>WOFM01000203.1:392942-474991 GCA_011428145.1 Ericerus pela | reverse complement strand
GCTGAAAAAGTTCCTGTTAGTCAACATTATAATTAACTATTGTAAAATTGATGTGTTCACTATTAACTAATAATGTTGTGATATGTACATATATATGTTGGTTGTGAATAAATTTAATGTCGTTTATTATTATTGCAACGACAAATTATTCCTTAGTGACAATTCTTCAATCAAATAATTCAAGAAATATTCAGCTGTGTGCTAGGTACGTAATTACATTCAATAATTTTCTCTTAGTGGCAACTTTCTCTACGTGAATACAAAGTTAATTCACTAGCCTACGAAATTCAATGATGGCAGAATATTCAAGAAGATGTCGACTACGATGAGTACCAGGTGGGAGTGTTAGAATTCCAGCTATATATGATGGTCCTATCTCGTCTCCACCTTGGTACACTCTACAGTCAATAATACGTACTATAATATTTCTGTGTGACCTCACGTACTCATGTCAACTATGTATGTCAGGAACTCACGTTAAGGTAAGTTCACTTCTGTTCTGTATCTCTGTATGGTGAACATACTGTTGATACGAAATCCCACCTAATCTCATTCTTCATCATCATCATCACTGTTACACGATATATATGTCACACGTACAGTCTAGTCACGAAGTGTTTCCCCTACTACTTTCAATCGCATATCGCTGTTGCTTCACCATTTACTTTTTCGTTTGTCAAATGTATTTTAGTTGCGAAATAAACCTCTTAAAAGTCAAAAGTCTCAAGTTCTTTCGATCCTCGTTCTCCATACCTCACATCATGGTAGCCATCGCTACGGTAGAACTTTGAGGAGAGACTTAGAAAATTTTAAACTAATGAAATAATTATTTTTTTGAAATTTAATTTACTGCTGTGCGTAAAATTTTTTATGTTTTCTATTAAGTAATACACGGAAAGTTATCGTGTTTTTCGAGAAAGTATCTCGAATTTTAATTAATTTTGAAAAAATCAAAATTCAAATTTGAAGAATAGCTGAAGTTCCAGACTCAAATAACGGCCATTACTGGAAGTCAACGAACGCTAAATCCAGAGGGACCGCCAACGAGATCAAGAGAACAGCCAACGGAAACCTGCTCCCGTCATCGAGGACTCAACGGAGATCCAACATCGAAGACCCAACTTTTTCGGACAACCCACAACAAAAATTAAAGCAGGAAGTACCAAGGTCAACGGCGAAGAAAACATAAATCATCGGCAATCACAGCAGAAATTATAAGGTGAAACTATTGTAAAGGTAATATTTGATGAAATTAATTATTTTTCGTATTCTGTAATTGTATTTGAAGAGAGGCAAAAATTAGAAAATAAAATTAAAAATCATATGTCCCAAATTATAAACGTGTCTGAATGTAAAATAGGCGAATATAATATTAAAAAAGAAGATTTATAGGAGTTAGTAAAAAAGTTTGAAGGAGAAAAAGTAGTTGATCTGAAAATCGAAATTTATAATTTACCACACGTAAAATACTATACAGGTGAAATAATATTGGAATCATTTGTGATAGACATATCAGGTAGAATAGAGGAAATCAGTACTCTAAAATATATTGTAATTTCAGAATCTTCAGTAAATTATTTTTCGAACAGAATTTACAGTTCTGCTAAATCGAAAGAAAAATTTATGAAC
This sequence comes from Ericerus pela, assembly GCA_011428145.1. Taxonomy (NCBI): domain Eukaryota; kingdom Metazoa; phylum Arthropoda; class Insecta; order Hemiptera; family Coccidae; genus Ericerus; species Ericerus pela. The sequence goes on along the minus strand of WOFM01000203.1, from coordinate 473,362 downwards.
AGATTCTTTAATTGAATAAATTTAGAAAACTGGATAAAAAAGAAACCCAGATGAAAAAAGTTTGATAGAAAAATTAGAAAAAGAATTAATCGAAAGTAAGAAATTCACACCTGTTTGTAATAAAGAAAATAATTTGTTAGGTTTTGAGAAAATAAAAGAAAAAATGACATCCCCGAACGAAATTAAACCTATCCAAGCCCCACTCGGGAAAGTTTTTAATGGCAAATACTATTTAGATTGGCAAGAATGATCATATCAGCCATCCGAGGTGCTGGATACTATGACATCTTTGGGGAACATGAGTTTTTACAACCATATATTAATAATATTGATGATTTAAACTTTCGGCCAGATAAAAATATGATCAACTACTGCAAAATGCAGGATAACGCCAAAGCGTTCGTTTTAGAAAGAGTATCAAACGACATAACAAAACAGATACGGGATTGTAATACCGCAATTTTAATGCTAAAAAAATTAGATAATATTTATGGGACCAAGACTTCGGTTACGGCTAATATGGCTAAGGCAAAATGGTTAGAGTTTAGATTTCAACCAGGCAGAAACATGAAAGGCTTCTTAAAAAAATGGGATGAACTCGTAACAGATGTTAGAGATAGTGGAAAAGAGGTCACTGAAGCCGAAGAATTAGAAAACTTGCAGTTAGCATTATGTTACGAACAACAAATCGCAAAAATACAGTATGAAAGTCTGCCCCAAAACGAAAAAAATTTAGATAATTTCAAAAGGATATTGAGAGAGGACTCAGACCAAAAATACAGGGACCAAACGTTAAAGAAACAAAATAATAATGGGAATAACCAAAATAATAATACATATAGGAACAATAATAATAATGGAAATAATAATAAATATAATTATAGAGGAAGATTTAATGGCAACTATCGAGGTAGAAACAATTATAGAAACCAAAATAATAATTATAGAAATGGGAATAGAAATGGTTTCAATAATAACGGTCATAATGGTAATGGTAATGGTAATTCGATGGAACAAAACCAAAATAATGGTAATACTAATAATAATGGTAATAATGGTAATGGTAATTACAGGGGAAATGGTTATAGAGGTAATTCCAATTATAGAGGAAATAATTTTAGAGGCAGTACTAGAAATAATAACCAAAATAACCCTAAATGCTATAGGTGTGGGCAATTTGGCTATATAGCACAAAACTGCGTAAGTAATAATTCCCAAACAAATAATAGTGAAAATACAAATAGTAATCAGGGAAATTATCCACCGAAAACAAACCCAAATTCATCCAATAGTAATAAAAAGGAGAATTCGGACCAGCAGGTAAAAATGTCCTGTATGGTAAAAAAATTTAATAATAATGGAGATTGGTTATTGAATGAATTAACTCGAGAAAATAAACAAAATTTAGAGGAAAATTATGAAATAATAAATAATAGAGCAATTCTTGATGGAGCTGCAGAAGTCCACTTAACTTCTGATTTGAATAAATTAATGGATGTAAAAAAATTTATAACCCCCATTAAATTACAATGTGCGGGTAAAAATACATTCTTATATGCTACACATACGGGCAGAATGATCATAAAAATTGAAAATTCCAAAAAAAATCAGTCATTGATAGAACTAAACGACGTTCATTATGTGCCGGACTTAAATTTGGATATTATCTCGGCCATAAAAATAACTAACACAGGTATAATTAACATCGACCAACATAAGGAAATAGCAAACATTTATTTTATTGAGACAGCGGAAATAATAATAACCGCCAAAAAAGAAGAAGGTATATTTTACATATACTATAACGTCGAGAATAATGATATAAAAAAAAAATAGATAATGAGGATTATATGGATAAAAAAAATGTAATATGTGCCCCAGTCACCCAAGATACTAATGATGAATGGGATGATTTCACAGTTGAAATGGAAATAATTGAGGAAAATGAAAATACCCAACAATCCCAGGGGGGTGACGAAACCGAAATAATAAATGAACCCAGTGAAAATAATGAAATAGATGAACCCAAGAATAATAATAACACAAATAAAAAATTAATAATGCACAGGAGATTGGGACATTTAAATGCCATATACTTACAGAAATTAAAAAATTTAGCAGTGGGTATACCCGAAAATATTAATTTTAAAGATGTAGATTTCGTTAATTGTCAAATATGCTGTATAGCTAACAATTCGAAACTGGGACATACGGGAATTAGAACAAAACCAACCCGAAAATTAGAATTAACATCATCGGATATCATGGGTCCATTTACGCCCTCAGTGGCTAATCAAAAATATATCCTAACTTTCATAGACCATTACTCGAAATATACATTTGTCATGCCCATAACCAATAAAAATCAGGTAACAAACGAATTTAAAAATATTATAATGTCCATGAAAAATAAATTTCCGGAACACCCTATAGGAACAATAAGATGCGATAACGCAAAAGAGTATACGGATGCAAAAATAATAAATTACTGTAGAGAAATAGGCATAACAATGGATTATGTGGTTCCATATTCTCCTGAATTGAATGGTATTGCCGAAAGGCAAAATCAAACATTAATGAGGAGAGTAAGGGCCATGTTAATTGATGCTAATCTCGATATAAAGTATTGGTCCTATGCTGTTGTAACAGCAGCTTATTTAATTAATAGATCCCCAACTAAAGCGAATGAAGATTATAAAACACCATACGAATTATTCTACAATAAAAAACCAAATTTAAAAAATCTAAAGGTATTCGGTGCATTGACATACAGACACATACCCATGGAGGTAAGAAAACAAAATGCCACAAAGGCAAAGTCCAAATCAAAAGATAAAATCGACCCAAAATTGGCGCACAGGGCTGAAAAGAGTATACTAATGGGCTACACGAACACAGGGTATTGTTTGGGAGATCCATATAATTCAAAATCACATATATCATGCGACGTTAAAGTAGATGAAACCCAAAATATAAAATCACTTTTAATTAATAAAAAACCTCTTACAATAAAATCGGCAGATTATGAGTATGATTTGGGGATAATAAATCCTGTAGTTATGAATATTAGAATGAAATACAATATGGCTTACATCGAAGATAATATACCAAAAACATTCTCTGAAATTGAAACAAATCCTTTTAGAGAAGAATGGACAAAGGCCATCAATGACGAATTTAGTTCTCTCGATGATCTGAAAGTATGGAAAGTGGTGGATTATGATCGTCAAAAATTAATAGATACTAGATGGATATTTACAATAAAATTCGACGAATTTGGCAACCCAAAACCCAAAGCCAGACTTGTAGCATGTGGTTTTAAAGATCGGACAGAATATGGCATTGCAGAAACACACGTACCTGTAGCATCCATAGGTACAATTAGGTTATTATTATCAATCGTCAATAAAGAAAAATTAATAATGATTCAATACGACGTAAAAACAGCTTACTTAAATTCACCCATTATAAAACCAATTTTTGTTAAAAGACCAGAAGGAATTAATATAAATAAAAATCAAGTATTAGAACTTCAAAAATCAATTTACGGCCTAAAAACTTCTAGCAAATCGTGGTATGACTTATTGGACATTAAAGTAAAAGAAATGGGATTCGAAAAAACCAAAAGCGACAGATGCTTCTACATAATGAAAAATAAGGAAGAAAAAACATATTTCTTAAGTTATGTAGACGATATATTAATAGCATCAAATTCACAATCGGTCATTACAAAAATAAATGAAGAATTGCAAAAAGATTTTACCATTACGATAACAAATAATCCAAAATTTTTCGTAGGTTTAGAAATAATGAGAGACATTGAAAATAATACAATAACAATTTCCCAATACAAACACAGAAAAAATGATCAAAAAATTTGGAATTTCTGAACTCAAAAATACGAATACACCCATGGAGACAGGACTTAAAATTGATAAAATACAAAATGGCAGAGATGACACCGAATACAGATCCATGATAGGGGGACTACTTTATTTAGCGAGACTGACGAGACCGGACATATTATTTCCAGTGAACTTTTTTTCCCACTTCCAGAATAATTCAAATGAAAATTTAAAAAATTACGTAAAAAGAATATTTAGGTACGTCAACACAACCAAAAATTATAATCTAAAATTTACATCAAAGGGGGATGGAATTCAGGCATACATTGATGCATCTTATGCGCCCCAGGTTGACGATAAAAATATTGAAATAAACAATTTAGATAAAGGGAAGTCAATAACTGGATCTATGCTATTTGCCTATGGAGACTTGGTGGAGTGGAATTGTTGTAAACAGACTATTCACGCCTCATCAAGTACCGCGGCTGAAATAATTGCAGTTTTTGACACCCTCGATACGATTAAAGTAATGCATTACATGAATTTTGAGATTTTTGGGGAAAAATTAATGGTCGATATTATGGAAGACAATATTTCGACACAGAAAATATGTTCCGGGGGAAGTCAAAGAAAGTCGAGAGCCCTTATGATCAAGTGTTACTCCATTTTGGAAGCTATTGAAGAAAAAATAATATTTTTTAGAACAGTTACCTCCGAAAATCAATTAGCAGATATATTAATAAAATCGCTAGATCGGTCAAAATTCGAGAATATAATTGTGAAAATTTTGAACGAAACCAACATATACACATAATATAATAATTAATTCATGTCAAACTCAGAATATGTCCAAAAAGAATTTCGTCCTATTCTAAATACAAGTCGTAAAACGTCCAAAAATAAGTCATAACACGAAAATATTTGCTGAAAAATTAACCTTCAATCATTGTCAAAAATAATACTTAATAAGGCCATTTACCAGAAAATACCTGGAACAGATAAATGCTCGACATCTCGAATATTATAACAATAAAAAAAATTGGAAAATCGAGCAAGTAAAAACCCTACAAATCGTATAATAAAAACCCTATACACTTTCCAACAAGCGTGAGAAAAATACACGAAATATTCCCACACGCATGTATGAAAGGAAACTCTTCAACAATAAACACAATAAGAGATAAAAACCCATTACATGACCGCAAATTAAGATAAACCGAAAAACGTTGCCTTATCTAAAACATATTAAACGCCACTTCGAATACAATACAACGTACGAAAGATAATATACGATGCAACAAATATTATTCTGCAATCTTGTTCATGTTACTTTTAAGATAAAATACGCAACGTACGCTCGAATTCATTGAACTCCTAAATAGGAAAAACCTTTCATCATATTTATTCTATCACCTTCTTTTATTTTATTATTCATTCGTATATATGTTCGTGAATATTTTTCCTTTTTCTTTTTTTTGTCGACTCGAATTATACGAGCGGAAATATAAATATTAGTCGATATACTTTAATAATTACGCATGTTACCATTTTTTAATTTTTTAATTTTTTATTTTTTATTTACATACATATACCATACAATATTTATATACACGATAGTGTTCATTTATTGCATGCATGTTACCATATTCTATATATTTATTTATTATTTTTATCGATTTTATTTTGAAGCACAGCGCAATAAATTTATTAGGAACCCAAGTTACCAAAAATAATAAACAAACAATACTAATATTTTTCAAAAATTTTTTTTATTTTTATTATGCATATTTTTTGTACTTGTATTTTTTTGTATTTAATATTTTTTATGTTTTGAATAATAATTATTTATTTAATTTCAGGGAACATGATGAAGAAATTATTCGGTAAAATTTCAGGGGGGTGTTGATACGAAATCCCACCTCATCTCATTCTTCATCATCATCATCACTGTTACACGATATATATGTCACACGTACAGTCTAGTCACGAAGTGTTTCCCCTACTACTTTCAATCGCATATCGCTGTTGCTTCACCATTTACTTTTTCGTTTGTCAAATGTATTTTAGTTGCGAAATAAACCTCTTAAAAGTCAAAAGTCTCAAGTTCTTTCGATCCTCGTTCTCCATACCTCACATCACATACAAAATATATTCTTCTCGTGTTTAATTACTGTTTTATTGAATCCTCCAATATCTTTTTATTCTTATCATACAAAATATATTTACTCGTGATAATTAACTATTTTATTATTTCCTCCAATAGGTCACAACTTTGGTCACAACGTTTCACAGCAAACGAGCAAAAAGAACGGAGTTATTGAATATGGTCAAAAATAAATCATTCTGCAAACTGCACTTCAACGAGAAAATTTTGAAATAAGAAGATCAATGTTGCCAATATTGAACATTTTGAATCATAAAAACCCTCCGGATTGTTTTGTTTATAAAGGCACTATTCTCGTCTAGCTCATGGCTTGTCGTCGTTCGTAGTATGTTACTCGTTCGTTGTCGTTCGTTGTTTGAAATTGAAAGATGAAAACTTCAGTTGTTCAGTGAGTGGTTTCTGTGTTAGGAAGTGTCAGTGGTTTGTGTGAAAATTCAGAATGATGTCTGAAAAGGAATCTTACCAAATAGGTTCCCTCGTCTGGTATGTGATTCACTGAATTTTCAATTAATTAATTATTTTCCGGTCTGCTTTACTTACGCTGACTTCTCAATTTAATGTTTCAGGGGTAAAATGAAAGGATTTCCTCCATGGCCTGGTCAAGTAAGTTCACTTTACTGCCTTATAATATTCTATATTAATGATTATTAAGGATTAATCAGAGCCAGTTTTCTCACTGTAGGAGAAGCACTGAAACTGTGTGTTGAATTACGGTGCCATTGTTTGAAAGAAATCCACTTTGATGAAATACTGAACGACAGTCAATCTTAAATCGCCCATCATTATAACTACTTTTGTACACGAGACCTCGTTTACGAATTAATGGCGAATATCTGTTTGAATCTATTATTTCTCATTAACATTTGCTTCATTTTTCTCGGGTCCGTCGAATATTATTGTATTATGTTTTTCAGTTGTGATCAGTCGGAAGCAAATTCCCTCCTTTCACTTGTGGTTAAGGTTAGAATCAGGCTGTATTCATATTTCATTATTCATATTAGATCATCTTTTTAAGGATTAGAATTGTGTGATTTTGTATGTCGATGTTTGAGGGTCATTTGGAATTTTTCTTCATTAAAAGTGCTTTATTTGTTTCTTTTAAATTCGTATATCGAAAATTATTTGTGTTCGAAATTTATTTCTCAACCTCCGTGATTTTATCAGAAATTTTCTATTTCGTTTAAGTTTCGCACAATGTCTTAGCTGTTCAAATGTCGCATCGATGAGTCATGTAATTTTTTCTTGCACTTGACTAAATGAAATGTCGCCTTTAAATATTGTTATTCCTTGGTCACCATTCACCATTACTTCATTGTAATTTGATTTGATTAGTTTTACTGATGAAAAGAAATTCGCTTGATTTGAAATTGTTTTTCGATTTTTTGTTGACACTGATGAGAGTTATCTCCGTTACGTACTGAAGAGATTTTTGCCGGAGTTTTAATTCTTGAATGTTATATTCTGCATTTCAGGTCGTTGAACCACCTCCCGAGTTGAAACGTCCCGCTTCGAAAAAGTCAATGCAATGTATTTATTTTTTCGGATCCAAAAATTTGTATGTATTATTACAATTTGCTATTGTTTGTATGTTAGGAATGTTTTCAGATATTTGAACATGATAGTGGCTGTATCATAGATACTATCTAAAATATTGTGATGCCATTAATGTGACTGATGAAAGGCTTTTTTTAGTGCCTTTAGGTCCTCGTCGTGGCTACGTGTTGCTGATTACTTTTGGATAATTTGAATTATTTTTTACACTTGTGCGTATTTTTCAGTGCGTGGTTAGAAGAAACTAGCCTCAAAGATTATCAAACAAATAAGGATCAGTTAGGAAAAGCATGTAAAACCGCGGCGTTTCGCGAAGCCGTGGAAGCTATTGAAGATTACCTCTCTAACAATGACGAAGGGGTAAGATCATCTTTTATTATTTTTCGTTAGTTTTACATTTATATCGGCTGAAGTGTCCCTCAAATTTGAATTACGCGGTCACTCGTGTCTAGAAAGGTATGAAGTTCGGATAACCTGAAATTTAGTCCTATACTTTCGTCATTGAATACTCTCTCGAGGAAGTTATTAAATGTATTGACTGTATGATTTGTTGTTATCATAATTAAGCTCATATTTTTAATGAAGTTGTAGAACTGCGTATCCATTTAGATCTGATCTCACGTATTCCCTTCAGTTCAGGTGCCTATAGATTTAACGGTGCAAGCGACAACTTCCGTAAAATTGAGATCAGTGAGCTTGAATCCGATTAAGCATCGAAAAATTTGTAGAAAGACGAATGCTGATGATTTAGTATAGGATTTAACGATTTCTACAAAAATAGGGCCAACTTGATTTATTTGAAACATAAACTACGCCTTTAATATTATCCTTACTCCATTTTGGCCTCTTATATCTCCTGGCGTTTAACACTTCAAAGTTCATCGACTTTCATAAATATTCACGTACTTTTGACTAGCCTCATCTTCAATAACGCATTCTTATGTGTAGCAATTATTTTCTTCATCTTGATTGACAACCAGCTTACGTTATTTTTTTCCCGAATCGATGATATTGGAAGATCTAGGTAGTCTTGTGTACTAGACTGATATATTTTATTCCTTCAAATACATAGGATCATAGACTTTTCTAAACAGTGTATGTTAATTTCACCGTGGGGAGTAAATTATGTTTTCTCGCGTGATGTGTCGACTTCTTCCTTTTTGTTTATTCCAGCAAATAACTGCATGTAGTTATGAATATTGGTGGAATAGCAATTAGTAATTCCCGAAATTGTGCATATTCGTTGGTATTATTTCTTCGCTACCACGCCACTCTCCATGTGACAAATAAACGTACTGCATGAAATCTTCAAACGTTGGAGGCATTTAGCGCCGTCTCATTTGTCATACTAACGTTGAATTTCGCTTCAGTCTAAGAAATTTATCAAGAGTTATATGCCTCGTGATTAAGACTGATGCTTTCTTTGAGATGAGATTGTTATGATTATTAAACTCTTTATTCATTTCAGTTTTTATGTAGGTTTTAGAAGAACATATGCATATTAAAATTGGTCTGGTGTTAAGACCCAGGGTAGGAAATAGGTTTATCTTTCGTTTCATGACCCCAGGAAACTTTTGGCGCTATTTGCTAAAATTCATTTGTGTGTGCGTCCGCGCGCGCGCGTGTGTGTGTGTTTGTGTGTGTAACAAGCACAAGTCTGTTCCAAAAGAGAAACGCAAGAATTTTTGAAGATGCAAACAGGCGAATTCAAATAAAAGTTAGTGAAAATTAAATTATACTTGGAAAAATAAAAAATTCAAACAAACATACGTTCTCTGTTTTGCAGCTAGTGTGAATCCTTACCATTTCTTGCCCCCACAATGTCGACACATTTGATGTTTTGTTGGTAGTGGTTTGCATTTCTCTTTTGGAATAGAATATAGTTGAGGCCACTTTTCTAAATCGAGGTGTTTTTATCAGTTTTTGGCATCTCTTCACCCCCTAGACCCCATATTTGAAATTAACCCTGGGCCTCATTTTGTTCCTTGACCTCAACTGGTATACAGTTTTAGTATTTCATTTTTTTCACTCATGGCACCAAAGTTGTTTGTGACATACATCCTTTGACAAACCAAGACTCACACATCAGAAGCACGCATCGAAGCCCAATTTGTGGTAACATCGCATCCTTTTATTTTTCATACCTATCCTAATGTTTATTATTGATGTTATACATTTTTTCTTGTGGGTCTCAGGTTATCCAATAATTTGTACTTGGGTCTCGACTTATCCAGGATTCATGTGTTTATATATATCTGTTGAACTCAGTACAGGTCGTAATTTTTATCCGATAGTCTGGTAGTATGGTACTCTTATTCGGATCTAGATAAGGATGAACCCTATTGTTTTTGTTCCAAATCGGACTGATGGTACGTTCGGTACATCCTATTATGTAGCATTTTTAGTGTTTAAATCGTTATAAAATGCTTAATTTTTAAGCAGTATAGCATATGAAGCTTGGTTAAGATATTGAATATCTTATAATTTAACATTCTGCAAAAAATTTTTTGATCGGCGTAACGGTTCATGCGTAGAGAATTGATTTGAAAAAATCTCAATCCATTGCTGAGAAGAAAAGGTAAATTCCAGATGAACCAAAGAAGCTTGGTGGAAAGCAGTCATGCTGTTATTTTATTTTCTAAGAAATCATTGAGTAACTTGCGCTCAATAGTTTCTGGCGAAATACTTCCAAAATTCCATTTTTGTATTATATTTATTTAGTTATTTAGATTGTTTTGATTGAGAAAACCTTCATCTTCTGGCGTGGCTTGCTGCTCTAGAATTTTTATATTCTAATTTCTATTTCCTCACGTCGCAGCCACTCCTCGTTATTATCAAAACGTGGTGTAGGGAGGAGTGAAAATCTTATTCAAGTCAAGTTGTTTGTTGGTTAATATTTCATTGTCGTCCCGTTCAGTCTCTTATTATAGTCAAATGTGGCTTTTTTTTTGTTGAAGAATTCAAAATTTTTGTATAGAAATTGATCTGATATTAAGATAGAGGGTCAGGGGTTAGTTTCTTTTTTGTTTCATGACCACAAGAATCTTTTGGCTCTGTTAGCTGAAATTCATATATCTTATCACCAAAGTTAGAATTGGTTAGTTTTGTTATTGAATAGCTAAAACGAGATTGTGACTGGTTGATACTTATGTAAACAATAGCCGACTGTAGTTATGACCAGTTGGAAACTATAAGATCAGTATTTCTGTTGAAACTAGCAATACCTAGTCAAAAATGGTAGCCTTATTGACTACAAACATAGCATCTGCACAAACACTCAGCGTGCGTGTGTGTGCAGTTTTGACTAAATATTTGCGAAAAACTGATTTCAACTTTTTTGGGTTTTGATGTTGTTATGTTAGTCAGAACGAAAATCGATAAAGGTCTATTGCCCATTCTAGTATTGACTATATTCTTTCCGCACTAAGGTGTACCTGACGTCATAATCAACGAAGGGGATTGCGGTTAGTTGGGAGGAGAAGGAAAGGCATAGATTTACATTGTTATTATACAATGATAAGTATCAATTGAGGATATTTCGTAAACATACATGTGTTTCTTGTAGACATGTGTGGATATGGTTTGTGACGTCAGCTACATCTTAGCGTGGATAGAATATAGTCAGTACTAAAATTGACCGAATTCTGGTTTTGAAGGTAACATTATACGTTTACAAATTTCTGTTGAACACGTTTCAGGTCGCAATTCTTATCCGATAGTTATGAAATTTGGGACATTTGTTCGGATCTAGACAGGGATGAACTCCAATTGTTTTTGGTTTAGATCAGCCGGATGGTATGTCCGGTTAATCCTATTATGTTGAATTTTTGAGGTTAAATGGTTCTAAAGTGCGTAATTTTTAAGAAATAGTCACGAACTTTTTCGCAGACATAGAACATATTATATTCTAACATTCTGAAAAATTTGGTTTTAATAGGTTTTACAGTTCATGCATAGAAATTATTTGAAAAAATATTCAACTATTGCTAAGAAGAGTTGATAATTCCATTTGAAACAAAGAAGATGTTTGTAAATCAAGCTTGCTGTTATTTTATTTGCTAACTGCTAAGCAATCATTTAATAGCTTACGTACTTTTTTACAACTTCACAATATAATAATTCATTATGAATTTTCTTGACACTTAATTTTAAACGTAATTTTTACTAAGCCATCCGTCAAATAATTTTGATGTTTTTAATATTTTTCCTTTTTTTTTTCTCCAAACATTGTCTCGGATGATCGCTTAGTGAGAAAAAATATTAGGGTCACTTTTTGTTTCATTTTTGTCACGTAAGTGTTCCGGACTTACTTTTTTGGACACGATAAGGACAATCATTCTTTAGGAATTATGTGACGAAGATGTCTCAAAAAAATGTTTACGTATTACATTTTGTCATAGTTTTGTCTCATGATTCTTGACGAATGGTGTATGAACGATTGCCTCGAATTTTGGCTTGAGAAAAGCATTCGTATAATATTTCAAGCACAAAATTTGATCATATATGATTCTATAGTATGTCATGTTGTTTTGTGATTTATTTCACATTTTTTATGGTTACTGAACGAATCATTAACCTTGCTTCGTTCATTCTTGTGGATAGTGGTTTTTTTTTTTTTATTTCGTCAAGATGTTAATTATTGTTGTTTTTTTCTGGTTGAAAAGTGCATTGGTGTTTTCACGACTTAGTGTAGATTTTAAATGCTCTTTATTTTTCGATGCTCCGTCCCCTTAGGCGTAGCTAGGAAATTTTTCTGATGGGGGCCTACAGCCCAGGGTTAAAATGTTACAAAACTTTTCATGTAATAATCTTACCCCATCTATTCCGATCCTCTACCCTCCTAATTTTCTTCTCTGCATTCGGCGTATGTAATAATTGTGAAACTGGTAAAAGTAAATTTTGATTTGAAAAAATAATAATAATAATAATAATAAAAAAATCTCAGCAAGATGCCCTTAAAAATGTTCGTATGTACACATTTCCAATTGTGCCGCAAAACCATTAAAATGGAAATGTTTTAAGTTGAGAAAAAATGCATGTTTAGGCTACTTATGGGTAGTCTTACCCTTTGTTCTTTGTTATTTTTCTTTGAAAGGTCCCCACTCCAAACAATAGTTGGTTTGAATGGAATGGGAGGAAGACAACTGACAAACAATTTACAGATACAAATTATATTAGGTACAACACCTGAAAAAAGTGCACATACAGAAAATTGACATCGAAAGCAAGGCCGTAGAGAGGAAATTCGAGCCTGAGGGAGAAAATAATTTCCGGGCCCTCCAAAATATTGAAAATTGCATCTGTGTTCATTGTCATATTCGGAATTTATCTGTTGTCGAGGTTTTACATTATCCTAGCGAAAACGTTTGTTAAAGAGTTTTCCAAAGAAAATTTGCTTATTTTTCTATTTCTTCTTTGAAAATTCCGGGTCCCTAAATAGCCCATGCTCTTGTCAGGCCTGATGGAAAGAATACCTGAATTCATATTTTTTATAATTTCAACTAGGTACCGGTCTTTATTTTTGCCCAAAATTATTGACTGAATATATTTGGTATTGTAAAAAAAAATTCTAAAAAGTCAAAGAACTCGTTTGGAGGTAAGAATCCCCAGCCCCTTGCTATCCAATGACGTTGAAGCTGTCAGATGATTTTATTGATCTTCAATCTGATTAATACCTTATGTTCTTGTTGTTTTTTGGTTTTATGTAAAAAACTTAATTTTAGGGTTTTTGTTTTATTGACAAAATTAGTAGTAAAGTTAGAGTGAAATTAGCGTACTCCATGCTCGTCTTAAGAATTGTTGTGGTTTTATATCTGTTGTCGAAACAATTCCAAAAAAAATTAATGTTAGAGTCTCCTCATTAGTAAAGTGTAATTACCAAAAGAAGTGATAGACCTCTTTTCAACGTATACACTTCCTCCAAGAATTTACGTATGGACAAGCTACAAATAAATTACTTGGAAATTCTAACGATTACTTTGATTAGTTAATTTAAAGTTCCTTTTCATCCACACGTATGGTGGACTTCAACTTTATTTGATATGAGACTCTCTTCAAATAATTCGAACAAAACAAACGGAATACATAAAATTTAATAAATCAAGTTCAACAGAATACAGTTATTATGTAAGTATGGTCAAACAAGTTAACTTGAGAACAAACGTTTTGGTCAAGGGTACGAAAGTTTATATACCCTCACCATGATCACAGTATAATTATAATAGTGGGATTATGGTTTATTATGATTGGCTATTGAAAGGGGAAAGGGAAATTTGCAGTCCATTTAAATAAAATGGGTAGAATGTGTTCGAGTTGGGTTGTTGATGAAGGGAGTGTGTGTGAGTGTTTGAATTTAATTAGGTTAAAGATCATTGATTCTATTTAGGTAGTTTTTGTACGCAATATATTCACCCCAAATTACCGTTAGATTTCGCATTAGAAAGAAGAAAAAGAGTTAATAGAAGGTGGTAATTTAGGTGTTAAATGAAAGTTTTATCATTTGTGTAAGGTGCATATGAAATATGGCGGTTATATTTGTTACATAAAGGTCATTTAAATATATAATTCGACTTTTTATTCATTTTAGACTTGTTTGTAGTATTCCGTTTCCTCAATTTACTATTGTTTATTGCCTAGCATAGTTGTTGGTTTCAAACTTACGAGGTTTTCATGGCTTTCCGAATGAGTTGGCTAGACCCTCCTCTCTCAGTCAAAAAATTAGCTTAGTGTATGTTCATAATATGAATGGGAATTATCATAACATGAAAAATGATCATAAGTCGCAATTTATGACCAGTTACTTGGTTTTAGGTGACAGTCAAAAAATGTTGGGAACCCTTGGTTTACGCATACTCTCTTTAAAACTTGCTGAAATTTTACTCTAGAAATATCTTTTTAAATTCTGTTTCAAGTCAGTTTTGGCTAATGTAGTGCATAGTATGTATTGTTATGTAAGAATTCATTGTTTTGTGAATTTTGTGAGACCTATCTGGTTATTGTTTAGTAACTTGACCTGTTAAAAAAATTGGATTTGTTCGTTTGATTGTTTTGGAGTTCCTTCAATGATGAGTATAAGCAACATTGATGTATGAAATTATAAACTGTAATGATTGAGCCCTTGAAAACATGCTGAACATATTTTATTTTGGCCACTCATCTTTGTTCATTGTATAATTTCTCAACTGCATATGAAGTACAAATGTGAAGAAGAGAAAAATACCGTATATCAGTTTCCACATCCAGAATGTAGTTTTGATATGTACTTTAAAACTAGAAAGTTGCTATTCGTATAATCTCTATTTTCTGACTGACTTACATAATTTTGCTATCCAATCATTCATTATTTTCTTTTGTCGCAGTGATCGAGCAATGCAGATCACTTGGCCAAATGTGAGGTAATTTTTATCATAACATGCTTATTTTTGATATGTCACTTGGCTCCTGTCTTTCCTTTCCCTTTAGGACAAGAATGGTGAAGAAATTTTATTTTCATCTTCTTCAGTCTTTTTGAAATGATTGGTGCGAGGTTGTAAGGTGAATCTAGTGGTGAAAGGAATAACGGAGCTGAGTCCCTCTTCTAAAAAACAATTGAAAATAAATATGTACTGTTTAAAAAAAGTAATAAAAAAAATATTTGTACTTACTTTCGTTTAAGAAAAAAATTATATGACCTTGAGTTCGCAAAACTTTTTACTGAGAAGGTTTTTGAAAATTCCAGTTATAAGTTCAAAGGAAAATATTCCTCCTGACCAGCCCCACACAGTGGATTTTGAAGTGTGTCTGTTGGCATTTTATTTTTTGTAAATTGTTGTTCTTGCAATCGTAACGGAGGAAACGAAAGTATAAAGAAATCAAGGTTTAACATAATTACCGGAAAACATTTTTTTGGGCCAATCCCTTCCAAATAATGTCCTAATAAATATTTCAAAAGTCTAACATGATTCCCCCAAGGGCTTGATATACTACAAAATTCATAGTTTTGCTAATATCCGGCAGACTATCAATTATAATGGGAAAAAGTATTAGATAAAAATTATTCTTTAAAAACTTTTGCACGAAACAAGTTCAATATACATTTCTTGTGAAGTGAAATACAATGCAACTAGAGAGCATTTAAGTTGTGCAATGTTTCACAAATTGCCTATAGTGAACATGGTACAGTAGAGTAGGCACCTCAGAGATATCAAATAAGTTGGGTAAAAAGGAATTTAAAAAAAACACATAAGGCGAATAAAACTTCTCCCACCAACATCTCATGCCTAAAACTCCTAAAAAAACTTATATAGAAAAGAAAAAAAAGCCCAATACTATGGGAATTTAAATTCGGTAACCCTCGATTAATGAGTCACATTACTATTAAAACGTCATTTGAACGGATGGAAATTTAGGAAGTAACTTGAGTTGAAAGAAAAGTACCTTGATAAGAGGTAACTGACAACAATCAGCCCTCCTAAATGTTAGTATAAGAATTATTTGTAATAAAAGTGTATAAAAAAGAGCGCAACTTCAGCACACTATAAGTGCATTCCATTTCACTTTAAGTGAAATTTAAATATATCTTTATTTATGCGCAATTTTGAAGGCAGTAATTTTTTTCAATACTTTTTCCTCAAAGAATTGATATTTTTTGAAATATTTGCAAAAAAATGGTTTTTGTATTATATTAATCCTCTTGAGATAAATGGGCCTGAGGGCATTATGCTAGACTTTTGATATGTTTATTATAACATCAATTGGCTGAGATTTGTGTAAAAAATTTTCAGATATCAATTATGTTCAACTCCAACTCTTTGTTTCCTAAGCTATCATACCTGCATAAAAAATGTGATGATATTTTCTTTAGATAATCTCCTTGTATAGAGAACTGAACCGCCAACCAATAGAAACCTAATACTCTCACCTCAACCATCAAAATGTAGCACTGTATACACTCGGTCATGGTGCCAGTGGTGGATAACTAAAGTGGAACCGATGTCTGTAGTTGCCACATCACTCCCCGCCAGTATATGCAGAGCATAGTACAAATTAGTGGTGGTGGAGTGAAAGGAATGGTGGCATGCGTGTAAGGGAGGTGGCGAATGCTACCTCTCATCAAAGCATTGTACTAGTACACCCACACAAACTGCTGCTCAGTGTCATCACATTGTGGAGTTGAGAATGGATGAACTAGAGTTGCCAGTAATGGCTGATAGGTGGTGCTGGGAAGGTTGCTTTCAAATTATGTCAAGGTCACCACTTTAAGTATCCTGCCAGTATGGAGAATTGATTGCTGACAGGAACCTAATTCTTTCGCTTCCACCACGAAAACATAGCATCATATACACTCGGCCATGGTGCTGGTGGTTGACGATTAGAGCGGAGCGGATATGTGTGGTTGCCACAGTTTCATTTTAATATCATTTTTCATTTTGATTAAAATTGGTATTTGCTTCAAGAATTTCATTGAAAATTTAATGTTACATCAGGATGAATTATCTCATTTTATTTTTTCAGTTTATTTCATTGTAGTTTTTTCTCAATACGCTACCACCTCATTGAATAATAAATTAATAATTGAAAAATCAGTTCTTTCATCATATTTCAGATAGTATTTCCCTGGAGATTGTTCGACATGTTAGTCCGCATAAATTTTTTTAATATTTTTGTGAAATCAATTAAAATTAACTGGATACTTACTTTCAATTAATATCATGTATCTAAACTCTTATTTTTGCTCATATTTCAATGTTGAACAATTTTTTCCTCCATATTTACGCCAAAATAACTGTTCAAAATTGAAGATCTTGTAATTGCAATATTATGAATTTGAAGATACTTTATTCAAGTTGTTAAAATAAAATAAATGAAGAAATGAAGTAAAAATTATATTTTTAGATTTGTATTGGGGCAATTTTATTCGGGTTTTTGCACGAAGTACAAAAAAACCCTATTAAAACCACCAAGTAGTTATTTTTCTTCAGCCAGTTCTGTTTTGTTTTTCATTTGTGAAAATAAAATTTTTACTTATTACGTCACTATCTGTGACTTTTTTTTTTTTTTCATTCATTCAGTTTTGATGTGATATTGGATTATCTGTTGATCAAATCACACTATTAATTAAAGCAAAAATCCTGTTTTCACATGATTGTGTCACGATGTAGCTTGTTGTGAATATCAGAGAATATTAAATGTAATAGAAGACGCAAGTTCATCTAAATTCTGCAATGAAAAACGCACCACTTTCGAAGCTGTTTGTCCCTTATTTGGGTCCATGGGCAATAATCAGAAATATTTTTTTTAAATAATTTAATTAAATGAATGGATAAATATAATTATTAATTTAGAAATCCCAATCAACACGAATTTCGTGGATAAAAATGAGATTGAAAATGGTCGCCCTTAGCAGTTGCGGATATTTTGATCGTGAAATTGGTGCCGTTTTTTGTTTCATATATGTCCTATATTATATTTAATACTCTGTGGTTGATACTTGATATTGAAGCAGCGGTTCCCAACACTTTTTACTCGTGGTCACCCTAATACAATGACCATAACTTTTTAGACTCCCCAGTAAATTCACACACATGGAAAATTTGTGTATAAGTAGAATAACTTTGTCAACACAGCAGCTGGTCGCGGACCTCCTCGGCTCCCTTCGCAGATCATAGGTTGGGAACTCCTGTAATTAGAGCATGGTGAATTATAGGCATTTTGACTTGGTTAGATCATGATTCTTTCAAAAGCTTATTTCGTGGATGGTCTGATAATATTCGTATTTTGACTTTCCATAATATACGACCACAATAGTCTACGCCAATATCTCCCATTTTCTTGTACAAGTTTATTTCATGACTGTGCTGACTGGTTTTTAACAAAAACTGAAGATATTTTCATTGATTGTAATAATATCGTGCACAATAATTCATTGGTATCTGGTCAAGATTTTCTTCTATGTTGTCGACTCAAAAATGGCACTTCTATTAATAAAATCAATGGTCCGTCCAAGGCTTCCGTAATCGAATAAATAAGTTGATTTGTTACATTATGAAAAAAAGAAAAATCATCGTAAGGTTTATTGTTTTCTTGACCTACGCCATAAAACCTGATTAAATCCCTCTAGTAAAGAAATTATTTTCGTGATTGTTTAGTTCATATTAATGAAACTTAAAGACTTTATGTTTTCTTCTTTTTGCCAGACACCCGTAAACGGTACTAAAGAACCAAGTGAAGATTTGTTCGATCAGTTGAAAAATTCATCGGTCGAAGTCACGAAGCCGAAGAAGAAAAAGAAAGTAAGTAGACTGAATTACATTCATTTTGTTTGGCTTAAGATTTTACTTGTGAACTATATTAACAAAAATTTTTGTGTCACAATTTTGCCTAATTAATGCTTCGTAGGATTACTACATGATGAAATTAAGGAGCTTGAAAAAATAACTAAGATGATGTCTCGCTTCATCAGTAATTCTACGAAATTAATATTCTGAATTTGATGAAAAAGGAGCGAAAAATTTTATTCGTCTGTAAATACGAAAATTTGAAAATTCAGTTGTCCTTTAAGTGATTAATTTACTCATTTGGAAAAAAAAATGGTGTCCAAATCCAGAGAATGTAAAACAGCTATTATGTTTACTTTTTTGCATCTTTTTGAGTCTGAGTCCAACAATTTCTCCGAAGGTCATTATTGATTATTTTTACGCTCTACATTTGCAGCTCAATTTTCAAAATTTATTGTAGTCATTTTAGTTGTTCAGCAGTCCTAAATTGTAAAATAGTTCTGCTTTGTTATTGGCTGGAAGACGAAGTTTTGCTCTCCTTGCATCCAAGTTTATCCAGCTACGAGCATTGCGTTCGTATAATGTTACATGATGTAAAAGTGGTCACGTACAAGTTGATTGCTTGAAAGTTTACGGCGAATTTGAGATTTTTATACGATTTTTATTTCTCACGGAGAAGCGAATTCATTTGGCGAAGGTTGTGTAATTACTGTCTTTTTCTCTTGGTCGATAATTTTTACTTGGTAGTAATTATGTTGCGTTTTTGTAAGTAAGCTTCATGAATGTATCTTGTAATTTTATCGAAAATTGAAAATACATCATGGACTTCTGGTTGCTTGAGCGGAACCTGTCATTGTTAGTGATTTGAAGAAGTAGTCGTGATCGTGGATTAATAAAAATTAAAAATTTCAGTTGGCTGTGCATAAAATTTCACATTAATCTATTGCTTCCTTTGCGCCCCTTAATTTTTTGTGATAATGAGAGATGAACAATAATTGATTTGAGTTCGAGAATAAAAATGAAATTAATTACATTGGCACCAACGCCAAATTGAATGCCCAAAACTGAAAATTTCCCATGTTCACGTGAAGTTGTTCATGATTTGCATAATGGAGATCAAGCATCAAAAGGAAATACAAAAACAATGTTTCATTTAGAAATCGGAAAAAACACCCTATTTTAGGAAATGAAGCTAAAATTTATCACTATTGTATTATTTATATATTTTTTTTTTGTGAAATTCCAGACAGAAATTGTTGTTCCTCTCGAAGCTATCGCTTTAATTTTATACTCATGATCTTTTTGGATTTTTTTTACTACCTTATCTCAAATTTGTCAAATTGTGTAAAACAAATTCGATTATTTGAGAAATCTCTTAAGTCAAAAGTTTTGGGCAAAATCGAGTTTTCGTTAAAAATCAATTTTTCAGAGGTACCCCCATCATTTAGTGCAGGCCTGAGCAATATTCTTTTAGGCACGGACCGCACTGACTTTCTCAAATGCTTTTGTGGGTCGCAGAATTAATGTAGGTTTATCTATGATTCTAGGCTGAAATTTTTTGAATATTACGTATCTTTTAGTAGCTAAATATATGCACGCCCATGCAGAGCTGTATTCAGGATTTACCTTCGGTGGGGTGAAGTTATAAATTGAAAAAAGAATTATTGTGTGAGCGAACCGAGCAAATAATACTTTTAGATAGTTTTTGTCTTCTGGAACATGTATTCTAATACTCTTGTAGTGGCTTATCGATCATATGTTGCGTTTATTTTTTTTTGAGCCTCTGAAGGGGTGTTCCTACTCACAACCATACTCTGGATAGGGCCGTAGGCATGTCAAATAATTGTTTACTTTGACAGCTACTTCTATCCTTCTCTCATGATTAAATCTTTGAATTTTCCATTTATTTCCTCCTTTTTTTTTTTTTTTTTTTTTTTTTTAAATTCTCTCGGCCGACGGATTGCCCCAGCCTGATTTAAAAGAGAAACTCCCTGGGTGCGATCATTTGACACGCCTTTCAGAGCATTCCGCAATTTTTTTTTTTTCATAAAACTCCTTGTGTTGGTGAAACATTTTTCTTTTATTCTTCAAACTACAAAGGTTTCTCAAATTTTCTTCAAATAAAATATTTTTACAGCTTTGGAACTTACCGTCGTACTTGTTTTCATAAATGTTTTTGGTTTAAAAAACGTCAATTGTATACCAGTTAATGAGAAATGTTTTTCAAAAACAGTTTTGAAAAATGGTTTAGTCTGTAAGTAAAGCCTCAAGAGTTTTGGTTTTTATGTTGAGTCATCATGTCTCGGTGTTATTCCATCATTTTCATGTTTCGTTCTCGAGTATGATATTGTTCGTAGCCTTCAACTTCCGCATATGACAAAAAAATTCACGGTGTTTTTTGTTTTTTTTTTCTTCAGTATAATCATTTTTCTTACCCGGACTAGAATTTTCTTCGGGTTTATTTCTTTCCATTGAGAAAATTATTCGATTTTCAAAATTAAAGAATGCTTTTTCTTTAAATTTTTACTTACTTTTTATATCAAGCGTTTGAGGCTATCATTAGGCTAAGTTTATTTCGTTTGTAATGTGAGGATTGAAATATAATTTAATTTAAAAATTGAATGATGAATATTGGTTGCGAGTAGAGGAAAACACTTTTATGGTGGTATTCTGGAACATTTCTTTTACTAGAGTAAGACTTACGTACTGGTTTCACTCGTACTTACAATAAGGAAACCTCAGATATAATATTACTTCAGTATTGGATTTTTATTTAAGTATTGTGCTAGAATACGGATGTTAGTTTCTTCAAAAATGTTTTTGGGGAACACGTCTCCCCGCCCTCTTGTTTTTTATTTTTGTCCCTCTAAGCAAGTTTCTACGTGATAAAATGCATTTGCTTTCCTTCAAAATGAAAATAATAGTTCACCCTGTAAATATTTTATTTTCAGAACCAATTGCATTTCATAAAATATTACAATTTTTTAAATAGTTTGTATTATGAAATAAAATATTTATGTTTAGGAAAAGACGCTAAATTAATACATTTGTTTTAAAATTGAAATTTATTTCTTGCTGTACAATTAATTTTTTTTTTATTGTATTCGTTCTTATTTCGTTTGATTTATTCAAATAATGGGCTTTCTTTATATTTGAAATATTTTAATTTAAGTTAGACTAGAAGTAAGAAAATTTTGAGTATCAGGGCTCTAGGAAGGACAAACCAAATATAAAATTGAGCTGGTCGTTCATCAAACAATGTTGTAGTTTCATCTTGAAAAAACCAGCAGATTTCTATTACTTAATGTTCAGATCACTATCATTTGAGAATTTTCAATATTTTAATTATTGTTTTCACTTTATTCTAGGTACAACCGTTTTCACCGAAATATCATTTTTTTAATCTGGAAAGGTGGGGGTAAAGTATTTGATGCGTTGGCTGTCATTGTGTTTCTGACCCGCAGTAATTTCTTTTGATAGATTTTTGATTTTTTCAATTTTTTTCAGTTGTAATATGTATTCTAATAATCGTTTCTCAGTATTCTATGAAAATTATTGGTCCAGCGAATGTCTACTTGCTTATTAGATGTGGCTATCTTTTGAGTTAGGAGGTTTATCGTTTATCATATGCTCAGTTCAGGATTTTTGTGAACTCTTTCTCAAAAAAATACGTTTTTACTTTTCTGTTTTTGTCCAACAAACTTGTGTTTGTGTTCTCCGTTGGCTCCGCAGTCAGAGTGATCCAGGGACATAGGAAAGGCTTTGTGCTTTTTTTTTGGGGGGGGGGATGGGAGAAAAACGAAAATTGCCAACTGAAAATTTTTAAAATTTTCAATACATAAAAAAAATTTAAAATTTAAAAAAACGGCCATCAACGGCATGATTTGCCAACTTGTATAATTATACAACTACTAATTTTTTCCAACTCCGAAATTGTTAGTGGCTGCAAAATTTTTAAATTGTCTAAAAAAAAAAAACAAATTCCTCGCTTTGCCAAATTATACATGCAACTAGTCAGTTTTGGCTGCTCTAAAAAGATTTTGGAGGAAGCTTCCCTCATCCCCCTTTAGCTACATCCACTGAGTGATTTGATTCCACCGTTTCTTTTTACCGTGACGTTTAATGTATGAGTAAAAAACATGAAACCCGTAATCAACAGATAAGATTCGTTTATTAGTCTTGAATTGAGACTGATAAAATGCCTTCATGAATTTTATGAAATTGAACTAATAGAGTAACTATCTAGAACACTAAAGCTGTTCAATTTAATATGCAGCTGTTGATTTGAATAAAATTTCTTCATGTTGGATGTGATGTAGCACGTTTGATGGAATGAATATTTTGAAAATAAATGATTATTCTTGTGATAAACCCGCTTGTGTCGATGCCTAAAAATTCTCTGAACTAAAATATGTATCACGTTGTTACATCTTCAGTATTTGTCGAGAACTTTTATTTATTGATAAATCATCCTTCATTTGACATAACTTTCGACTCATTCCTCTAAAAAAATTGAAACGTTTGGTTTTTTTTTGAAGATTTTTTTTCCTCGATAGGTTTCAAATTATACAATTTTGTTTTATTAAGAGAGGGGTTTTGTTACCCAGGTAATTTTAGATATTTGAGAGCGAGGCGTATTCATTATACAAAATTTATTGTTTTCTCATCTCGTCTCCGGCAGAGAGCAACAAAATAAGTGCATGAAAGTTGTTAGTAATTTTGTTCTTTAGCGTATTTCTTTCGTGAATAACATATCTGTTTGATGTATTGATCATGAACCCATCAAACGTTTTCTAAAGGGATTATTGGATCAGTCTTTTTTTAAACTAAAGTTGAAAATTGTGTCGAATTGGATTCTATAATTTCCCCCAGTGGTTAGTTTTGGCTCTACCAGATGTTATATTCTGCCTTTTCTTACTTCTAACCAAATCATAGAGTGATGCAATTTTCAAAATTTCATCGTCATTGTTTTCTCTCATTGTCTATCATTGTACATTATTTTGTAATTAAGAACTCAGTATCACTTCTTGTAATTGGCAGAGCCTGTAAGCTGTTAGAAGGACTTAAATTTTTCAAAATAAAAATTTCTTTTTGAAAGTTATGAAAAATAACAAATTGACGATACATTTTCGAATGTCTCAAGGGAGATTGAAATTTTCTACCAAAATCTTACGTGAAAAATGAAACCTACTCATTTTGATTATCCATTTTGAAAATTGAAGCTGTCCTCTCTAAAATAACACCTATGGTTACTGTTCCCGTTCTGTAGCATGTGTGTTTTTAATTGTAAATTTCATAAACTTTTGAATGATTTAGTCATAATAAGTCCAAATTGAATGTTCATGTTTTTGAATAAAATAATTAAAAAGTTTATTTGACTACCGTAATCAACAGTAGAATATTTTAAACTTGCGTTGTTAGTTAAATTAATTTTTTTTAGCAGAATTTATTCATCTTTAGACTGAATATAAGATTTGAAACTAGTGCTGGGAAGATTAATTATTTAATTTTGTATAATTTCTCATCGATGAAATGAAATCGTGTTTTATTCTATTCAAATGGTGTGAACTTCGGTTGTTTTTGGTGCGCGTAATAATTGCCTTGTATGAGCCTAGAGGCGGGGAAACTAGTCAGCCATGTTGTTGACTAATGACGCGGTTTCCTGTAGTCAGTAGTCACCTTTTTGAAAAATGTCACACGTGACGAGTAAACTCGGTAAGATTGGCGGGAAATATTTTAAACTCGTTGGTTTTTCTTTCTGACTTATTAAGGTTGAATTTAGATTATTACTGTTTCAAGGAAATTTCGGAAGAGCTAATGTAATAAATTTTATGCCATAATTTTTTTCGTACTGAAAAATGAGTTAAATTTTGTATAATGTTTCTTTTTTCTTACTTTTTTTTATGCTCTGTTTTATATTATTGTAAAATAGTCGTTTTATCCGAAGTTGAAATATTTTAAAACCATCATTGTAAGCATTTTATATTCTAAGATTTTCAGCTCAAAGTCGGCTTTCAAAATTATAATTTGACGATGGAAATGAAAAAAGATTCATTAACATTGAGAAAACTTACTTTTCAAGAAAAGCGATTTGAAAGTTTGAAAACAATCCAAGCCTTCCCCTACATGAACTACTTATTGTTGTACTTTCTTTCCGAATATGTTGTACATGCTGAATGTGAGTTATTCCCTCTTCCTCAGAGTGCATTCCGAAGGCTAGCTAGAGATATTAAAGTTCAAATTAACATAGAATTTTCTAGAAAAATTTCATTAGCTTCATTAGCTGGAGAAAAAAAAATAGTGCCCTAGAAAAACAGTTTGTGTTAAGAATTAAAAAAACTTATTAATAATATTTTTAATGAAAACATAACCGATGTTTTATTTTCATGAAAGTGATTTTGCTATTTGTGTTTGATCATTGAAGAGAGAAATGATCGATCATTCATCGTCGATCAGAGTTATAATTAGTTTACAAAATAAAAAAGAAATTTTTGGTGGTTTGTTTATTGAGGTGTGGGTATATTTCTACATCTTAATCTCGTTGAAGGTATAGTTATGGTGTGGCATCTTTTTTCTCTATACTTATTCGTTTTTCTGATGTGTGTTGGGACCAAGACTCTTAGCTTCTCGATCTCAGATCTTTCCCATTTCTCTTGCCAATTTTAAATAGCTACGACTATTACAACTTAATTTGAAAAAAACTAAAAATCACTGATGCGTTTCTCTTGCATTTATCTTCGAAAAATCCTTATTTTCAAAACTTAACTTTTAAGTTGTTGAAAAATAATGCTGCTTGTTACCGCTCATAGCTCCTATAATTTTTTAATGTGCGGAAATCGATTGTCAAGGTACTGATGAAAAAAACTTTGTGTCCAAAGTGGCTTCTTTTTGGTTGTATTTCAAAATTTGTTGGCGTCATTGAAGAAGTGAAAACTTATACTTAAGAAATATTGATTAATATTGTATTATCAGGAATTTATAGTGAAATTACTCTTTCCCCTACCCTCCTTTTTTTTGCAGCATGAGGTCATTCGTTAGTTTCCCAACATTTTCCTTTGCTGAAACGTTGAGAAACATTAAGTTTCAATTCTCTTATTCCAAGGTTTGCTTTTGCAAATTTGTATTGAAACAGTATTGACCACCACAACCCTTTCGACTCTCATCTCTTATTACTAAAACCAGCATTTCTGATTAATAAAAAAAAATCAGGGTAACCGAATTTATAATGTTATTTTATTGTTTTATTTTTTATTTTTTTTTATTATTATTATCTTATAATTATGTGTCTATTTTATTTAGTCTCGTACTCTGTTCGGAAGTGGAAGTTCCTCAAGAAAGGCTAAATTAGTCTCAAATTATCGGGACGATTTATAATATTTTTTTAAAATGAGAAGTACTCGAATATGGATGATCACTAATTGTAAGAGGTTAATCTTTAAATCTTATTCAAACCTAACGAAAATAAACTCATTTTTGAAAGAGAAAGTGTGATAATTCTAGGAAGAATTTTACATCCAAATCGATATAATGATAAACAACATTATAATAAATTGTCCTACAATTTTCCGCATTCAGCGTATCTTTGGTGTTTACTCCCTAATAGTTGAAATGTAACTGTGCGAATATTGATCAAAACCAACAATTATTTGGAATATAAAAAAAAAAAATATGTGGTTGACTTTCTCATTATAACGTATCTTCTGTAGTATGGGACTGGAAGAGTCGGTTCTTTTCTTTGTTAGTTTTTCTTTTTTTCAATGTAAATTATTACTCGTTTTACAATACAATATTATTATTACTTATCTATGTTGTAGTACTTATGGGATATGATATAGGTCAGTATTATTTGCGTATTGGTGAATTAAAACTGAAACCTTTTTTATTACAAAAAATAATTTCCTTATTTTTAAAAAGTTTCTCCCTTTCAATTGTCCCGGATTTTAACAAATCAAAATAATCAGATAAATTTTGCTGGACAATTCTAATTTTAGGCCTAATTTCTTAGCGGTATTTTCTTGGGAATTACGAAGCTCGTCCGTCCCCAAACAATAATTATATTCGTCGCCTCTCACAAAGTCATTAATTTTTATTTCAATTCGTCCCCGAATTTATGAAAGACTATAATTTCATATAATAAACTCGTCCTAGGTTGACCGTTTTAATTAATTTCGTAGTTTAACTCGTCTCCAATTGTTATTTCTTTTGCAAATCAACTATATAAACTCGTCCCCGGTCAAAACACTCATAGTCTATTTATTCCAGTCAAATCTTACAAAAATAAATTAGCACACAAACGGTTGTTGGGTGAGTCCTCTTCATTATCATACTAATAGTTGCACCTTCCCAACCTCTTGCATTTTTGGGGAGGAGTGCTTATCCCTCGAAATTTAGTTTTCTGCATTTTTCTCCACAAATTTCAATTTTGTGATAAAAATAGATCAGTTCAAAATTGTTTAGCAGAAAATTTTCTTCAAAAAAGGTGTCATGCAGTGTTTTACCCGACTCCCACTTCACTTCCAGAGAGTCTGTAAAACTATTATATTCACTGAATATTACGTGGTTGTCGGGGATGAGTTGATGTACAAGAGATAAATAATTTTCTGAGGGGGACGAATTGAATGCTTCTTGAGGGCAAGTGGTAATTCCCCTGGAAACGGATTTAAACAGTTGATTTGGGAAAGAATTACAGTCTAGGACGAATAAAACAATGAAAAAAAATAAAATGGTCAAATTGGGACGAGTTTAGTATCGCCCATTTTCTTTGCTTTTCTTTGCAGCGGATTACAACATACGTATTTTTTATACGCTTTTATTCTATTCACTCAATTTTTTGAAGTACATTGGATGACCAATTCCAGCGCTGCTTTCACGTGTTGCGACACACGCACACATACACTTATATACGTTTTATCAGTTGTTTTTTCAATTTTTTTTCGTTTCTGTCTCGGAAGAAAAAGTGAGAAATTTTATTTTCTTTTTCGCCGTTATTTTTTTCTTCAAATTATAAAAGAATATTTTTTAAAAACTTGTTTTTAACTTAACTTATTTTGTCAGCAGTTATAAAATAGTGGATTTAGTTCAAGACCGTAGTTGAAGGGAGTTTGGGATTTAAATCATCCGAGCAGCGAAATATTGTGTTTGATCGATTTTTCAAATTTCACATTCAAACCGTTTTTATTTTCTTGATTTAAAAATTTTTAAAGAGTAAAAAAGCCGGCAAGAATCTTGTTCTCGGTACTGACAATTTTTGTTTTCTTCCAGTAAAATCGTAACGGTGAAATTTAATTTATTTTCAGATAATGAACGTTTCGAGTAGAATAAACCTAGTTGAGTTGTTGAAACTGTGGATTCTTTGCAATAATTTTGACCTGCAAACAAATTATCACTGGAATGTTAAAGTTTGAGCTTACCGAAAAAAACTGTTCATGAGTATTTATTTGACCATGCTGCTTGTGAAATTCTATTCGTTGGCTGGTATTATGTTTCTCGATAAAACATTTTCACATTATACGGTATATTTGATTTTTCCTTTAATTATGAAATTGTCGAAAAATAAGAAGTCCGTAAAATGTTTCCTCGAAGAGAATTGAAAAACTTAAAACTTTTTCATTTTTAACCGACTTGAAAAAAAAAAGGAGGAGGTTATCAATCAATTCGATCAGTATATATGTATTTTTTTATGTTTATTTCAGCATAATTTCTCAAACTGGACACCGATTTTGATGAACTTTTTTCTAAATGATAGAGAATGATCCCATGGTGGTCCCATTAAATTTTTTCAGAATCGATGATAGTTTTCGATTTATCTTTAAATAAACAAACTGCTAGTTTAGTAATATTGCCGCTAACGCTAGAAACGAAAAGTTGTTGAAAAAAATATTTTTCAAAAAATAGAACCGACTAAAAAAAAAAGCAATAAGTGAAAAATAATTCTTCTAAATTTTCTCCAACAACATCTAGGTCTAGAGAATAGGCTTTGTAACTGCGTTAATTCCTTCTAATTTTATAACAAAACTTCAGAATTAGCGCCGATTGCAATAATTCCAGTCCCTAGACATACATCTTGCTGGAGAAAATTTAAAAGAATTATTTTTCACTTTTTAGTGAATTATTTATTGGTTTTTTTTTTAATTCATATTTTCATTAAAAAATTTGTTTGTTGAATGCTTTAAAGCAAAATGAAATGAAAAGTTTTTTGTATAAGTAGATTTTTGCTTTTGTGGACCATCCCTTCGATGGCGTTACTAAGTTATTACTCTTCTGTGTATTAAATTCGCTTTATTTACCACATGTTTGATTTATTAATTTCTTATCTTCGATTCCTCTCCTCTCACAAATTGTTCGGCATCTTTTTGACATAGAATGCCATAAGCTACTTTCGTACAACTTTTCAAAACATTTTGTACCTTCAACCTTTTAATATGTCCTCAAAAAAAAAAAAGTATTAAATTACGTTGTTGTGGGCGAGAAAGATAAAAAGATCGAAAATTTCAACTCAGTAACAGTATGTGAAAAATTTATTGATTTGTGTTAGTTCCCATGTATTTTTTGTCAACAGTCTGGTACAAAAATTTACCATCTAAATATTTTTTTGAAGGAAAAAAATAAAAGCTGAAATCTCACTCGTCGTTAATAAAAGAAAGTAACCAATTAATGTTCGTACTATTTATCAGAATTTGACTAATTTATTTTTGTTGAAATTAACGACAAATTCTCAGTTGTTTTGGTCGAATAGTACTTTATAGTATTCCTCAGTTTTTATTCGTTGAATTTCTTAACGAATGTTTCAAATTTCTTACATAATTTTTCGTGAGGATACCCACATGTTTTTGCCATGTTGTAAAAATTTGTTTTCAAAAATTACTGGAAAAAATTTTAATTATTGATTTTTTTATGTTGCATCATAAAATTGAAACGAATTTTAGAATTGACAGCTTGAAAACAATCTTTTTGAAAACCTTGGTTGATGTATTTGAGTGAATGGGAAATTTTGACATCTAGAGTAAAATGGTACCTCGGGAAAGAGTTCAACGAGGCAGACAGACAATACAACCAACCAATGAAAAGGCCCAAAAACAGTGAAATGGAGACAATTTTTTCTTCTTTTTTATTATTTCGACTTCTGAGGGCTCAAATTATTATTCTTGGTCTCATTTTGTTCCTTAGTCTCCTATGTAATTTGGTATGTCCAATGAAAACCGAAATGTTCTTCAAAGAGAAATATGAAGAAGTGTTTGAAGACTGCTATATACTTCCCATGCTTTTATCTTGTTTGTTTGTCATCATAATTATATATAACACCGAAAACGTCACAGTCGATTTTTCAAGAATCCCTTATTGTCGCGAAATGAAAAGTGTGAAATTATGAATCTGAGTAGTTCTTCTTCCATACCTTTAAAAATTATAAAAATAGTCGTACTTTAGCGATTTTCGCTAATTAATCAAGAATGAACAGATGAAAAAAGGACTATTGAAAAAATTATAGTATTGAGTAGTTTTATTCAATATTATTTAAAAAATGTTTCATTTTAGGTTAAAACCGAGACCACTTTCTTAGTAACCAAAATTTGATTTTTTTGAGCCATTTAATTAAATTTTTCTTGCTTATTTGAGGCCAAAATAATTTTTTGAATTTTCTGAATTTTGAAACGAAGAGAATCTGTAGCCCATAATTGTTTGATTTTGAGTGATTTTTTTATTTATTTTTGTCTTGTAAACGAATATGTTTGATTTTATTGTTTGCAGCCTCCAGTAACGCCATCTGCTGTAGTCAACGAAAAACAAACTCTTTCCTCTGAAACTCGTTCAGTCGAAGAAAATGGTCCTACTGTTAAGAAACCGAAATTTTCAGATGACTATACGTCTCAGATTTTAGCAAACCACACTGGAACGCCGCGAAAATACCAATCCTTATTGGATAGACCATCGAGTTTACTACAGCCAGTGAGTAATTCTATTTTACATTTATTGGAGATATGGTTAATACTTAGTCAAAATATTTCGTGACTTCTAATGAGGTTAAATTATCATGTGACTCACCCTCCTTCAGATCATCATTAAAGTTGTCGTGTATCGTGTATCGCCTTGTTCTTAAAAATTGTGTTAGCGTATTTTTTTTATTTTTTTTTTGTTTTTATTATGATTTTTTGAAAGAAAAATATTGTTGAAGGAGTATTCAGTCGAAAAATGGCGAACATATTATACTATATTTCCAAAAATTATCAAATTATCAGGTACTAAGTTTGTTTGATTTGCCACATCTTTTTACGTTTCACAGCTACGATGTCAGTATGTAGCATTGTCGCTGTTGCATGACGCTTTTTATTTACAATCTTGCAGCCAGGTTTTAAGAAATGATGGTGTTTTATTTGCGTTTTGTTAGAGCTGGTTGTAAAAAAGTTGTATTCATCTTTGCATTCATGTTCTAATTGTTTTAGGTGACTGCAAGATGAATGCAAGGTTTTGATTGGATATTCGGATCATGTTATTATGTTCTCACCGTTATCAAAAAATTCAAAAGTGGATGTAAAATACAGTTCAATTTGATATCGAAATTTAAATGTACAGCTGGTTACAAGCTTTACAATCAGTGAAATTTCTTAACATCTTTTTTACATGTCACATACAATGGTTTCAAGATGCTGTGGCAAATAAAATAAAACTACTGCTTTTCTTTCAAAGTTCAATATTGATGAATTAAAAGAATAGAAAATAATTCAAGAATTTAGCAACTTTTTATGACCGGCAGAATGTCTATCGTCAAAATCGGTATTGACAATTTTTGGAAGAAAATTGAAATCAGCCATTCGAAATGTGAAATCATGATTCTTGTTGTAGGCTTGTTGATTTTTGGCTGATTTATGAAAAATGTTTAAAAATAAGTTAGATAAAAAATAGTCAGTCATTTGACCAGGAAAAAACTTTAAATGATAAATATTGAAATTTTTTTTTCTTATGAAAAGTCGAAATTAATCTAATCGATTAAAAAAATGAAGTAATAAAGAGAAAAGATTTTTCTCTAGATTTTATTGTCCATTCCGTCAGCCATCTTCAAATACTTTTTTGAAATCAAAATTAGTGTCAGTATCGTACGGTCTTTATTCATTGCTTCGACTCTTTCTAAATTAGCCTAAATGTCTTTTTGCATTCATTCAAAAATGAAATATCTGTACCTATAGCTCTTGAAAAAAACGTTCTTTAGCTGTCGCAACAAAAATCAAGGCATTACACGAAAATATATTTTAGTGTCCTCCCCCCTCGCAAGTTCAAAAAGACCGTATACTATTATTATTCAAGTTGTTGGATATTGAGAAAATTTACTGCGTTCATAAGGCTGATGTCACTGCATATTCTCTGTAACTTTTACATTATTTTCCCGAAATAATTTGTTGTCTTCCTGCATCTTCTGTTTCTTTTGCTTTCGGGCTCTTCCACCTTAAATTTCATTTTAAGTTTGCGAAAAATATCTGAATGTTCAAGAATCTCAAAAATTCTTTAGTTTATTTTTTTATATTTGTGTACTTCGAGAACGATTTGAATAAAAATTTTCCATTATCTAATGTGACAGTTGATACAGACGCCACCTTTGTTCGAAGTACTTTTTCGTAGGCTTGGAATTGATAAATTTTATCTTCCATCGAACTGCTCACATCATAGTAATTATTTACCGCCTGCCGCTGTTGATCAACAGTTTCTCTTGAACACTTATTGTCCCATGATAAAGAGTACCATATAATCAGCAGATGTGGCTGCGTGTTGTTAGAGTCCACCAGAACATTTTTTTTTTATTTCGAATAAATTTATTACCGACTTCGAATGGAGGAGGTTATATGTTTGGTATGTCCTATCTCCGGAACTAACGGAATTTCGTTCGCTCAGAACAGGTGTCTTACTTTATAGATTTTAAAGAAAGTAGGCTCAACATATTCCTGATCATCTGGGGAATGTCCTAGGCTATTCATATTTAAAAATTGAAAAATTAGAAGGTTATAATTGAAGAAAATGAGAATTTAAATATTGAAAAAAATTATTGTCATAAATTTGGGCATATCCACCAATAAGACCTACTCATTCAAATTTACGCAGTCGGTTTGTTTTTTTTTTTTTTTAAATAAAATTTATTGTCCAAGTACTCCGTTCTGAAAAAAACTTTTTGCTAGCTAAAGTTTCTAAGAAATTACTACCTTGAAATGTCTTTTGAATCTTCTACTTTAGTGAAATTATTAACTGGCATTGCAGTGGGAAATATTTCGGTGTAACTCATTTATGAATAAAAATGATTTCGTCATTTGGATGCTTCATAGTTTAATGTCTTGTGAAGCACATGGCGACTTTAATGTAGTATTCATCTGGCATGAAGTTGAGTAATTTTTGGCCATGTTCATGTAGTAAGAATTATACATTTACCTAATAATTGCCAATTATAAATCTACTTGATTCGTGCAACAGGCCTAGATATAAGCTATATCCTGTTACATTATAATGAAATGTCAACATTGATGCCGAAAAAATTTGAGCCATCTGTATTTGAGCGTGTTCGTTACCCTTTCGCCCCCAAAGAACGGCTGAAATCCAAAAATAATACAAAAATACCATGGAAGTATAGAAAAGTTTTTGAATTCCATTTTTTGAATCTTCCATTTTATAAATTTGTGTTTAAAAAAGAAAAAATAATTTTTCACTTATTAAATTTATTTTTATAAACAAAAGAGTTCTTTGAATAATTTCAAGAAATACTGGTAAGTGATAACCCATCTGATTCGCTGACAAAAAGAAATTGGAATAACCATGATATGAATAACCCCAGGCTTCTTTCACTTTGATCAGAATTGTGGAAGGAGAAATGTGGGCAATTAGAGGTAATTCGGAGCGGATGAAGGTGCAATTTATCGCCCAGTGAATAATTTTGATGTTTTTAAAATTTTAGAGAATTTGTGTTTTTAACAGACTTCAAAAAATAAAAAGAGATTATCAATTCGATATGTATATGAGCTGTTTTTTTTTTTTAAATCAGCAAATTTTCACACATTCACCTCCCCTCAGAAATTCTTTCGGGATGTCGCTGACGGCGAGAGAGTAGAAAGGAGAGTAAAAATTAAATTTTTTTGCCATTCTTGAAAAATTCAACTTTTCATCGTATATGCTAAAAACATTTCCTCTTCTGCTGTTGGTTTATTTGATCGACTTTATTTTTTTTTGACATAATTTTGGTTTTTCTCATTGATTACTCTAGTCGTCTAGTGCATCTATTTTTTTTCTATCAATTTTTCGTTCTTTGGTAGCGTTTAATTGATGCATGCACGCTGTTCAATAGCAATATGAAGACATCTTTTGTTAAGTTTGCCTTTTTGTATTTGTGTTTTCAGTTTTATGTATATGTAAAAATATTTGAAAAATGGGTTTCCATTTAAAATTTTTTACCTTTTATTTTATACAGAATTCTTTTCAGTTTGCTTCACAGAAGTTTTCCAAGTCTTAGAGGGTGTATTGTAGAGCATCAAGTGTTGGGTTGTTCTTTCTGTGCGCAAGTTCAAGTAGAAGGGGGAGAGTAGAATAATATTATAGTCGTCCATGTGTAACAGAATTTTTCTGACCTTTGTTTTGGATTCCTTTGCGTTTTTTTCAAACCTCTGATTCAAACTTCCGCCCATGAATATATTTATCTTTGACAGTATCCTCTGCTTACGTTGTCAGTTTTTAACAGGTTTTTTAAACCTGATTTTTAATTTTTTATTAAACTTTTTTTTGAGCTTTAAAATTAATAAATTATTCAACCCATTATCAGTGATGCTATTTAAAGGAGAAAAAATACTTGATGTGCGAGTTATTTAAAAAAAAAAATTCATATTCAATATATTATTGGGAAAAAAAATTTTATTAATGTTTTTGAATTCGATTAGAAGTCAGCTTCTTATTTTTGGCTTGAATAACCGAATTGGCTTGTCACTGAAAAAATCAGATTAAAATGAATATTCTTCTTCATAATTCACGTTGACTGTTACCAGAAAATAATTATGTTGGTAGTAATAGTAATAGTAATAATAATAATAATATAATAATAATATTAATATTAATATTAATAATAATATTAATAATTACAATACTCCATCGATTAAACTTGGACTTTAGTTTGAGTTTCAGGTTCATATTTGAAATTCAGTATCATCAACTTGGAATATAGATAGTGACAGATTTCAGCTGACTTCTTCCTAAAATCACTGTTATATTTTATCGAAAACACGTATTGATTATCAAGCAGCCATCATCTTGTTATCTACATTATTTTACAACATTGCCTTAAATGGATGTTTCAAACTTTTTTTATAACATGGCTAAGAATTATGATAATCCTCCATATGATAATCCCCCATGAATAATGATACACAGATACAACTCTGAAACCACGATCTTATAAAGTTTTAATTGGGAATTCATGTTAACTGTAAAGTCTTTCATGATTGATTTCTCAATGTGATATTAATGATTCAGTGATCACGAACTGTTTTCTGATTGAATTATTTTGTGTGGAATACCTATCCAATTAATTCATTAATTATAGATATCATTATAACTTAATTCCATCAATTTTGAATTGTTATGAATTCGTGAAATGTTCAATTGAGTCCTGAAATTAAATGACCAGGGTTTATGACGATTTCTCTCATTTTCTCATGAGATGATTTACCTTTTTTTATTTTTTTCTTGTGTCAAGGGATTCTCTACCCTGCATTATGTAACCTATTTCTCATTTATTCAAGCAGTTTTTTAATCATCGTTTGAATAAATGCTCTTGAATTTTTAAGTCAAGATTGTTTCATAATTTTCATCTAGTGAATTTTTGAACTAGTGTCGGAGAAATTATTTAAAATTTTCTTTGGATTTGATTACTTTGAAAATGTGGATTTTTCATAATTTTTGTTAAATATGATAAAATATTGTTTTTGTCCGATTATGTGTGTAGCAAAGTTCCTTTGTTCTGTTTTCTTATGGGGAAAAGTTATATTTTTTGTTAAATTTATTCAGATTTGATCTTTTACTCTTTCCGCCGAGATCAATTCAGAACATGCTGATTGAATATTTAAGATGCTACTGTAATTATTCAGCCTCTGTTATGTAGCAGAAAGCAATGTCTAACTAATGTTTTTTCCTGAGATTTTTTTTTCCCTTTTCGACACCTTGTAATTTGGGGGAGGCCTCTTCTAAAGAGAAAAAAAGCGATATCATGAAGAAAAAAGATCAAATTAAAGCTTCTGTTTTACGCCTATATAAATAACTGCAAAAAGCATTTATTGCTAGTACAGCAAATAAACTTGCGACGATTTAAACTGAAATAGTTTTGATTAAAAGAAACGAAAAATAGTCCTTATGAAAAATGAAATATTAGTCTAGATATTTCAGAGCAAAAACAGAATAATGAAATTTAAAAAAAAAATGTTAATATGAAATTCTGACCTTACATTGCAAGTTAGCCGACAAAGTGAAGAATAAAATAAGTTTAGGTTTAAAACGGATTTTTAAAAGATAAGGTTTTATTTTTTTTGGCTTTAGCTTCATGCGAAATAAACATTATTTCGTTACGGAAGGTTGGTTGCAGTATTGGTATGTTTTAAAATCACATTAGTGAGTAGAATAAAAGCTTATAATGATAGCTAGTCTATGGGCGAGAGAAAAAATCTCTATTGAAACTTTGAAAATTAGTAGGTTTCCTTTTTTTAAATGTAGTAGGGTTTAATACGTCATGAAAAATTTATTCTGAATATTGTAGGCCAAGTTTTTGAAATTTAGGTTAAATTGTTCTACGGATCGAGTAATTTTTGGGCGCTTTCAAATTATACTTTGCAATTTTTTAAGTTTTACCTTTTTTGAATGACATTGAATCCGCCTTGCGACTTCTCCGACTTGCCAATGCAATCAACTGAACTGATTGAGAATGTTGGGTTATATAATGATCTCTCGTCTGTTACCGTTGTTGGCTATTTTAAGTAGGGCTATCGAAGAATGAAGAATTGGAAATTAATATTTTAATATTTTTAGTAGAATTTGGCTTTATGTAATCGATATTTTTCATCATAAAAATTTCATACAATTGGCCTAACATAGTGTTTAAAACGTAGTTTATTTAGTCGGCATTAAATTACGTGAATCTTCGTCAGTGTGATTTTTGTTATTGGAAGTAAACTAGAGGTGGCACAATGTCGATGTCATTTTCGATATCGATTTTTTTTCCGATAGTTTTTTCTTGATAGTTTGCTTGATAATTTAACCTAATTTGCCAGCTGTTGACTTTTTTTTTTCTCTATAAGGTAAGCTACCAAATGATTTGCTGTTAGCTTTTTTGTGTGTGTATGTTTTTATTTATTTTTTGTGTTTCATGGGCGCAGCGACGGTGGGGTAGGCTGGAGCTCTTGCCCAATCGAAAAATTTGGGAAATGGGGCGAATAAAGGCAAAACGTGGGAGCCAAAGAAAAATGAAATCATGTGTGGGCGATATGCTAATAAATTATTTTCTCATTAAGATGTATGATGTTATTTTTAAGTAAGTTTTCTATGAAAATTTACTTATTAATTTCGATCTCATGAAACGATTTGGAAGTAAGGGTAGGTACGTTTTTTCGTTTCATAACCCAAGATAAAGTTTGGTACCAAAAACTGAAATTCGTAATAAATACCTATATCAAGCCATTTTCTTGTTGCCATATGGTAAAGATCGCAATTTTTGTTCTATATAATCACGAACATTAGTTATAAGCCAAGGTCCTGGCTTACTGATTTTGGTATGAATTAGCAGAACGGTACTGCCTGTACTGCCATTTTTAAGTATGTATTCTTCAGAAAATCTACGTATTACACTTGGTGCGGTATTAGCTCCCAGGATTGGGGTTGGGTACGTTTTTCGTTTCATGATCTCAGGAAAATTTTGTCACCAATAACTCAAATTCATATATATATATATATATATAAAGATAGATACATAGATAGATAGGTAGATAGATAGATAGATAGATAGATAGATAGATAAAGTTCATTTCTTATTTTCATGGTACAGGTCGCAATTTTTATCAGATAATCAGGAAATTTGGTAAGTACATTTATACTAAGCCAAAGACGACCTATTGATTTTGGTGCGAATCGGCCGGACGGTACTTCCGGTACCGCTATTTTTTATATTGGTCACAAAATGTGAAATTTTAGAACAATATGTATGAAATTTGAAACAAATATTTATTATATTTCATTGTAGCATACGGCCAATTTTGATATGGATTGACCGGGCGGTACTTCCGGTACCACTGTTTTTGTTTTTATATTGGTCATAAAATGCGGAATTTTGGAACAATATGTACAAAATTTGAAACAAATATTTATTATAATTCATCATAGTATACTATTAGTTTTTGTGCGGATTGACTGGACGGTACTTCTTGTAAAGATATTTCTTTTCGTTTTTAGTCTGGCTATAAAATGCTTAAGCTTTAAATAGCCACAAAATGAAAAGTGAAGATAGATGAATTCATTTCACATACTTAGTTGTACTAATATACGGACTAAATCTTCAGGCTTTAAAATCACATCTTTATGATGAAAAGGGCACGGAAATACGCAAATTTTAAAAATTTGGTGTGATCAAAAACCTGCATTTCTGGAATCATTAGAGGTTGTCCAGGGTTGCCCTTCGAATATTATGTTTATCGCATAGGTATGTAACACCATACATAGAAAAAATGAAGTATTATTCAACTCCGTTAAAAAATGTAATGCAGAATTTTGGAATCATATGTACGAAATTTGAAATAAATATTCATTAAAATCTATTTTAACCTGCTACCAGTTTTGGGCTTTTTTTCCCTTTTTTTTTTCTAATTTGCTCACTTTACTTTTTACAAAAATTTACTGCATGCTCATGTTTTCTTTTTTTTTTATTTCATAACTATTATATTTCATTGGTTTTATTTCAAATTATATGATGATGTACCATACTTTATCATCTTAATTTATTTTTCATTTTTTCAAAAAAAAAAAAAAAATTCTTTTATATTTTACATTGTCTAATATTTTGTCAGTAAGTAGCTAACACATTTCATACAGTCATAACATACCATTAACGCATATAAACTTACAGACAATTAATTTGACCATCTAAATTCATAATTATTTCTCTGGAAAACCTACTTTTTCTAGAGATGCTTGCTGTGCTAGAGTTTTTTTTTATTTCGGCTATAAAATGCTTAATTTTGAACCAATAGCTTCGAAATTTGGAACGAAGATTCGATATCGGTATCTTATTGTAACATGCTACCAATTTTTGTGCGGATCGGCCGACGGTACTTCTATGAAATCTATTTTTGTTCTGATTTTGAAAGAGGTAATGGTTTCAAATCGTGTAATTTTAGGTCAAACATTGTTAAAAAATTTAATACAGTCATCAGTTACGATCTATTACCAACATCATGGAATCTAATTTTATAATTTTTGAAAACTTATTTCTCCTAACAGATTTGCTATTATGTTAGAGTTTTTTTATAACTTACATGACGACTTATAATTCAGAATTCATACTCAAATATTAATTTTTAAAAGTTGGTGGGGACACGCCTACGAAATTCCTTTTCCACAGTGAAAAAATCTTAGTTAGCCCATGGTGTGTTTAAGCGAAAGTAATGAGACGGTACACTATCCAAACTATCGGTAGTATCGATAGTTTTTAAGTATCGATATCTCTTAAATAAACGTATGATAAGTTTTGGTTTAATTTTACCTTGAAACAAGTTTAAAACGATTTCCGTCCTTGAAATTTCGTATCATAAGTTTGATGCGATTTTTAAGCTTTCATTAGCGTCTTCCTCATCATCTTTCTCATAAAATGTTATGTTTTAAAATTTTTGTTCAGACCTGTACTTGTTGTAGAGACGATCATGTTGTTTATGAAGAACACATGTTGATATTGCGATTTAAATTTTCTCAATCATCTTTACCGTGAATTCAACGTGTTTGGAATTTTCACACTTTACAACTACACCCTAATTCAAATTATTCGTTTATTTCGTTGTATGCGTGCATTACTATAATTTTTATTTTTTTCAAAAAATGACCTTTGCAATACTGTGTTTTGCATATTCCCGGAGATGATAGAACAAATGCTTTAACGAAAAAGTTCCAACTTATTTTTTCGCCGTCTGTCAATTTTTTAATGAAAAGTATATTTTCAGTGCACAACTTACATATTTTTACTTTATATGTACCTGTCGATGTTGTTAAGTTTTTCATATGGTTATATTTTTTGCAGGAACTACAACCTATCGACGTAACCAGTGTTTCTGAAACATTGAAAGAGAAGAATATTTCACCGTCAAAATTAAAATTCGGTTTTCTTGGCCTTGGCAATATGGGTTGTGGCATTTTGAAAAATCTATTAAATTCAGGTCATTCCGTCACAATATGGAACAGAACCCCAGACAAAGTAAGTTCACAACTTTTATTAAATTATAGAGGCTGTGTTAATGCTTTAATTAAGTGAGGCCATGAAGAAGTTCGTGGGATATAGCAACTTGGCACTTGGACTTGCATGATGTTATTCAAGCGTTTTTCAAGCAAGATCGATTTTAGATTAAATGATGACGTTTAATGACGTTTAATGACGATGCTTGGTATATTATGTCTGATGTCATCTAAATGGACCTAAAGAACGAAAAACTTAGTTAACTGAACTTTAAAAAGTTACATAAAATTGTTGTGGGTGATTGAATCTTTGAATCGTTACATTCCTTATTTTATTTAAACAACACCAAGTCTTTAGCACGTAATTTAACAATTTTTTTTACATTATGTGATTGTACCGTTTTGAGTACCTATGATAAATTTGAGCCAATGAAGATGATAAAGAGGAAATTATTTTCTTATTGAAAAAATATTTCTTGAAGTGTCGGATTATTGCTCATGTTTGAAATGGAATGAACCTGAAGTTGTTGAAATGCACAAATTCTAAATGGCAATAAATTTTGGCAATTCGTTGTACTGATTAATTGAATTGAGTGTATTGAATTTAGTTTTTATTTTTGCTGTTGCATACTTACTAAAATTAGAAAAAATGAAAAAAGTTCATGAAGGGGTACAATGATATTTTGTGTATGGTGTTGTGATAGTCGCGTTAAATTTTAAAATAGGGAATTAATTTAGAATAATTTTATCTTGAAAACCCCTATTTTTCATCCAAATTTCTAACCAAAATTCGAATGTGGATTTTTTCGTCTATTCTACGACTATATAATTATTGGCTATGAAGCATTTATTGAATACTCAGATTGATATTGTGACGATTAATCGACCACATTGACGGGGACGATTTATAAGTTCAAAAAATATAATCATAATTTTTAAGTGTTTGGTTCATAAATTTTGTCGATAATATTAAAGAAGTAATGCAACAGTTTTTTGGCGATACAAATAATATGAGAGTTGTGTACGTACGATATGTGCAAATGTTTTCAAAAAAATTATCCTGAAAACTTCTTAAAGTATGATAATTGAATTTTCTTATCGTTTTTATAAATTTTTTAACTAACATTCTAACGTGTTCCTATAATCCCATGGCTTACATCGAATAAATAACGTGGAAACTTTCCTGTCGATTACATTTTACCAGTATTGGATCGATGGGTTGAGATTGAGTAGATAAAAAGATGAAAGCGGAAATCTACTTCGTTTGTTGGTCATTGGAAATAATTTTAAAAAATCATTGTAAAGAATTTCATAGCAACTTGAAAAAGAAAAAAAGAAATAGTCGAAATAAAAATTGAGTAATTAAGGCTTAGATTTACAGGACTCTATTTTCATCGTTTCTAAACAGTGTATAAAGATGAAGTCGAATCTTCAATTTGAGAAAGTTAGAGTACAGAGTCAGAATGTCTCATCGGTGATGAAAGGTCGAGATCAGGAGATGGAATGGAAAAAAGATGGGCCAGTTCTATACACGTCGACTTGGCCCTTATAATTTTTTAGGCAGGCCCTGTCCCCTTGATAATATTGTAAAGTTCAGTATTTTTATACGTTTATCCATGCTAAAAAATTGTAACTTCGCTCTTTTCGTTGAATGTGAATCAAAAAAGTTTTACATTTTGTTTTTAATTTTATCAAGCCGGTGTCACGTGCCTGTCCTTAATTGTTCATTTCTTGTTGAAGAAAAAGCTGCAAATATAGGTACGCCGAGAAGAGCTGCAACCCCGCCATTTTAAATATTGCCTGTTTTCCTCCGTGTAATTTATTGCTACGCTATCAATTAATGCGTAAATCTTGAGAAAAAATTTTTTTACGTTAAAAAAAAATTTAGTTTTTTTTGTTTTAACATTGATCTTGTGATAAAATTATCAATTTCATGAGAAAAGGAAACAATGAGTTTTATTTTCGCATTTTGACTTTTTTTTTTAATGTTTGCATATAATATAATTATGATATATTTATGTACGTATCGCTAAAATTTGTGTTCACGGTTTTGAGAAAACTACAAAACGGATAGAGCTGAAATTTTCACAAAAGATAGTTTTCATATAGAAGCAGGAATGAAAGAAGTTTGGTGCCTGTCGGTTCAGAAATTTCCGAGAAAAGCTGTGCTAAAGGTTTTTTTTTTTTTTTTTTTTTTTTTTTTTTTTTTTTTTTTGAAATCTTGCCAATGTATTTGAGTTTTGAGCCGTTTTGTTCAATTATGACTTAATTAATATCTTTTACTTGAATCATTACTAATATTTTTGGATAACATTGAAAGAACGTGTAAAAAATGAAAATTTCTCTTTATTGATGCTATAGTTATAA
Source organism: Ericerus pela (assembly GCA_011428145.1). Classification (NCBI taxonomy): domain Eukaryota; kingdom Metazoa; phylum Arthropoda; class Insecta; order Hemiptera; family Coccidae; genus Ericerus; species Ericerus pela. The sequence goes on along the minus strand of WOFM01000203.1, from coordinate 430,745 downwards.
AATCGATTTTCTAATTCTTAACATTTAATTACCGTACACAAAATGAAATTTAAAAACATAAAATTGGTACACAAAATGACTAGTTTCATTAACTTAGACATTATTAATTTTGACAATAATTAGTAAATAAAACGCTTAAAGAAATGATGATAATATTATTTACTTCTATTATTGAGTAAAGTCAAAATAATTTTTGAGTACAAAAACATATGTAATTATGTAAAAAAAAAAAAAGGTCAACTTGGAAGAGATGATTTTGGCTAGATAATGGCTATTGAAAAAAAAAATAATAATATTTATATATATTGAATAGGAATGTATTATCATCGGCTCCTGATACTTTAGCTCAAAGCGGGAGATATCGAGTGCGAAATTTTTAGCTGATATTGGCGAATTTATGAAAGTAAAGGCTATTTGCAAACAGGTTATAAAAAATATAATTAATGTCGAATAATCGTTTGATTCTAGAGGGTATAAAAATAATAGAAAACAACATTAAAATATGAATAAAAATCGAAAAGGAAATAAGAGAAAGAAACCGTTAGCAGGGTATCGAAAAACGAGATCATTTACTTCTAGATTCACGCGTTTTAATTTTATGTGTCATTTTATACTTTATAAAATGCGTATCCGAATTGTTCGAATTATACTCACTTGCGTCGTTCTCGTAGGAATGGAGGAAAAAATGAGTATTTTAAAAAAAAGTGTGCCTGTTTACTGAAGAATAAAAACCTGCCAATAATACCGTTGATATTTTGTTCACGAACCTTTCAGTGAGAGATTTTAGCTTTGTATAACATGCTGGTCTTTTCGTCGCCTTCATCTTCGGATGTTCTTAATTTACCATTCGATACGTTGTCAGCATACAAGTCGTACCTAGATAAGGTATTGGCAGCCGCTGGCACTTCTCCACTGGTACTAGCTACTGCGGCTCCAAATTTGGACTCTGATTCGGCCACGAATGCTTCGTGCAGGTTGCGTAACGAAGTCAATTTTTGAATTTCACTTTTCATTATCTCATTGTAACGATAGACATCGTCCTCGTCTGTAGCTGCGGTCAGTGTCGATGCTGTGCCATTTTCCATCTTCACGATAACGTCATTCGCTGGGGGAGGAGAACATGTGTCTGTCTCTTCGTTATTGCCCACGCGATTGATGCTAAACTCCAATATGAGTTTACGCTGCTGGTCAAAGTGTTCTCGAACTGTATGCATTTGAGTGATGTAGTAATCGCGAATTTCAGCCATCTGTGAACAGAGAAAAGGGTATCGTGGTATGTCCATTTCAGAATCGTAAAACTTTTCACATTTATTTTATCGCTTATCGGAAGTTAACCTGGAAAAATGCTATTCAATGAAAATTTTTAAATGCTATATTTTAGTATGTAAAAGAATTACTAAAATTGAAGAATTTGATGTGAGCTGCTTATTAATCCTCTTTTTCTCATGTTCTATTTAAAACATTTCTTTCTTTCTTTGTAAATAGGTTTTCTTTATTTTTCTTTTTTCTTTTAACTTTGGATCATTTATAATCAGCCCTTGAATACTTGAGTGAATTCAGGAAAAAATCTATTGGCATTGGTTAGCATCCATAAACATTAGGATTGTTGTCTTGACGTGTTGAGGAGGGGAGGCGATTAAAAAAAATTATCGGTTATTTAAAAACTTAATCATTTATCTCTCTCATTTATGGAAAATGTTACTCGATGGTTGTAACGACCTCTTTTTTTTACTTCTTTATTTTCGAGTATTTTTAAAACATTTCCAATGCATTTAAAATCTGCAGAGAACTTATTCACGAAGATGTACGTTTTTCGCAATCCAAGCTTTTAGCTACAAATGTTTCAAGTTCTCTTTTTTTTTTCATCGGTCAAGTCAACTTTGAACCCTCTTTTATCTATTGTCTTGTTCTTCGTCTTAATTGTTGATTTGATTGTTTTACTGATTAGCTTGATCAACAAAAGGAGATCTCCTATGATAAATTTCTCTTTTTCTAGTATAATGGGTCGAAATGGACATTAAATTTTTACAAATTTTATTCAGATCGGAGATACTAATTCAATTCTTTAGCTTTCAATCAATTTTCTTTTTTGAAAACAGTTTAAATTGGGTCCTTGAAAATCTCTCTTGTTTGCACATGTTAAGTTTATTATTAAATTGTTGAAATTTTGTTATTTCATGTATAAGGTATCCATTAAACAAATAAATATTTGATTTCCTTCTCGCAAAATTTTGGAATTCCTCTATTTTCTACCATAGAATGATCCCTTGGAGCATTTTCCGTTCATTATTTACAGAACATCCTTCAGTCTTATTTTGATTTGAATAAATTACTTCATTACCTACCTGTTCGTTATATTGATTAGTAAGGTACGATGCGCGATGATCCTGCGAGTTATTCATCGACTGTCTGTAATTGTCTTTCATCCATTCTACTTGTATGGAGCAGTTATTTTTAATTCGATTCATCTGTTAATTTTTTTTTTTTACAAAATCAAAGGTTAATGGTTCATATTTTCATCTTCCGTCAGAATAACATTGAAAATTGAGTTAAACGTACTTGATTTTTGCAGCGATCTCGAAGTCTGGAGATTTGTTGGGATTTATAAATATCCATATTTTCGTTCATTCTCCGTTTTCGTTTTTCTTGTTTTGCCCTGTTGCACATAAAACATTGATTGAAAAACAAACCCTTAAATATTCCATCGACAACGAAGATTTTCTGTTCTCGTCATTCAACGAACTTTGTTGCTTTAAAAAATAAATTTATTGTTTTGTGTACATTTTGCGAGAATTTAATTTACTGTATAATCATCTGTACACTCGATCGTTTTTTAATTGCATAACGAATGAGGCGCATAAAAAATTGAACGATTGCTTGAAAAACCTATTCGTTATTAATGACTCCTGAATTGCCTTATTGATATAACAAATCTTATTTTGTGACACCAGTCCAGACGTAAGATGTTCGTGCTCCATGTTTGACAAAGAAAGACGTAATTGTTCCCAACTTTTTTCGTTTTTTTTTTGAATTGGTATTAAAATGCCAACATTGTTTTAGGAAATAGCTCCCCTTCAAAATAAAAATAAAAATAAAAATATATTAACTTGGATTAATAAATTTGTTCGGGCGTTTGTCCCTTCATTTAAACTTCGGAAAACAATTAACGTTACTTTAACATCTTTTTGGTTCGTTTGATTTTTCATTCTGTTATTTGTAGCAATTCTGGAGTCTTTAATAATTATTATCATCGTCAGATAGTTGTATAAAATTCTACTGACGTCCGTTTGAACTATTGACAATTTATGCGGTGTATTTTATTTGTTTTTAGTTTAATTCATTACCTTTAAAATGAACCTAATAATTATTATCTGTTCGTACAATTACCATTGATATAAAAATTCCCACGACTTATTTGTAAATTATAATTTGGTGGAAAAATTTCTGCGTATCCTTTAACCAAGTCGTAGCTGTGACGTGACTTTGTTAGTTCTAAAAAAACACGAATTTTCTGAAAGTAATTAACTTCGATTTGCAAATTTTGAGGCAGAGAGGGGGGCTGATTATTGTACTTATACTATTAACTCAATTTGAATTTTTTTTTGAATTTGTTCTTGCTGTGCTATTATTAATAAAACAGTGATGAATAAATCGAGAAAAATTCAAATGTTTGTTTTCAATTGTAGGACTCCGGCCGTTGGCGGCCAAAAAATGCAAACGACAAAAATCGTATTTCTGGAAAAATTAATCGTCTATTTACGTTCACGGTAAAATTAATCTATTATATGATCCATTATTTTTCTGTAAAAACTGCAAAAGATCCAAACTGTTATGCAGTATGCTTGTGACACTCATCTACACCTCCACACTAATCTCAGTTTTGTTTATTTCGATATTTTTGACCCCTACTTCTTTTAAACTTTGGTCGTCCCAAAAATGCCCTATGACGTTGTAAAACTTGTTTCGTTATGGTAGTGTTAACGGTATTCATAAAATAATTGAAAATATGAAGAATTTAAAAAAAAAAATCAAAAATCAAAATAAATGGTGCAAATAATTTAGGATTCTGATAGAGGGTATTTCTCAAGAACAACTAAAACCGTAAAAATTAATACTTCTTTAATGCTTACAATGGTGGAAGGGTTTTACCCACAAATATACCTTATCAACCACTGAGCGACTGAAAATTTATATAAATAAGCTGAAGAGTGAAAATAATGATATATTACTTCATCTGTTGTACAACACATTATTAATAGCTGGTTTTAACTGTTAAACTAAGCTTTTTTATTAGTTACAAGGCAGCTTTTTTTGAAGCTGAATGTAAACAAGCAAAAGCTGCTTGTTTGCAATTAATATTTTACAATCTAAAGGTTTTGGACTGTGTAACTTTTAGATTGTAAAGTTTCGCCTTTTTGAAGCTGATTGTGAAGAAACTATATGTAAACACATGAAATCACAAATAAAGATTCTATTTGGGGTTTTTTCTGATGAAGTTTGTTAAAAGCATGCTTAAAACAATCTGTAATGTAAACGAATAGAGCAAAAAGCTAAAAATCCTGTTTCTAAAGGATTTGGCTTGTAGCATGTAGAAAAGCCTAGTGAAAACCCTACTGATACTGGATGGCAGTGCTTTCCGTAGAAAAAAAAAACATTCTGAACAAAGGTCAGGTTTGTCCCTAATTCCTGATCAATATGATGTCGCTTCTAAATTGAAGTAGGTACCTAATAAAGATAGTTAACCACAAAAATTTTAAAACTTTATTTTGGAATTGACTGTAATGAAAAAATGTTTTCATAATTTTATGATTAATAATGTTTAAAAAATTGTGAAATATTATGGTAATGTTATTTTGTAATTTTGGAACTTTTTGGATTATTATGCAATGTTTCTCCATAACAAAATAACCTCACTGACACACACTCACAATAGGACAATTGTAGCGCTAAACAAAACCAATGTGGTCTTCCTCAGTACTACCCTTTTGTTTTCGGTCCAGTTATCCTGTAAAGTTTAAGTTCATATCCACTGAATGAAGGGATGAATGAAGAACTGTAGTGATTTAAATGAAAGTCTAGAAAAAATTTAAATGATCAAAAATCTACGATTTTGGAACATTAATTGTTGCACTGGATTGTTTGGGTATCTTATTGCTATGTATCATCCCATATAGAATGAATTTATGAATCAAACATTACCTAACATTATCCCTAAAACATAAAAGGTATTATCAAAAATAGCAGGAAAATTGATTTCTTACTTTTACATAATCCTGTCAGATCATATATGTATATAATTGTATGTTTTAATTTTGTTTCATATCAATTCGAACCCTCATTAATGTAGAACAAACATATGGATAGGCAATTGGAGAAAGCAGTTTTTAGACGCTGAAATTATCCCTTCTCAAAGTTCTCAGTTATAAGGCAAAAAAGGAAAAAATCACATTTATTCTCAACGTTAGCATATAGTGTGTGACGATAATAGACTTGAAATCTAGATAAGACTTTGCTATAAATATTACTTACTGGGGAAATAAGCGTTAAAAATCTGTATTTAATAAAAACTGCGTTCTAAAACAGGGGAAATACAACAATTGAAAGAATTTGTTCCGTATAATTTGTCAGGTAACTTTATTTTGAGAATAATAACCTCTTAAACCATCTCAATTCCTTCAAACAGGTCAGAAATTAATATCTTTAAAAAAAATGAAATTATGTCAAATCTGGTATTAAAAGATCATTTACGAAGCTATTTTCAATAACAGTATCACTCCTTCATCTTCATTTTGTGCAGTACAAGGAATAATTATTGTAATGATAAATGCAGCTGTCAAAAAGCTGGATTTAGGATTTCTGGGAGACCCCCATATAGTGCTTTGAAAATTTTTTCCGGCTCACTCTCATACTCCTCCTCCCCAACAAAAATGAAAGAATGAAATTTCCCACCTAACGTGTTTTAAATTAAAAAATTCATGATACTAAGAACTACAAAAAAATATTATTCATTTTAACTTCAGTCTTTAAACAATTAATCAATTATAATTACACATTTATGCATCGGCCTTTCTGTCAGTTAACGTACTGCTACCAAGACTAATATAATTTTAGGTTGCGGAAAAGCAGATGGAAAGAAGCCCCCGTAATAATTCAATAATTATTTTTTCTCCATTTGGGGCACTCTTTTCCCTCCCAAATCCGGCCCTAAACTGTCACAACAAACCAAAAACAAATATCTTTACATCAGTATTTTTCTATCCTAGTTGTAACAATATTCCCATAATTCATAATTTATATAAAAAAAGACAAATTGATAGTTGTTCAACATTATTGTACGTCATGTAAGAAATAAGATATGCATAGATGTGTTGATTTTATTTGAAAATTATTTTAGAGATGAAAATACTTCGTCTGAGAAACCCTCATTCCTCAGAAACTCGAAGAGAACAGTTTGTTCAATTATTCCGCAACTAAGAATAGTCCATAATGTAGAAAAAACTATAAACCTGAATGAGATTTTATTATCTTCACTTTTTAACCAGGAAAAACAATTGTGATATTTTAAAACTTGTCTTATTTGAAGTCTGCTATAAACAAGAATTATTTTCTAGTGAATGAACCCAATTGGCTTCATGAATAAATGAAATAGGTAATTATGTCATACAACTGACGCTTATTTCATCATACGCTAAAAGAATCGTACTACTCTAGGATAAAAAACGTTGCTTATCTTATGATTTTCGGTGTTCATCAATCAAAATTTTCCTTTCCCAACTATATTTTTAATTCACAGCTGCGATTTCGATTTCATGAACATGTATTCAAACATTTTGACTTTCAAGATAAACGACTTGTCAGGTATCTTTTGGCTATGGATGGACGATGGTTGTTCACTCAAATCCATTCCCTCCTTTGCTACAAAATTTTGACGACCTGCGAGCTAACACTTCAATCGTTTCGGTGCTAAAATCGACTTGATTATGAACGAAATCGATATAAGTACAGACTTATACTTACTTAGTGTTCCTGCCCTCGTTCTTCTAACCGTAAAATAGGTAGAAAATAACTAACTTACAAATGAATCGAAAATAAGAAAATTTAAGGGAAACGCTGTGGCTCACCTTCGCGAGTATCTCCTAATCAGCAGATAAACAACGGAGAACAGCAAAAAAGTGTTGATCCATAAAAATCCGCTAATTATGCTTCCAGTCTTGATACGTTGCATTATGCTCGGATCGACGTACAATCTGGTGTATGCAGATGACTCGCCCATTTGGTTGCTGACCACGCACATGTATTCGCCGGCGTCGTCTCTACTCATCTGTTTGATGTATAGATCGCCATTTTCGTATAGATACAGGTTGTTGTTGTTGTTGTCGACGTCTTTGGCATTTGTTGGCAAATGTCGGCGGTTGGCGAATGCCGAATGGAGAAGGCGAGGTGGCAAGTATTCACTGTAACCGCCTTCGCCTGGTGACGACGTCGTCGATTCGATGTAAGCCACACCAGTTGGCGTCAGCCAGCTTATCGTAGGTGCGGGATTTGCGTACGATCTGCACACGAGTTTCACGTTCGCCTCCAACGATTCATAACGGACCGGTGATACGCGTAATACGGTTGGCTTGCAAAGGAGCTTACGCAACGTCTCCACAAAATCGTGGCCGGTAGCGTTACAGTACGCCGTCAGTCGTAAACTGTAGTCGGTGCGCGTACTTCTTCCGTTCCTGCGGTCGCTATCGCCGGCCTTACGTGGGCCATGCGCCCAGAGTGCAATCCACTGAGTGGAGCAGTCGCAAGGCCATGGATTCCCATCCAGCAGCAGACTGTCTAGTTCGGTGTCCAGTATCGAGTGTGGTAACTGCGTGAAATTGTTGTTCTGCAAATGGATCACTTTCAGCTGGTTGGCGTTGACAAAGGTGTCATTGGACAAATTCTCCAAACGATGGTTGTCCGTAAGGTACAGACTGCGTAGTTGACGTAGATTCTTTAGCACAGGCAACTCGATGCGTAGCAGTTTCGTATGCGATATGGTGAGCACAAAAAGTGTGTTGTTGTTGGGCAATAACGAGCCAGGCAACGAGAGCAGCGGATTTTTGCCTAGATTTAGTACCATGAGCTCGTGCTGCTGGTCAAATGTGCCCGATTCGATGTTGGAAAGTTGATTTGCTTCCAGCGACAGGTACTTGAGTGCTGGCAGCAATTTGAATGTGTTGGGCGCCAGCAAACTGAGACGATTGTGAGCGAGATTCAGATCAATGAGGCGATGATGCCGATGGAAGGTGGTGTCTTTCAAGTGCTTCAGGTGGTTGTTGGACAGGTCGAGCGTCTCCAGATGGACGAGATAGTTGGAGATGTCGCGAGGCATCGTTTTCAGTTGATTGTAGGCTAGCGACAGCACTTTGAGACTATTGTGTTCGGCGAATAAATTATCTGGTAATGATTCGAGGTTGTTGTGTGACACATTCAACAGTGTCAGGTCTACCAGTTTTTTGAATGCGTTCGCGTGTACAACCTTTATGAGATTCCAACTCAGATCCAGCTCAATGAGATTCTCTGTAGGAATGCTTTCGACAATTTTTATGTGACTTTTTGTCCATCGTAATTGCCTCAAATCGACTCGAGGAGATTGTACGGCATTTGGTATTTCGGTGCCGTTGAGCACAGTTAACGGAACATTCACCAATTCCATAGAGGTAACATTTTCATAGAAAGGGAGTTCGCCTATGAGCATATTTCGACATGATATTAAATCGATTTTTATCAATGGCGTGTACGGATTTATGTAGCTGGGATACGTGTAACGACAGCCGGAGACTAGATTTGTTTCGTCATCTACTTTGGAGGAAGCATTGAAAGAACAGGTGGCCAGATTACATATGACCGTCAGATAGAAAAGGATCTGGCGTGTTTGAAGGCTGCTGAGGAAGGCCATATTAATGGTGACCATTTCAGTCTTTGAATTTACTCGCCTGTAACAGAAAATTTAAAATATTAACAAAGTTGAGCTGGTTTCTAACTGGTTACGTTGTGGTTGAGGGGATGGAGACGGAAATAATATGTTAGTCACTGTTTCGGTTACACTTCTAAATTTTCTGCTTTAATCAAGTTTTTTACACAATTTAAAATTTTTTTGGTTTCTCATCCATCATGATTTGAAATTTACTTGTAATTTTCCTTTGTTTACGAGAATTATATAGAATAATTAATGAAAGGAATACACTGTTCATGATGGTTAGAAATTTAAAAATTTTGGATCGTATATTCAGAAGATATTTACGCAGAATTACGGCTTACATTAGATGACTTTAAGTGAAAGAGTAAGATCTTTCGTTTTATTTTATAGCGTTACCTACTTTCTGATTCTTTTTTTGTCTCGAAAGAAATTTTTGATCCTCAAGTTTCAAAAGCTCTACTATATTAATAGTTTGAATTTATCATTAAACTAAATGAATAATTTCAACACCAATAAAAATGTTGGTGATATACATTTCTTGTGTTTCATGTTTAAGATATCGTGTGCAGTAAAATAAATTGTAAATTTTTTTTTATTCTAATTTCAAAACATCCTTAATGAGAATTGCAAATTGTTTATTAGGTAAAATTTGTTGAATATTGAAATCTTGAGAAAAAATGTTTTTAAATGTTTTTCCATAAGTAATCAATCATATAAAAACATCTTACAATTTCCGGATGATGAAAATGGTTTTTCTGTTTATTAATTTATTTCATTTTGATAAAAATTTAACATGTAGTAAATTATATTATTGTGAAGAAGCAACTTTTCGATTATCTTTCGGTTTATAATTTTATGTTTCAATATTTCATTCGCTGTCGGATTCGCGGTGGTTCCATTTTACTTGTTCTACGCGAAATTACCCTCTTACTTCAGATCACATCGACACTAAAGAGAGAGAATTTTCTAACCGGGAATTTTTCTGTAGAATTTTAAGCCTTTTCAGTCACATTTTCCTGTAACGTATCCTTGATTAACTTTCGTAGTTTTCCATTTATCCTTTCAAAATACCTATCAAGCCAATTCTATATTCGGTTTGAACCCCAACTTTTTCGCTGAAATAAAAAAAATCTGTTTAAAAGCAAAATGTTTTTTTTTCATCATTCATAACATAATTCAGAAAAAATGAAATGCTTCGTTTAAATTTGCATTCAAAATATTCTTTAGATCTATCGAATTGCTCCCTTGATTTGTTAAAAATTTTTGTCTTTGTAAAGTTAATAGATCATTGTGTTTTTCTTATTTTAGAGTTTTGAGTTGTATAACTATCGCCGATGGTCATAATTAGCGACGACTCAGTTTGTAATAAATAATGATTCTGCAGATTTTATGTAGTTCAAAAAAAAGATCACCTAAATTTTTACTCTTAATGAGGTTATTCAGTTTTTGGAGAATCCCCCTCTTCCAAATAGTTTGTTTGTATGAAGTAAAAAGTTCATTTTTTTTGCTAGCTTTTTCGATAGTCTTTCTGGGTGACGTTCATTGCATTTTTGTCGGTTTCATTTATGGTAGATGAAAAAAACCACTTGTGTTTGCGTTCTTAATTTTGTCGGTATTATTTTTCAGTTTAATTGCCATTAAATGTTTGTTATTTGAGAAAATTATGATTCTTACCTAGAGAATTCACGTTTAGTAGTTAAATAGTCGATGCTAAATCATTCAGTTAAGCGTTTTTTCTTAGGATTTGTTTTGAAAACCTAATTCTACAAATTTCTCTCACCATTCGTTTTCATTTGTTTTTTACATATATTGCCGTCCATATTTTAGTTTTCAAAAATTCTATTAGAATAAAATTGTAGGTTATACTCGTATAAATACGATTATCTCAATTCATGAAAGCCTAATAAACGTGCGCCAGACAATATTGTATATTTTTTTGGAAACAGGTTTGCAATTGAAACACATATTCGACAATCGATTGTCTGTTATGTGGTACCTGCTTATTATGCTGGACGTTTTCAAATTTTCGAAATATTCTTGTAGTATCAACTTTGTAATCCAGCGTGGGTGTTTCATGCTGCACGATTCGGTCTTGCAGGTTGTTGAAGATATGACTCTTACTTTTCATCTTACGTTTCCTTTTATGGTGGAGCTTCCATGAGTACTGTTGTTGATATTATTTCTCTCATTCGGACATTTTTGCATTGTGTAAAGTTTTTTTTCTCTTCTCCAATGCATGGTTTGAGTTGTTCGTCGATGACCATATCTCATACTCAGATGATGGAATGAACGACATCGAAATTATGGCAACGACGAACGTTCGCCACGTATATTATGATATCTGTGATACGTTAATGGAAACTTAATTACAGACCATAATGAATACGCTTTTTTATCAGTTTGATCTCGCTCTTTTGTATCTTTCTATTGTTGTCAGTTTCATTTACAATTAATTTCTTTCTTCACGAATATTGCTCGTTTAAAAACCTTTATGCATCTTGGAGCATAAAAATTATGTACGTGAGCATTAAGAACCAAAATATTTTGCATTCGAGTTGTTTTTTTTTCTTCCTGTCTTGTTTTCTTTATTTGATGAAGTCGTACACTTGTTTTTCCCTCTTCTCTGACTGTCGCCGCGTCGGAAATTGGTTATATTTTGGCGAAATTGAAAATAGAGGGAAGAGTGTACAACCTTTTTTTTTTTTTTTTTTTAATCTTAACCTAGAGGGTGTTTCTTATTTACAGACGCATTGAACGGGGGAAAAGTTCCAATGCGAAAATACTGCTTAACCACCCTTTAGTAATTTATTTTGAAAAATTTTCATTTTGAAGGGTTTTCTCTTTTTCGAGTAAGTAGGGTCCATCCTGATATAATGAGACAAAAACAAAATAAACTTATAGGAATTCTAATTACTTGCGAATCCTCTTGCAATCACACCCACAAGACACAAATACTTTCTATTCACTGCAAGTGTCTTTGTTTTTATGACTGTGTTAGTCTGAAAAATGGACTAATTCCTTTTCTGCTGATTCATTCCACATCAAAACTACCATCATAGTAACGATGAATAAAACGGTTTCTCCAGACCTTGATAGGTATATAGTTTGTGGTTGTCTTCGAAAAAAGTTCAGTTGTTTCGAAATTGAACTGTACGGTTTCGTTTGAAAATTGAATTATAGGATCAGAAGTGCGTCCAAGTGATGACGAAAGCATTTTCCGTCAAATTTTTACACGCCCTTACCCCTGTTTAATACCAAATATATGTTTATAGGAATTGAATTTCAGTTAGCATGTTTATTCTGTTTTGTTTTCTTTCCTTTTCCGTGTTTGATCAACATACTCCGTGTGTGGATTTGAATCATTCATTTTACAGAATAATACTAAGTCTCACTTACACGGTGGAAGACCAAAACCTATACTCGGCGTAAGTTAATCAAACACAGCCTCTGTTGAAGTGCATTTCTGTTCTCTGTATTATGAAATGTACAAGAATGTATGAGCCGAGACAGTGTTACTGCAATGGATTGCTCGGATTGTGAAATTGCACTATCTAACAGTCGAATGATATGATAAAAATTCAAATGTTGGTTCTCTATATGCTGCTCACGTATGGCATTGAGCGTGAGTCTGAAATAAAAATCTCCAAACAAAGTATGAGCCTGTTGGTTTCATAAATTTAGTATGTAATGACGAATATCCCGAATCTATAAGGAAAATTAGTGTTAAGGGAAAAAAAAGTCAATTGGTGAAAAACCAATGAGAATTTCTTCCTCCTACTTTCCCGAAAATAAATTAAAACTCATCCGCACCGAAAGTAGGTTTTCAAACCAGCATGTTGTAATCATTAAAGTATTATAAGCATTAATAATTTAGTCGGTCACAACCAAAATTGGTGGTATTAATTCACAACCTATTGACCCTTCCAATATCTCTGGACCATGAAGGTATCGCCAATTTAGGAATATTGCTTAACAAAGATTTGATGAATATTTTAAGCCGATTTCCAGGAATTCAAAATTTTAAGTCATCAAGCTTCCGATAAAGGAACTTATGCAGACCTATCGGACGTACTGTTGGGCTGACCCGAACAAAACAAACTCAATAGGTATTATTCTTACCTGGGTACAAATATAAGTACCAAATTTCGTGATTATCAAACAAAAATTTTAACCTTCACTGCGGTTGATAGAAAATGGAGTATGTGTAAATACATACTTACATAGGTGTGAATTTGAGATTTTCGTACCAAAAGTTTTCTTGGATCACGAAACGAAAAACGTATTCGCCATCCGCACAAACATATTTAGAAAATAAAATCAATAGAAAAGTCGAGAAACAGAATGAGAACTAAAAAATATTTCTTTGTTTTAAAAGGAACTATGGCTTAGTTGGTTAACTGGGTAATTCCAGTAAAAGTGAGAAACAAGAGATTAGGGCTTGAGTTCGAATTTGGAATTGAGAATTGGAAGAGTGTGGAATGGAAAATTGATTTTTTGAGGTTACTGTATTACTTTTGGATTAAATCAATATTTTTTCTCATTAAAACCTGAAAAATATACTTTTCACGACTATTATTTCAGGGAAAAAATCATAATAAATAGCGTACTAATAACTATGAAATAAATTGACCAATTGCAACCAAAACTGATACATCTGGTAATGTTTGTACCAAATTTTTCTGTAACACGTGTAATAAAAATTGCTAGAAATGCGTTTGGGCAGCATTTCTGCAATTCAGGAAAAACTATTCGGACGAAAATTTGTAGCTACAGAATCACAGATTTTTCTGTCATTCCTGTAGTAGGTTTAGAGGTGTTACAGGCTTACAAGAAACTGATAACGCAAGTGTGGTAAAAAATTTTCAGTAGTGTTATCACAGATGAACAACAAGGTGCAGAAAACTGTAGTAAAAATGTTCGAGCAACTCCTCAACTAATTTGCCTGTTGAGTTGCAGCAAACAGGTGCATGATTTCCGTAAATACTGTACTTCAGTAACAGCCAGGAGCTAATGTCTGTTTTATATTTGGTTTGTTTCTGAAAATTGCTCATTTTAGAGTCAATAAACTACCAAAAATTCAGCATAAGTGCCCTCACGAACATACCTAACCCCCATCCGTACCAGAAATAATAGGGTTTTTTATTACGTGGATCGTAATATGTGGTTCAAATTTTGTGGCTATCTAACAAAAATTGCGACCAGAAATGGATTCAACAGAAAGGGGTAGATTAATTTTGATTTGTGAATTTTCTTTGAAAACCTACTTGAAAATAATAAATATTTAAAGAGAGTTGTGACTTCTAAGTGACTCCTTCGGATGTTTTCTGTATTTTTTTTTTGTGTGGGAGAATCGTACTCTTATGCTCGACTGGGGTATGTTGCAGAGGGTACTGGTTACTTTGGAAAACAGATAGCATAAATTTGTGATGAATATTCCGATGAGCCTAATAAACAGCTTTGTTCGATATGATGAAACATTTGTTCCCTTTACAAATGTAACGCTCGTATCATTTTCATTAGGTGGATATCAATTGGGAACAGCATAGGTGTTCTAGAAGGTTTTTGGTATATGCATTGAAAGTATCTCCAGATCTGGCATCTTGATCTATAGAGCTCCATTTTTACTGTCGTAATTTCATCGTCAAAACTGTATTGAAGTTTCCAAGAACTGGTAAATTGTCATCGGTTTGCAGTCGTTGTGGTAACCCTACTCTCGACCTTACAACACTCGCGCTGAGAACTGTACAACCCTCGACTACTTACCCCTATTTTCAACGGAAAAATATTCTTTGCTGTGTGTAGGTTACACTTCAGCGTGTGTTTTTCACTGTGCTGCTCGTTCCCCCCTTCATGTTCGTCCACCGCGAATGCACACACGTGTGGTGTCTGACTAATCGAAATTTATACGACGTACTACGGTGTATCCATTATTATACCACAATATATCATTAATACTCGCGAACATTCGATGCACCCACAATCGCGAAGTAATTTATTTCGCAAATCAAAAGAAAAAAAAAAGTTTTATTTCGAAATTTCTACCACTATATCACGATCGTGAGTCGATATGTATGCAAAATTGTACCGGGAAATGCGATAATTCGGATTCACTGTATTTCTCTGTTGCTTTGCTGCGATGCGAATAATTCGGTCGTCGTGGCTGTCGTTTGTCACCAGTGGCTGTACCTTTTGCCATCGTTAATACGAAAAACAAAACATGTAATAAAAAGCAACAATTAACAACCCTCCGATGACGCTCTATCGAAGGCTACGCACCTCTCCCTCACCGAAAGGGGCTCGTCTTGCCGACGGACGCGCACACATGCACGCACGCCCGAACAAAAAGCTCGATTGCTGGTCCGATTATTGGATCGGTGAACTTTTAATTACTGTGCAAAATTAGTCGGAGCGTTACTGTCCGCTGCGTTGCTCATTCAGATCGATATGTCATGCCTTAATTTTGGCGAGATTTTTGTCTCGAGCCGAAGTAATTCGTGAAATTTTTAAAAGAAAAAAATCGGACCATGAAAAATACCGGGTTTAGTAAAAATGAAAAAACGTAAACAAAACGAATCGGAAAATTTTCGCACTCTTACGCACATCGACTGCCTACGCGACGGAGACAGACAGATAGACTAAGTCAGACAGACGGACAAACTGAGTGAGTGCGAGTGAGTGAGAAACAGAGTAAGAGAGTCGGAGAGACACACGCACGCACCAAGAGAATCCCGAAAGGACTTCTCCCATTCGCACACACGTTCACTCGTTGAGGCGGCTATTTTGCTCTCCGCCTGTCGGTGAGCTCGCGTTTTACCCTCGACGGCGGTGACGTTGCGTTTCGCGATGCGGTGGTGGGTATTCGTCGAAATTCAGTGTTGCCACTTGACGCACTTTCACCGCGCAAAAAGTAACGAAATCCGTCGCACCCGTTTGTTATTATGCGCGTTGCCACTTGCCGTCGCCCGTCAATACCGCTGTCGTCTAGGCTCAAACTAGCCGCACCCTCGCCCTTGTTTGTAACCGTAGCAACGCTCAACTGTGAAGAAGAGAGAATAGACTGCATGAACGACTGTTTTTTTTGGGGGGGAAGTAGGGTGAAACGGTTGGGAGAGGTTTATAAGAGTGTGTGGCTTTTGGGCAGAAACCGGAGGAGTAAGGAAAAGAAATGACAATAGATGAGCTTTTGTTGTGTTTGGTTGCTAGATCCGATCTATTTTCCCCCTGACCCCTCCTCCGACCCTTTGGTGTCGACCTCGCTCTGTTTCTCTCTTTCATTTTTTCTCGCTTCCTGATTCCTCTTCCTCTCTCTCTTTCTCTCTTTTTTTCCATCTGATCGATGTGACGATGCGTGTTTTATATGTGTTTGTTTAGTCGCTTTAATCGCAGTGCGAGTGTGACCGATTTTTTTTTCATTGTAGCAGTAGCAGGTACATTGTAATACAACGTAGGTATTGCGTTCGAATGTAGAATAAATAGTCGAACAGGTAACTGGAGAGTCGATGAATGACCGGTGAAATTTGACGTTTGTAGACAGTGCGGGTATAGGTGACTGGTGCGTTTGGGAGAGTTTGATTTTACGATCGAGGACGACCGATATGTTCGTTTTTAATTGAAGTAGAATGTAGATCTCCGATTTTAAATTAATGGAATTCGCTGTGTGGCCGAGCAAGGGTCTCTTATAATGGTGGTGTGGGAATGTCTGTCGTGGCTCAATTTCAGTCGTCAAAATCGTGCTAGTTACTAGGGCTAAAATTTGTATGAAATTTCATCTTTTTCAGTATATCCTTATTACTTTTTCGTTTCATATTATTAACTGTAATATGTAGGGAAAGTTTTTTTATGTTCTAAAAGTAGCAAAATATGCGCGTAAAGAGGAAAATATGCAAAAATATTCTGTAAAAAAGCCAAAATATTCCAGAAGTTTCAGATTAGCTGGTCAAATATAGTAAACTCAAAAAAAAGTTTTTTGTTTTTTAAAACTTGCGAATATAGCAGTACTTTAGTTCTAGAAGGGCCTAAATCGAAAAAGTTTGTTTTGAGAAAAATGCGATTGAAGTTTTGAAACTTCTTTGATTCGAGATTACTTGGCACCTATTAGAGTTAGAGCTTGCGTCATTGAATTTGAAATTTCATTCCCTTTAATATTCATATTTGATCCACTTTCGGCATCAATAGTTTTCGAAATATTTTTGACATGGCTCTTATTGAAATAAGAATATGTTGTCTATCCAATTTGGCCCTGACATAGGCCCTAAATTTGGTTTTTGCTCATTGACATAGGCTTATGTACATGTTGTTTCATACTGAAAGAAGAAGGTGAAGTCATTACAATTCAAAAATTTAATGCAAAACAGATTAAACTTTTAGTGATGAACATTTTATTCTATTTCGTCTTCATTATCAGAGAAATAAATATCTGTTGTCACTGCCTTAGAACCTTTTAATAATTTGCAAAAAGCGGAATAATAGAGGCGACTAGTTGGTAAAATAAACTTTTGGAGCTAATTAATATCTGCTACTTTTTCGGCACTCTATGGCAATATTTGGGTTGAAATGGGTTGCAAATCTGGAAGGCTAATTGATGTTCTTTTGCAAAAATTAACTGCCTCAAACACAGCTTTTTCCAACGAAGTTTTAATAACATTTTATTTGGATCAGTAATTTTAAATAGCGTGTAACGGCCAAAAGAGGTGGTTTAGTACTGGAAACTAACCTCTTTTGGGGCGATTACACTTCCTTTGATATACGATAATATTCACAGGAATATTATAGTATTTGAGAATTATTTTAACTAATTGAATTTTACTATCCACAACTATCGTGGACCTTAACTACTGAAAGACTTTAAGTAATTTGAAACACACAATAAACTTTATCACTTTAATTTTAAAACACAATATTAAATTTACAAGTATTCATTCCCAGTTTAAGACTGGAAGAATATTACAGGTACAGTATACGACTGACCAGTTTATTTACAATAAAATATATTACACTATTACGCAGTGTCAAGATTACAATTACAATACAATTAATTTAATGAAAACCAGAGTTTATATACCTGTCAAGGTATATGGTTTTCTATGGTGTTGTGTATGAAGTAGGGATTTGCTGATTTAGGTATTTAATTATTTTGAGAATATTCGGGTACCAGAATGTTCAGGTACTCGAATATTCCGTTAGAAAACGTGTAGTAGTTGTTGGCAGGAAGTAACGGTACTTTCGCCAGTTGACAGTACATATTAGGGAAAGAATTTGCTTATTAAGAAAAATGTATTTTTCTGTGAATGAAATATGTACGTCTTTATTAAAATATGACGAACATATTTGTTACATAGCGTATGTTTAGTGTTCCTCCAAACTAACTTCTTTTTTGATTCAGATATTTTTGGATGATTAACAACTGTTTTTAATAAGTTGCAAAAATCAAAAACATCTTTGAGCAAGTTCTTGAATGTTTAATCGAGGAGTGCGGTTCACCAACCTCATTAACTTTACCCAATCAATAGGCACTTCAATTTTCATTTGGGTTACTTTTTTAGTTTTTTCAATAATGGCATGGATTATATCCGTTTTCATGTGTGTGTGTATGTCCAGGCTCTAAAAACTTGTGGTTAATGAACAAAGGGCAGTTTTTTAATTTTTCAGTCATATAGAAGAACATTGCAACAACTGAAATGTTCTTATTCTCCCCAGGGCAAGAATCACTGTAGAAATTTATTTCTTTGAAGAATTTCCTGCAGTATATGTCGATATAGGATACTCGCAATTTCTTGACCACCACAGTGAGCCTGTGTTTCATTCCATACATAACAGTATGCACTGTTATGTGCACCTTTCTTAACTGCATGTAATGTGAGATTGAATGTCCACAACTGGCATTTATAAAAAGCAATACCACTTGATAACATCGGGGTAGGAAGGCATTTTTGTAAGTCGAATGAAATCGTAATAATTTTTGGATTCTCTTTTGCTCGGTGATAATCAACATCTTTTTCCTTATAAAAGGAATCAGAAAAGGCTATGTGCTTGTTGATTTCTGACTGCAGTTGCATCTTTTCATTTTCATTTTTAGCATACCACAACAATGTATTCAATTTATCACATTTTCTGCACGTATCATTCTTTGGTTGAGCAAAAGAAAGGTTGAATTCTTCCACGAATATTTTTCAATAATGTGACACTTTTACTGGTTCCTTACAAATTATTTTGCAAGACTCGACATAAAGATGATACATTGCCTCAGTACTAAGATTGAAATGTAAATAACGCTTGTTTGTTCTGCTTCTGCTGTAATGACTCTTATATGCAAGAAATTTGCAAATGTGATCACAGACAACATTTTTTAGCAGCATCGGATAATGTTGGTTGATTACCATGACATCCCCGTTGATCCTGAGTGCAGTTTTTCATACAACTCATACCAACTTTTTCAGCAACAACTCTTAACTTTTTTTGCGGTTATAATCAAGGGTATTAATAAACATCGTTTGGTAAATGTCAAATATTTCATTGTGCAGAGATAAAGAATAAGATTGTGTGAAGTTTAAGACACCTATTTTGTTGTTAGTTGGTTCTCTGTAATCTCATTGTAGCCTTTTTTCATTCTCAACAATTTGCTGCAATGTATCAATTTTAGTTGTGACTCGATATAGAATAAAAATATTTGAAAATTTCTAGTCTTATTTCAAGAGGTAGCTGTCAACACACTTTTGCCTACAATCATACGGTGGCTTCAGTAATTTTTCCAGGACAGTCTTATTTGCTACTGAAACATATTCCTCCCCTCGGCTTTTTTTAAGTTTTCGTTCATTTCTTTTCTACTCTGTCTGACATTTCGATTTCATTACCTGAAAAATTTTTTAAAAGAAAATTCCTATAAATACTTTGAATTTCTCAAGTTTAGTATTTAATATAAATGAACCTCAAAACTGCAGGGACCTAAATTACAATCACTAACCACACTTCAGTTATGGTTTAACACTCCCCTATAAAAAAAAGTACCTAAGTGCTCCGAATAATTTCTTTATCATCAGCGTGTTTCCTTTTGAGTTTATCAAATGATCCTTTTTAAAATATCAACAAATAAATTGTTGAGTAACTTAAAAAAATATTTATTTTTTTAAAAGTGGAATTATTTTTCCGTCCCTAGTCATTTTTTCCCTTTTCAGGGCTTATTTTTCAAATTTTCGGTTTTCCAATTTTTTTTTCTTTTTTACAAAAATTTTTTGTCCGTAGCGTCTCCCCTCGCCTCTCATATGTCGTTATTTCCGTAATTCCCTATACTGCTGTGTCGAGAATTAGTCATGAAATTCTTTCAGAAAGTGCGCTAGATTATGCAAAAAATTCGAAGCATAAAGTAATTTGAATGGTCGCTTTCTTCTCTCCATCTTTTTCGGTTTTTTTGTCGATAAGATCGGCGAAGTCTATTTTCGTCGAAGAATTTGGGTAAGTTATCCTTGTCATTCGAAAGTTTAATTTTGAAAACATTTCTCCACCATCCCTCGTCGAAGACGAATACCCTTAACTTTTTCCTTTTCATTCTCGACTCGTAAAACATGAATATGATATTCTAAATTAATCGATTTGACGCGAAGGTCATGAACTGTTCGTTGCACGTATTCATTGAATGCATTTTAGTGTGTATCTCTGCCCCCTCCTTCATAATCGTCGTCGCCAATATTTTCACATAAAATTTGCTAGCCGATGGTAACACTGCATCCACCAGCGGCAGCGGATGATACACCAAATTCTTAAAGATCGATATTAACTTCGGGACTAAGGCGTTTTTCCAACCCCTTCTTGTCCTCTAAACATGTAATGGGTTAAGGCGGTTTCCTATAATTATTATTTTATTATTTTGGAATATATAAGCATAGCGTATAACGTGTAAGTATGTGTGTGTTTGAATCTCCATGAGAGCAGATATTGAGAGAAGCCTGCCAATTTTGACATGTATTTCATCGATGCGTGGGACGTTAGTTAAACTTTAAATTCTTTTTGACTTTCTCAATTCGATTTGGACCTCTAGAAATTAGGCGATCAATTAGTCTGCTTTTTAAAAAAACAAACGAGAAATAAATAATAATAATACTTGCGTTGCCATTAATCAGCTCGAAATGGGCTATTAAAAGGCGAGCATTCATTGCACGAATGCCAATGTGGTGGTAGCTGCGTTGTAAATAATTCGCGTTCTTTTTGATTTTCTAATTCATCGGAATTTCGATTTAAAGTCGAAGGAGTTCGAATGCTTGAAGGAATGCCAAATTGTACACCTTGTCGGGTGTGCGTGGAAACTGACGTGAGAGATTGTAAAAATGTTCGTTCTAACTCAGTATAATTGGACTTGACGTACACTATTACAGAATATCGAATTATTAACTTTCTATATTTAACCTTAATTATTAGTAATTTTATTTGTGGTGCTACGTTGCGCATTTCGATAAAATAAACTAGAATTTTTCCTCCATCTACATTGTGTATTTAGTGATAGTAACAGACTGCTGGGCAGTGCTGTCAGATGTTCGGATTTCTCAGGAGAAATCCAAAATTTTGATGTTTGAAAAAAAAGTCCAGAAATTTGACCGGATTTTGAAGAAATCTGGATTTTTTTTGTCCAATCGGCAATTTTAAAAAAATTGGTAGGCCTATTTTAAGACAAAAAACAAATATCTTATTTATTTTAAATTCTAAGAATACCTAATCACATATTACATTATGCAGCAATGCTCATTAATGCAGCTGAAAAGGAAATTAAAAGAAAGATATTACTCTCTATAGTATTGTATTCCCCAAATTCTTGATGAATGATTAGTCTGGTAGTTCTGAATTCTGATATTGAAAATCTAAAATAGGACTAGTAGTCTAGTAAAAATATATATTACTTGTTCCTTTTTACGAGAAAAAAACTTTCATTTAAGAACAGAATAATAATTGATAATATTGATAACTAATAAACGAATTATTGAATTACTGAATGCAATCATAAAGCAAACATTGGAAAAACCGCGAACCACTGTTAATAACTTTTTCTTTTTTTTTGTCATAAGGGCAAACTGGCACATCCGGATTTGTCCGGAATTTTATTTACGTCTTATCACTGCCAGAAATAAAATTTTTGAATAAAAAATCTGGCAGCACTGCTGCTGAGTGTAATTCCTTCAAACAGTGTTAATTGGTATTTTGCTCTAGGGCTCATAAGGAATCTATTCCAAGCCATTCTTGAAACTGTTATCGCTTTGATCCAGTTGTTGTAATTTCCATAATTTCCATGGGGTTTATGGCTTCTTCCCTCCAAAAATTTGTGTCCTTTCCCTCCTTCGTATCCATTAATAAGAAATTGCTCTAGAAAGATTCTGACTTGTTAAATTTTGTTACTTCCCCCATAGAGTATATTTTATGTAGTAAAAAATTTGACATTTTAATTTGTCTCAGTTTTTGTCAGGGTACCCCCGCTGCCGCCAGTGACGCTCGCTAAGAAAACGTCGGACATACCTGTGCCTTTCTTAAGTCTATTTTCGGTTGGGAAAAGTCAAAAATTTATATTCTTCGATGAACATCTGTACCGATGAGATTAATTTTTAAAATGTTCCCTAATGTAAATCTTATTTATGTTCACCTTGAATTTTTGCTCCCTATAGATAATGGTGGATTCTGTTTTTGATGTGCTGCAGAAAAATTTATTCTTTGTTTCAGAAATTTTTTCGTTAAAAATATTCTGGTTCATAATGTTTAAGGATTGTTTAAACTCACTTTCTATGTTCTCTTATCCCAATCTGTATTCTGTGAAGTAGGGAAATTTCAACTTTTAGAAAATAAATCAAGAGAAACTGTATAAACAATGGCCCAGTTTTTCCCTTTACTCAACTTTTCAGCTGTTAGGTCAAAGAGAATACAGCAGTGAATTTAAATCGTATTATTTGGAATTTTTGATAAGTAGGCCTAGGTACCTACGTATGTAATTCATGGTGTCGGTGATAACCATGTTTTACATTTGATTCTTTTCAGTGAGGCGAAGGCTTTATACAGGGTGTCCGGAAATTAAACTGCATAACGACTGTCTTCTACCATTGATTTTTGTGTTCGAAAATACAATAAAATTACTTGTGTTAAATGCTGAGAAATGATTCCTTTCCGAGATAACCCTCCAAAGTGGAAATGGAGAATCAAAAATCTAACGTCAAATTGTTCATACGTATAGGCAACATTTTGTATTCTCGACAGCTCAACACCACCCTCGCTCGTCATTTGTATGACGTTATTTTCAAATATCGTTTTTTTTTTAGAAAACTTGAGTTTCCATTTTTCGTTCTTTTTCATTTTTTTTCCCTACCTAGTGGTAGTGAGACTAATTTTCTGATACGAGTGGTTGAAAAAAATGTGGTTATTAGAAAAAGACAACCCCTATCTTTCCCTCTAAATATTTAAATCCAAACGAAAACAAATAACATGTATTTTTTTTTCTCCTCTTCACGAACTTCAGTTCTTTATCAAGTTTTGAAGAAATTGACGTCAGATTGTTGATTTCCTTTCCCTCGAAGGGCTATAACGCAAAAACGAATCATTTCTCATCATTTTGCTCAGAAACTTTTTGTTTTTTCTACCTCAAAAATCGATCCTCAAAGTCATGCCGCTTAACTTAAGACACCTTGTATTTTTACGTGGTTTTCTTTAGTAAATTTACTTATTATGCTTGGTGCGGTATCAGCCCCCAGGGTTGCGAGTAGGTACGTTTTTCGTTTCATGATCTCAGGAAAATTTTGGCACAAATAACTCAAATTCATGTGTATATATATATATATATATATATATATATAAGTTCATTTCTTGTTCCCACGGTATCGGTGCAGTTTTTATCAGATAATCACGAAATTTGGTACGAACATTTGTACTAAGCCAAGGACCAGACTTATTGATTTTTGTGCGGATCGGCCGAGTGATACTTCTGGTACTGCTATTTTTGTTTTTATATTGGTCATAAAATGCGGAATTTTGGAACCATCCGTACGAAATTTCAAATAAATATTCATTAAAATTTTTATGTATTAATGTTTTATTTTTCACCTACAAACATTCCATGCTGCATGAAATATCTACGAAAATTTTTGATGAACAGATTTTATCTCGGTATTAAATTTTAAATGAATTTATTGTTTTCCAGAATCCGCAAGTTTCTTATTTTAATTTATTATATTATTGGTAGTGATTGTATGATAAGGTTGGATTCAGTTTTCAAAACACTTTTTTTGTCGCATTGTTTCATAATCAAATTTTAAACTGATGATTTTGCTTTAGAAAAATAGGAATCAGTTCCATAAATTTCCTTGTTGGATTTTTCTCAAATTTCAGGAAAAAACTTATTTATGATTATAACTGATCAATAAAATTGATAAATGGTGAAAAACATGCCATTTCCCTTGTCAACGATAACGAAAGTCAACTTTTTTCTGTTGTTATCAATTTCATTTGCCAACTTTTGGACAAAAAAATTTAAACCTACTATTTTCGTTCTCAAATTAATCTTCATTAATTTTCTTCTACTTGAGTACTGGTCATATAGACATTTTTTTACATTTCTCTGTGTCTCTTCTTGTCCGACTGATATGGATGTCTATTAGGATTTTTATTGAGGATAAGTGTGACATTCTTGGCGTAAGTGGAGAATTGATCAGTTTCTTCTCTCTTTTTTAACCTGGAATCGTACCAATGTTGTTTAACATTTGACTATTTGGAAAATGTTGGAAATGTGTCATAGTTATAAATCTAGTGAAATTTCAGTTGTTCACAATAGCGTTCATTTTTATTGGATTAAACTTGTTTATCATTGTAAATTATTTTTGTTGATGTTTAATTGACGGATATGAAACCACGTTCACGTCATAATCGTCATTGTTCGGTTTTAATTTTCGCTGACCATTCATGCTGGTCAATTGTTCGATATGCTTCTCACAGTGTGGGTCTGCTTTTTTTCTCTTAATGTCACGATCGTTTAAGCGAGGCAGATTAATTTTGCTCGTTCATCTCATTTATTAAAGTGTGAGAAGAGTTTTTTTTTTCATAGATGTAATTTGAAATATATTCTATGCACCAATATTTTAATTGAGTGCAGACGTCTGTCTGGGACATAGCCCTCGTTAATTGTTACAGTATCTGTTACATTGATTTTGTAAGATGTGATGTAATTTTAATTTTTTTTCTCAACCAAAAACCGTTTTTATTTTAGCAACATTTCTGTGGATTGTTCAGAAATTGTAGCCTCAGTATTCTAATCGGGTACAAAAGAATGTCTTGCCCGTAGCTTATTCTCTCATTACAGTATCTATTACATCTATTTTGTGAGATGATGTAGTTTTGAATTTTATTCTCGACGAAAACATATTTTTATTTTGGCGTCTTGAAAAGATCGTTCTCCCAAATAAAAGTATTGACACCACTAATGGCCATGTGTGAATATTTCATCGAATTTCTGTAAAAGAGAGAAAAGAAATTCTTGGCAATGGTCAAGTATTGGTATTTGATTTTTAAAAAATGAGGAATAAACGTTCTCTATTTTTAATCAAAATCGTATTTGGGTCATTTTTTTCTTTTCCTCCTTGCATAAACAATTTTACGAGTAGGTAATCTAAATTTATTGGAAAATTTTATGGTCACTATAATATATTTCGTCAAATTTAACATAAACACATAGGTAAGGTGTTGGTGTGAATGTTTCGGAAATATATGACCTGATAGATAGTCTGTGGAATACCTTGTCGTGAGAGATATTCACACTAGAAGGTCTTCAACAGTATTTGCGTGTTCTGCCACTTCATACGGTTAAGTATGGGAGAGCCAAATTCTCAGCGAACACTGGCGATTTTTGAGCCGGTTCTGAGAGTTTATATACAGGATTTGGTACACGCACACAGACACACATGCATACGTATATGTACGTAATTATGTCATGCGTTACGTCGTTTCTTGCCTCTGTCGAGGTAATAAAAAACGACGTAGTGCGTTTGGTACCGGGCCGTGACATTACCGAGATCGTTATCAGGTAATTGATCTTGGCCCGTACAATGTATCTTACCTGTACGTACGTACAGGTACAAACATACAAACGCACCAGTGTAAATTCGTTTTACGTCATAAAGACGATTATTGCCAGCCTTTGGGCGGCGACTGTTGTCAAGGGGTGCGAGCCCCTGTTACCTCATACGAGTATTGTCCCCACATCTACTCCCCCCCAGTTTTTGTGCCGTGAAAATGATAAGTCGCGTGCCTGGGGGGACTTATCGAGTTTACTGCTGTCTCTGGTCCTTCTCCCATTTTGCCAGAGCCGATCCTACTGCAGCACCTACACACTCGTAAGACTGCTTACAAGCGTGGAAATAGGCTTGATAGGTCTCCCGGCTCTGTTGTCCCCTACGTCTGGGTGGTCTGTTTTGCACGGGACGAGTGTATGGGTTTGAATGGTAGGAGAGGCAAGGATCAGAGGGGGTCAGGAGTCTTGGCCTTTTGTACATCTGGGAGTTTGAATTCCCCGATGGCTTATAGGTTAGACTTAGGGCGGGGGGAGGGCATGATTTTTGCGCCTCTTCCGCTGGATGTTGCCTTCTCACTTCCAATTTTGCCAGGGCTGAAGACTCTGGAGGTGGGCACTCCACTCCCGGTGTTTTCTCCGGCGATTTCTGGGGTAAGATTAGGGCAGGAAGGGGTGCGGACATCATCTTGACGATGTCCTCAGCCGATGTCGTATCCATCAACAGCTCGTTTTCGATTCTTTCAATTTCTTTTTCGTGTTCTATCTGTGCCTTAGTCTTCACAGGCTGAGGCACAGGTGGAACTACGAATTGGAATTCTTGATTCGAAAACGGGGTATTGGTTGGGGACGACATTGTAAGGAACACAGAAAGAAGAAGATTTTTAGAAAAGGAAGAAAAAATTGGTAGGAAATTTCGGCGTGTTAATTTATCAACAGCAGAAAGGTGAGTGAAGAACTTTGCGAGAATATTTTCGATCCCAGCTTTATTCCAAGTCGTTATCTTATTTCAGACATGTTTGGAGGGGATAGTGCTTTAAATATTCTATAGCTGAAAAGTTTTCCGGTCCAAATCTGTTAAGTACAAGCAGAGTTAAGCATGTTTGAATTTTTGTACTTTGAATTTTGTATTTCACAAAGGAATGCACTCTTCGTTTGTGACGTCACGATCTATTGACTATTTTGTTATCTGTATGTTTGTCAATAGAAACACGTTGCGATGTTTTCTTCCATATTGCACGTGGATTTGTTTATTCGTGTCGTGTTTTATTTGTACGCACTTTTTCTCTGCTTATCTGAGGAATTTCTTTTGTTACGAATATTCTCGTACATATTTTTATGCGGGTTTGTATTTTTCGCAGCGGATATTAACTTTCGTGAATATTTTTAGTTTCTCCTTGCTAATCTCTCGGATTTTCAAGTTGGAATCTGGTTTTTTCGCTTTTTGCTACCTAGGGGCCTGCCTCTTTTTCGTGGGCATAAGGGGGCCAATGGATCGTAATGTATTTTGACGATCTTATCACTGAATTTCACCGTTTTCTTTATTTTTATTTTTTTTTTGGTGATTTTTGTGATTTATCACCTTTTTTGGCTGGTTTGTCCTCAACTTTTTGTGGTTGTGTGTTGTCGGACTGTGCAGTCTGCTTTTCTTCTTCTATTTTCCTATCTGTTATCTTCCTTACTGCTCTTTGGAGCATTTTTTTGTCATCATTTATAAGGTACGCAGGTTTCAATTTGTCAATTGAAGTCGTTTTTTCTTCACCTGCGATTAGTATCACAAAATTCTTGTCATTCTGTGATACAACCTTATAAGGACCGGCGTATGGTTTCTCCAACGAAGATCTTATTTTCTCGTCTCTTACAAACACATGAGATGTTGTGGCCAAGTGTTTGGAGACATAAATCTTTGGTTGGCCATGATGAGCTGCCTGTTTCAAAAAACTATTAGCATCAGTCTGTATGCTTTGGACGAGTGTTTTGGGGCTAATTTCTTTCGAGTGGGTGAAAAAGTCCCCTGGTAGGCGTAACTCTTCGCTGAGCGCTAATTGCGCCGCAGAGTGACCGGTGTCCGTTTGAAGAGCAGATAGAAGGCCCAAGACGATGGTTGGTAGTATGTCAACCCATCTCTTGGTGTTGCTAGCCATGATGGAGGCTTTCAAAGCTCTGTGCCATCGCTCAACTTTACCATTTGCTTGAGGATGGTAAGCTGTGGTGTGATTGTGTTGTGCACCAAGCTTCTTAGACAGCTCTTGGAAGAGCGAGCTTTCGAATTGACAACCCTGGTCCGTGATGATGACTTCAGGTACGCCATAGCGGGCAATCCAGGTGTCGTATAACCTGGCAGCTACCGTGGGAGCTGTCATCTCATAGAGAGGAACTGCCTCTGGCCATTGGGTTGCTCTATCAATCATTGTTAACAGGTATCTGTGTCCTTGGGATGGGGGTAATGGACCCACCAAGTCCTATGTGTATTGTCTTAAACCCCTCCGTTTGTTTGAAAGATTTGAGCGGCAAACGAGTGTGCCTTCCTACTTTGGACTCTTGGCAATTCAGGCAACTACGAGCCCATTTGTTGCAGTTGGACTTCATCAGAGGCCAAACAAATCTTGATGCTACTAATCCAGCAGTGCATTTTGGTCCAGGGTGCGATAGATTGTGCACACTACTGAAAGCCAATTTGCGATACTTTGTCGGCAGGAATGGCCAGTTCTTGCCTGTACTAATGTCGCATGTTAGTAAGACATTAGTACCAGGGATTTTCCTTTGTCTCAATTTGAGAGCTGTGTCATCGTTCGACAACAGTTCTTGTAATTCTGCATCCCTTAACTGTTCTTTAGCTATTTCAGCATAAGGTAATTGAGACGGTGCCGAGATGGCTTTGATCCTACTAAGAGCATCTGCTGGAGTGTTGAGTTCTCTACTTATATACTGGATGTCCGTAGTCAACTGTCCTATGTAGTCCAATTGTCGAGCTCTTCTCGGGGAAGCTGGTTCTGTCTTTTGCGTGAAGGCATGTGTTAGGGGTTTATGATCTGTGTACACAGTGAAACATCTACCCTCTAATTGGTGCCTGAAATGCTTCAATGCAGCAAATATTCCCAGTAACTCCCTGTCGTATGTGCTGTAGTTCTTCTCGGTTTTTGATAGCTTCCTGGAGAAGAAAGCGAGTGGTAACTTCTTGTCATTGTCCTTTTGGTACAGTCTTGCACCAATAGCAAAGTCGGATGCATCAGTTGCGACACATAACGGCAGACTTTTGTCTGGGTGAGCTAGTAGAGTTGCATTTGCCAGTGTTTCTTTTATATTTTCGAAGGCTTTTTCAGCTTCTTCTGTCCAATCGAGTGGAGTTTTATCTTTTTTTTTATTTGTTTTGATCAATGCAAACAGCTTACTTTGTTTGGCTGCAGCATTTTTAATGCAACGTCTATAGAAATTCACCATCCCCAAGAAGCGTCTGAGTTCTGCAACATTTGAGGGTTTCGGGAATTTCAATATGCGCTCTACCTTGGTCTTCAAAGGAGAAATGCCTTCGGTTGAGACTTGATAGCCGAGAAAGTCAATCTTGGTCTGTTTGTATAAACTTTTTCCAACATTGATGGTAAGTCCAGCAGCGTGTATACGTTGTACAATGGTTCTTACATTCTTCTCGTGCTGTTGCTCACCACCTTCTGAGCAAATGCATATGTCATCCAAATATGCATAAGCAAACGGCAAATCCATAAACAGTCCATTGATAAATCTCTGGAAAGTTTGTGCAGAATTACGGAGTCCAAAAGGCATTCGAAGGTATTCGAATAAACCAAAGGGGGTTATGACCGCTGTCTTTGGGATGTCCTGTTTGGCCATTGGAATTTGGTGGCATACCCAGTTGATGTCGATTGTTGTGAACATCGTTTTACCCTTCATATTTGCGTTGAAGTCCATTATGTTTGGGACTGGATAGCAGTCACGAACTGTTTTGGCATTTAGGCCCCTGTAGTCTCCAACGATTCGCCACTCTCCACTGGCTTTTTTGGTCATATGGATTGGGGAACTCCATAAGCTTTTTGAGGGGTGGAATATGCCTTCCCCTATTATGCAATCATAGTATTCCCGTGCTGCTTTGAGTTTATCAGGCAGTAGCCTGCGGGCTCTAGCATGGCAAGGTGGTCCTTTAGTTTCTATATAATGAACGGTGTCATGTTTATAGGTGGGATGCATGCGGATCGATGGTTGAGTGACTCCAGGATAGTCTGACAGAATCCATAGGAATTGTTCGTCGACTTTAGTGCAGCTGGATATGTTGGTGTCCAGTTGGTAAGCTAGCATTTTGCCTTCCACCCATAGACCAGTATTGTTGTCTATGATTTTTCCATTTTTGAGGTTAATGACCAGGCCGTAATGCGCGAGAAAATCTGCGCCTAGGATCGGAGTTGGAACGTCCGCAATTGTGAAGGACCATCTTATGTCTCTTCGCAAACCGATGCTTACTTTGCTGGATTCTACTCCGTAAGCTGGAAGGTTTTGACCATTTACAGTTCGGAGGTAGTTTTTTGGAGGAAATGCCTTTTGGTTTTTACTTACTGGCAAAATGCTCAAGTCAGCACCTGAGTCTATTAGGTAACGTCTCCTGTTTGTCCTATCCTTGATGAACAGGCGGCGTGAATACTTTTTCGAGGGATCTTCAGCCACATAGACGACCCCTCTTTCTAGTTTGATGACTTACTATAAGTTTTTCCTCACCATTGGCATCTGTTGTTGCACTTGGTTTCTTCTGCGCCAAATCTATTATGGAAGAAGCAGGATTTATCGTCCCAGTTTTGAGACCGGGGTTTGGGGACGATGTTCTTCTAGAGGGAGTTGGACTCTGACCCCTGGTAGAATTGCTCTTTCGGTCTCTTGACCTAGATTTTCTATCATTATTTCTGTTATTGCTCCTGCTTTTCGAGCGGTTGTTACTTCTACCATTTCTTGAATTATTGTTGTTACTTTTCTTTTTTACTTCACTAGTCAGCTGAGCTATCTGGGCTCTAAGCTGAGCTAGTTCACCAGTCTCTGTTGATACTGCACTAATGAGGATGCTGATCTCGAATGTTCCAGTGCACTATCGGCACTCTTTGCCAAGAAGTCTAGGTCCTCGGAGTTATTGATCACCGTGGTGCCTATAGCTGCCAGACACTGCACAACATGTTGGGGCAGTTGTTTACAGAACTGGTTCCCAATGGACCGACGGCGATACGATATTGTCGGTCTTCTGTCGTAATTGGGCCATGAAGGTGGAGGTTTATCATCTCCAATCTTCATTCCACCCTTAACATCATCAATTATTTGGTTTTGAGTCTTACCAAACACATTTCAAATTTTCTTGCAGAACCAACTGTACTTGTCTGCTTCTGCCGGAGGGCATTCCATGATATCCTGAATGCGGCGTATTATTTCTGCGGGCATGCCGCTGCAAATGTGAGAGTACTTCTGGTCATTCTGTAAGTTTTCTGTCTTCTGTACGTACGTACAGGTACAAACATACAAACGCACCAGTGTAAATTCGTTTAACGTCATAAAGACGATTATTGCCAGCCTTTGGATGGCGACTGTCATCGAGGGGTGCGAGCCCCTGTTACTTCATACG
This sequence comes from Ericerus pela, assembly GCA_011428145.1. Lineage (NCBI taxonomy): Eukaryota > Metazoa > Arthropoda > Insecta > Hemiptera > Coccidae > Ericerus > Ericerus pela. Next base: position 399,164 of record WOFM01000203.1, on the reverse strand, counting down.
AGTATTGTCCCCACATAGTCTAAAGCTGAAATTAATTTTAAGTGTCTTAAAAATGATGATTTGTTTGAACGTTTTTAACGCTTGAAGAAGGTGAGATTTCTTTAAATTTTGCTGAACAGTGTGGCCTCAGATTATTTACTTTTGTCTGGACCAAATTATTCCTTTTGCTCCTTCCCCCTAGTTTGCAACAGTGACGAATTTTTAATACTCTTGTCAGGATGTGAATAATGAAGAAGTTTTGTTGAATGTATTTTTCATTTTCGGAAACAAAAGCAAGTTAAGTCTAGACATTTTATACCATTATAATTTTCATCCTAAGAATCTCGGAGAATTTTTTCTTCCAAAAATAAATTTTTTACATTGCGTGATGATACGAGGTGTGAAGAGTTTATCGTTCCAAAGAGATAAGCTTAATATTTATCACAATGTAGATTAGTAAATTAGTAGGTACCTACTAAAGCAGTTTATGAAAATTCGTTTGAAAAATCATTTTGAACGAGAGAAAATATTTATTTTAAAATCGGAGCAAAATTATAATAGTTATTCTTTCAACGAGGAATTGAAGGAGGGAAGGAGTCCGTGTATTTTGAACATCGATAATGAGAAGATCAATTTTTTTGTTAGAATTCTCATCTTGTATTCCTCTCTCCTCGCCTATTAGGAAAAAAAAAATTGACCCAATATTTTTAGTGTTATTTCACCCAGGGCCGACACAAGCCAAAGCGGCGCTTCTTCAGGGTTTTTACATACATAAATATACATCTGAATTTCAAAAATGGTGCCAAAATTTTCCTTGGGTCATGAAAAATGCGCGGAACCGAAGCAATAAAATGTGGGTAACTATATTGTTGAAATGCGTTGAACAGTGTGATTTATAAAATAGACTTGACATGGAACTGACCCACTCCTCAGGAGCTTTGCACGCAACTGTAGCACTCCCTTTGTTTCATAGATGACATTCATGAGACATTGTGGGAAATGTTAATTTTTTTCGAGTAACTCAAAAACTTTAGACTAAACCTTAGTATCTTTCCAAGTTGAATTCTCGAATGTGTCGCTGTTGGTTGTGTAGTCGTGACGATTTTATCAAGTTTTCATTCAATTGTGTCTTTTATTATTCATTTACCGAATGAATTTCATCCTCGTCAAGTGTATCAAAAACTAATTTTATTCTTTCAAGAATCTGGGTAAAAGTGACCATTTCCTTCTTTAAATATGAAATTTTACGTAATGTGTTGAAGTGTCGACACACTACTCATAAATTTTAGGATTTCACTACCGCTACTTTCGTCTGGTTCTTGAGAAGGATGTAAAATATTAAGTCAAATTTACGATAAATGCAGTATTTCAGATGCATGCATTAACGTTTCAGAGGACCATTTAGTGGTTAATGAAGATTTTTGTTAAGATTATCTCTTCTGGTTGAATGAAACCGTTTCTTCAAATATTTTCAGGAAACATATTTATCATTCTTGGCTTTCAAAAAATTTGGATTTGAAATTTTATTTTAACGAAATTCAAGCCAAGATACTGCCGATAATGAGTGAATTCAGCATTTTCCAAATCAAATTGTTTACTTCACCAAAAAGAGACAAAAAAAAAAGAAAATTGTTGCAAATATAATGCTATTTTTATATTTTTAGACATAATTAATTTTTCAGTGGTATTCAACTAGTTGAATGTGAGAAAAAATTTCTCGCACTAGACTGAATTTCCACAGTAAAAAAGGCAAAGGTAGACTAGATCTCCTTTAACCTATAAAATTGATGAGGTAGATGAATTAATTTTACATACTAGTTGTACTAATACGAGGACTAGATCTTCAGTCTTTAAAATCCCATGTATATATGATGAAACGGGCCCGACAAAATGAAGAAATTAGATTTATGATTCTGGTTTCTAATTTGAATAATATAGTGATAGTTATTTTCATAATAGTTCCACACAGTATGTGATATGAAGATTGAAGACTGATAATTTTTTTGAAAGTAGGTAGCTTTGTAACTCCTGTATGGTCTCATATTTCATAAATCTTAGAATTTTAAAAGTTTGTTATTTCTGGATCCATTTCACCAAATTGAAAGTTTTTAGAAGATGATAATTTTAAAATTATATAAATTTTTCTAATTATGTGGAACAAATTTCAATAAATGTAATAAGTATCTCTCAAACTGTATCATCTCCATTCAGTATGCAAGGGTGAAGTTTTATTTTGATTTGTGGTAAAAGTCCATTATAATTTCCAGTTTGGATAATACTGATGATGAAGTCTTGCACAGTTTTACAGTTTTTGGACTTCAGACTGTGAACACTAATATGGAATAAATGTGCTTTCCTTCTTTTTGTTTCTATAATATGAAATTTTGATCTAGTTTTAGTCTGGGTTTGGAAAAACTTTTATTCTAAATCCAATTTCTACGTGTGTTGTATTGCGATTACTGTCTATGATGTTATGGAACAAAGTTTAGAAATGGATTTTGTCCAATATGTATAGATTAGGTAAAAGCAAAAATGGATATTTCAAGTTATTTTAGATTTTCTGACATTTTTTTTAATGGAATTGGGTAATACTTCATTTGTTCCATGTTTGTGTTACATACTCATGAGAATAAACATAATATTCGAAAGGCAACCCTGGACAACCTCTAGTGATTCCGGAAATGCAGATTTTTGATCACATCAAATTTTGAAAATTTGCATATTTCCATGCCCGTTTCATCATATCGAGGGATTTTAGAGGCTGAAATTTAGTCATATTATACAACTAAGTATGTGAAATGAATTCATCTACCTTCACTTTCCCTTTTGTGGCTATTTAGAAGTTAAACTAGTACCGTGTTAACTTCGATTTTTTTGTGTTACAATCAATTAACGATATTCTTATTTTTCTGTAACTTTTTGATTAGCGTAAATTTGGTGGATAAAAGAACTTTGCTCTTCCTAGCCGCCACCCTGAAAGTTGGCTCCACATTTTTTTTACAGTCTCGATACGGTTTTCGGTCGATACTTTAGTGTACGATTGTATTTTTTTAAAATCATTGTCCACGGTAAAACCACCTTGATTAAGTATATCGTCGATACGTGTAACTTATTGAGAAAGTGTGGAATTTAATCGGTTTTTTCTTCTCCAATTCCAGCTACTTTCTCCTTCGTGAAGTTTCTTCAAGTTTGATGTCCTCGCGTGCAGTGTAGGGTGCGTGAGTGAGGGTGACAGTTTGGTGTACGCTGTACACCAAACTGTAATTATTCTTATATTCTATCATTCTGGGTTTTAAAATTGCGAAGCAAATAAAACGAATTAATCAAATAGTGCGAAGAGCGGTGGGGGAGAGCTTGTTTGTAATTTGTTTGTCGAAGGCGGGCAAATTAGAAAAACCTGCGAACCTCTCAAACAGGTTGTGACACGTTGGTGTAAATAATAATAATAATGTATAGTTATAGCCTATGCTTTATGAGCACGACGAAACAGTTTAGTTGGGTTGTTTCGAATTTGTCGGAAAAACCGGATCCGGAATGTGACCAATTGCGTAATATTTCCGTGGTAATCGTATCTTGTCCAGACAATTTAGCTACATAGATACGTGCGCGTCGCGTGTAATGCCTTGTTTGCATTGTACAGTTACACCTTTATTCCTGGTGTGTGTGTGTGTGTGTGTGTGGTGTGTGTGTGTGTGTGTGTGTGTGTGTGTGTGTGTGTGTGTGTGTGTGTGTGTGTGTGTGTGTGTGTTGTGTGTGTGTGTGTGTGTGTGTGTGTGTGAGATGTACGTAGGCTTTCCAGCATGTTGTGCCAGAGAGCGTAGGTAGGTTTCATCCTACGAGAGTGACCACTCTACTTACATACGAGTCTCATCTCAGAACGGATGCGAATAAATTATGTCGCCATTTTATCGATTACAGTTTTCGAAAATTATTGTCGATGCTCTCCCTTCGGCGTTCATAAAAATACCTTCATGACACCCGTACTAAATGAGTTCATTCGTTTGTTTCAATGGTGATTTCGAGAGGTAAGTGAGAAAAACTTCCCCCTATGCCAAAAAAAATAAAAATAAAAATTAAGAGACAAATGGAAGCACAACCGCAAAGTTTAGAGAAAAAAATTAAATAAACAAATTTTTCAACATACCATATATCTGTAAAACGGACTAAGAAGTGTAAAATAATTTCTCCTAGCCCCATACGGATTGTCCTGAAAATTTGTGATTGTGAATTTTAAATAGCTGTGAAAATACTTGTAAAATTTAAAACAAAAAACGTGGGGCGCATGCAATCGATGGTGGTAACGAGTGTAGAGAGTAGCTGTCGTTGAGAAAACTCGCCCAACAGTTCATATCATTTGCAGTTCAATAAAATTGTTAGTGACGTAGGTGAACTATTCACGCATCAATTATCTATTGCATGGGGCCCACGTTTTTTCGTTTTAAATCTTTACAAGTATTTTCATAACCATTAAAAATTCACAATCACAAATTTTCACGACAATCTGTATGGGGCTACAGAAGAAATTATTTTATACTTTTTAGTTTGTTTTAAAAACGTGATATATCAAAAACATTTTTATTTTAATAATTATTTTCTACTTTTTAGTCGTCGTCGTGTCGTCGTCGTCGTCATGTGTGTGTGTGTGTGTGTGTGTGTGTTTGTGTAGGCGTGCGTGAGTGAGTGAGTAAATATGTCGCTAAAGTAAAATCTTACAAGTATTTCATAGCTATTAAAAATTAACCTTCATCAGTTTTCCGGACCATCTCGTAGAGAGACTCCGTGTTGTAAGCCGGCATTTCTCCAATATATACGTATATATATCTCTAAATTTTGATTTAATATTGCATTGTCATCCAGTTCTGAGCTATGTTTGAAGTTTCAAGTCTCTAGCTCATTAAGAAGTTAGTTTGGATTCGATTGCAAAATTTGTACGGAACAGACAAGACAGACAGACAAGAAAAAGAGTTATTAAAAAACATGGTAATACTAAAAGCTCAATTCTACAAAATTTTTGTCACCTTCCTTGCAAAATGAAGATCTAGATCCGCCACTAGTTAGTTTGTTATGGGCATTTATCATATAAGCTTATAGTTAATCGGTGTGATGCGAACAATTTCCGTACACCGCGTCATCTTGTAGTTTTTCTGCCATTATCATAATTTTCTATTTAAATTTGTTGTTTGAACAGTTACCGTAAAATATATCGTGCTTAGGTGTATGTATTATTTTTTCCAGACGTTTGTGTACAGGACAAAAATAGGCTGGTGTGTTGGTATGATTGAGTCAGTTATTCTCAAGTCGGTTATTCTCACCAAAATTAATTTACATTCTGAATGGGTTGCGAAACTTTGATGTACGAAACAAAGGCTCGGTAATTTTGTTTATTTGAAAGTGTCGAATTTTGATTCTGTTAATCATTTATCCTCGAGAGGTTCAGACATCCATGATTTTAATAAAATACTCGATCATGGCTGATTAACTCTGAACGTTCCTTTGTACCTTTCAGTGACCTATAGAACCGTGATAATAGAGAGAGTGGCAAGGAGATATCTGTAGGTTCTCCAGAATTTTGCCACCCGTTACACTTCACTCGTAATGAACCAAAAAAAAAAATTTATTATTTTTAAATCAACACCAAAAGGAAGAAAAAAAATCATCACACAAATTTTAATTATATGTATAGGGTTGTCGGGCGAGTACCCAGGAAGAACATACTAATAGTTGTACCCTCTTCGCCCCTTGGGTTTTTCAGGAGTGTGTTTTTCGTGTTTTTATCCGCAAATTTTGATTTTTTGATAAAAATGAGGTAGTATAAAATTGTTCAACATGAAATTTTTAAGAAAAAGATTCCATGCAGTTTTTGTCCTACGTCCCTCTTCCCCTCCAAAGTGTTTCGAAAACACTCATTCTTCAGTGAATATCTTCAAAGCATTATATGGGAGATAAAACTCGTAATTATCATAGTATTTACTCTGATAATTCATAAACCCAATACATATTTTATACCCATCCACCCCCTTCAATAACCCTTTACAGTCCCTTCTACATTCACAAGTTTTCGTCTGACATCCCACTTCCCTTCCAGAGAGTCTTGAAAATCACGATATTCAGTTTTTTTTTTTTTGTTAATAGATTTGACTGAACTAATTTTCCACCCCTCAGAATATTCCGTTTGAGGCTCTGATTAGCACAAAATATGTACCATTGCGTTTGTAGCGCTCTTCTGGGTGGCAATTCCCTTCA
>WOFM01000203.1:0-389942 GCA_011428145.1 Ericerus pela | reverse complement strand
AAATCAAGAGAAACTGTATAAACAATGGCCCAGTTTTTCCCTTTACTCAACTTTTCAGCTGTTAGGTCAAAGAGAATACAGCAGTGAATTTAAATCGTATTATTTGGAATTTTTGATAAGTAGGCCTAGGTACCTACGTATGTAATTCATGGTGTCGGTGATAACCATGTTTTACATTTGATTCTTTTCAGTGAGGCGAAGGCTTTATACAGGGTGTCCGGAAATTAAACTGCATAACGACTGTCTTCTACCATTGATTTTTGTGTTCGAAAATACAATAAAATTACTTGTGTTAAATGCTGAGAAATGATTCCTTTCCGAGATAACCCTCCAAAGTGGAAATGGAGAATCAAAAATCTAACGTCAAATTGTTCATACGTATAGGCAACATTTTGTATTCTCGACAGCTCAACACCACCCTCGCTCGTTGTCATTTGTATGACGTTATTTTCAAATATCGTTTTTTTTTTAGAAAACTTGAGTTTCCATTTTTCGTTCTTTTTCATTTTTTTTCCCTACCTAGTGGTAGTGAGACTAATTTTCTGATACGAGTGGTTGAAAAAAATGTGGTTATTAGAAAAAGACAACCCCTATCTTTCCCTCTAAATATTTAAATCCAAACGAAAACAAATAACATGTATTTTTTTCTCCTCTTCACGAACTTCAGTTCTTTATCAAGTTTTGAAGAAATTGACGTCAGATTGTTGATTTCCTTTCCCTCGAAGGGCTATAACGCAAAAACGAATCATTTCTCATCATTTTGCTCAGAAACTTTTTGTTTTTTCTACCTCAAAAATCGATCCTCAAAGTCATGCCGCTTAACTTAAGACACCTTGTATTTTTACGTGGTTTTCTTTAGTAAATTTACTTATTATGCTTGGTGCGGTATCAGCCCCCAGGGTTGCGAGTAGGTACGTTTTTCGTTTCATGATCTCAGGAAAATTTTGGCACAAATAACTCAAATTCATGTGTATATATATATATATATATATATATAAGTTCATTTCTTGTTCCCACGGTATCGGTGCAGTTTTTATCAGATAATCACGAAATTTGGTACGAACATTTGTACTAAGCCAAGGACCAGACTTATTGATTTTTGTGCGGATCGGCCGAGTGATACTTCTGGTACTGCTATTTTGTTTTTATATGGTCATAAAATGCGGAATTTTGGAACCATCCGTACGAAATTTCAAATAAATATTCATTAAATTTTTATGGTATTAATGTTTTATTTTTCACCTACAAACATTCCATGCTGCATGAAATATCTACGAAATTTTGATGAACAGATTTTATCTCGGTATTAAATTTAAATGAATTTATTGTTTTCCAGAATCCGCAAGTTTTCTTATTTTAATTTATTATATTATTGGTAGTGATTGTATGATAAGGTTGGATTCAGTTTTCAAAACACTTTTTTTTGTCGCATTGTTTCATAATCAAATTTTAAACTGATGATTTTGCTTTAGAAAAATAGGAATCAGTTCCATAAATTTCCTTGTTGGATTTTTCTCAAATTTCAGGAAAAAACTTATTTATGATTATAACTGATCATAAAATTGATAATGGTGAAAAACATGCCATTTCCCTTGTCAACGATAACGAAAGTCAACTTTTTTCTGTTGTTATCAATTTCATTTGCCAACTTTTGGACAAAAAAATTTAAACCTACTATTTCGTTCTCAAATTAATCTTCATTAATTTTCTTCTACTTGAGTACTGGTCATATAGACATTTTTTACATTTCTCTGTGTCTCTTCTTGTCCGACTGATATGGATGTCTATTAGGATTTTTATTGAGGATAAGTGTGACATTCTTGGCGTAAGTGGAGAATTGATCAGTTTCTTCTCTCTTTTTAACCTGGAATCGTACCAATGTGTTTAACATTTGACTATTTGGAAAATGTTGGAAATGTGTCATAGTTATAAATCTAGTGAAATTTCAGTTGTTCACAATAGCGTTCATTTTATTGGATTAAACTTGTTTATCATTGTAAATTATTTTTGTTGATGTTTAATTGACGGATATGAAACCACGTTCACGTCATAATCGTCATTGTTCGGTTTTAATTTTCGCTGACCATTCATGCTGGTCAATTGTTCGATATGCTTCTCACAGTGTGGGTCTGCTTTTTTTCTCTAATGTCACGATCGTTTAAGCGAGGCAGATTAATTTTGCTCGTTCATCTCATTTATTAAAGTGTGAGAAGAGTTTTTTTTTTCATAGATGTAATTTGAAATATATTCTATGCACCAATATTTAATTGAGTGCAGACGTCTGTCTGGGACATAGCCCTCGTTAATTGTTACAGTATCTGTTACATTGATTTTGTAAGATGTGATGTAATTTTAATTTTTTTCTCAACCAAAAACCGTTTTATTTTAGCAACATTTCTGTGGATTGTTCAGAAATTGTAGCCTCAGTATTCTAATCGGGTACAAAAGAATGTCTTGCCCGTAGCTTATTCTCTCATTACAGTATCTATTACATCTATTTTGTGAGATGATGTAGTTTTGAATTTTATTCTCGACGAAAACATATTTTTATTTTGACGTCTTGAAAAGATCGTTCTCCCAAATAAAAGTATTGACACCACTAATGGCCATGTGTGAATATTTCATCGAATTTCTGTAAAAGAGAGAAAAGAAATTCTTGGCAATGGTCAAGTATTGGTATTTGATTTTTAAAAAATGAGGAATAACGTTCTCTATTTTTAATCAAAATCGTATTGGGTCATTTTTTTCTTTTCCTCCTTGCATAAACAATTTACGAGTAGGTAATCTAAATTTATTGGAAAATTTTATGGTCACTATAATATAATTTCGTCAAATTTAACATAAACACATAGGTAAGGTGTTGGTGTGAATGTTTCGGAAATATATGACCTGATAGATAGTCTGTGGAATACCTGTCGTGAGAGATATTCACACTAGAAGGTCTTCAACAGTATTTGCGTGTTCTGCCACTTCATACGGTTAAGTATGGGAGAGCCAAATTCTCAGCGAACACTGGCGATTTTTGAGCCGGTTCTGAGAGTTTATATACAGGATTTGGTACACGCACACAGACACACATGCATACGTATATGTACGTAATTATGTCATGCGTTACGTCGTTTCTTGCCTCTGTCGAGGTAATAAAAAACGACGTAGTGCGTTTGGTACCGGGCCGTGACATTACCGAGATCGTTATCAGGTAATTGATCTTGGCCCGTACAATGTATCTTACCTGTACGTACGTACAGGTACAAACATACAAACGCACCAGTGTAAATTCGTTTTACGTCATAAAGACGATTATTGCCAGCCTTTGGGCGGCGGACTGTTGTCAAGGGGTGCGAGCCCCTGTTACCTCATACGAGTATTGTCCCCACATCTACTCCCCCCCAGTTTTTGTGCCGTGAAAATGATAAGTCGCGTGCCTGGGGGGACTTATCAAGTTTACTGCTGTCTCTGGTCCTTCTCCCATTTTGCCAGAGCCGATCCTACTGCAGCACCTACACACTCGTAAGACTGCTTACAAGCGTGGAAACAGGCTTGATAGGTCTCCCGGCTCTGTTGTCCCCTACGTCTGGGTGGTCTGTTTTGCACGGGACAAGTGTATGGGTTTGAATGGTAGGAGAGGCAAGGATCAGAGGGGGTCAGGAGTCTTGGCCTTTTGTACATCTGGGAGTTTGAATTCCCCGATGGCTTATAGGTTAGACTTAGGGCGGGGGGAGGGCATGATTTTTGCGCCTCTTCCGCTGGATGTTGCCTTCTCACTTCCAATTTTGCCAGGGCTGAAGACTCTGGAGGTGGGCACTCCACTCCCGGTGTTTTCTCCGGCGATTTCTGGGGTAAGATTAGGGCAGGAAGGGGTGCGGACATCATCTTGACGATGTCCTCAGCCGATGTCGTATCCATCAACAGCTCGTTTTCGATTCTTTCAATTTCTTTTTCGTGTTCTATCTGTGCCTTAGTCTTCACAGGCTGAGGCACAGGTGGAACTACGAATTGGAATTCTTGATTCGAAAACGGGGTATTGGTTGGGGACGACATTGTAAGGAACACAGAAAGAAGAAGATTTTTAGAAAAGGAAGAAAAAATTGGTAGGAAATTTCGGCGTGTTAATTTATCAACAGCAGAAAGGTGAGTGAAGAACTTTGCGAGAATATTTTCGATCCCAGCTTTATTCCAAGTCGTTATCTTATTTCAGACATGTTTGGAGGGGATAGTGCTTTAAATATTCTATAGCTGAAAAGTTTTCCGGTCCAAATCTGTTAAGTACAAGCAGAGTTAAGCATGTTTGAATTTTTGTACTTTGAATTTTGTATTTCACAAGGAATGCACTCTTGTTTGTGACGTCACGATCTATTGACTATTTTGTTATCTGTATGTTTGTCAATAGAAACACGTTGCGATGTTTTCTTCCATATTGCACGTGGATTTGTTTATTCGTGTCGTGTTTTATTTGTACGCACTTTTTCTCTGCTTATCTGAGGAATTTCTTTTGTTACGAATATTCTCGTACATATTTTTATGCGGGTTTGTATTTTTCGCAGCGGATATTAACTTTCGTGAATATTTTTAGTTTCTCCTTGCTAATCTCTCGGATTTTCAAGTTGGAATCTGGTTTTTTCGCCTTTTGCTACCTAGGGGCCTGCCTCTTTTTCGTGGGCATAAGGGGGCCAATGGATCGTAATGTATTTTGACGATCTTATCACTGAATTTCACCGTTTTCTTTATTTTTATTTTTTTTTTGGTGATTTTTGTGATTTATCACCTTTTTTGGCTGGTTTGTCCTCAACTTTTTGTGGTTGTGTGTTGTCGGACTGTGCAGTCTGCTTTTCTTCTTCTATTTTCCTATCTGTTATCTTCCTTACTGCTCTTTGGAGCATTTTTTTGTCATCATTTATAAGGTACGCAGGTTTCAATTTGTCAATTGAAGTCGTTTTTTCTTCACCTGCGATTAGTATCACAAAATTCTTGTCATTCTGTGATACAACCTTATAAGGACCGGCGTATGGTTTCTCCAACGAAGATCTTATTTTCTCGTCTCTTACAAACACATGAGATGTTGTGGCCAAGTGTTTGGAGACATAAATCTTTGGTTGGCCATGATGAGCTGCCTGTTTCAAAAAACTATTAGCATCAGTCTGTATGCTTTGGACGAGTGTTTTGGGGCTAATTTCTTTCGAGTGGGTGAAAAAGTCCCCTGGTAGGCGTAACTCTTCGCTGAGCGCTAATTGCGCCGCAGAGTGACCGGTGTCCGTTTGAAGAGCAGATAGAAGGCCCAAGACGATGGTTGGTAGTATGTCAACCCATCTCTTGGTGTTGCTAGCCATGATGGAGGCTTTCAAAGCTCTGTGCCATCGCTCAACTTTACCATTTGCTTGAGGATGGTAAGCTGTGGTGTGATTGTGTTGTGCACCAAGCTTCTTAGACAGCTCTTGGAAGAGCGAGCTTTCGAATTGACAACCCTGGTCCGTGATGATGACTTCAGGTACGCCATAGCGGGCAATCCAGGTGTCGTATAACCTGGCAGCTACCGTGGGAGCTGTCATCTCATAGAGAGGAACTGCCTCTGGCCATTGGGTTGCTCTATCAATCATTGTTAACAGGTATCTGTGTCCTTGGGATGGGGGTAATGGACCCACCAAGTCCTATGTGTATTGTCTTAAACCCCTCCGTTTGTTTGAAAGATTTGAGTGGCAAACGAGTGTGCCTTCCTACTTTGGACTCTTGGCAATTCAGGCAACTACGAGCCCATTTGTTGCAGTTGGACTTCATCAGAGGCCAAACAAATCTTGATGCTACTAATCCAGCAGTGCATTTTGGTCCAGGGTGCGATAGATTGTGCACACTACTGAAAGCCAATTTGCGATACTTTGTCGGCAGGAATGGCCAGTTCTTGCCTGTACTAATGTCGCATGTTAGTAAGACATTAGTACCAGGGATTTTCCTTTGTCTCAATTTGAGAGCTGTGTCATCGTTCGACAACAGTTCTTGTAATTCTGCATCCCTTAACTGTTCTTTAGCTATTTCAGCATAAGGTAATTGAGACGGTGCCGAGATGGCTTTGATCCTACTAAGAGCATCTGCTGGAGTGTTGAGTTCTCTACTTATATACTGGATGTCCGTAGTCAACTGTCCTATGTAGTCCAATTGTCGAGCTCTTCTCGGGGAAGCTGGTTCTGTCTTTTGCGTGAAGGCATGTGTTAGGGGTTTATGATCTGTGTACACAGTGAAACATCTACCCTCTAATTGGTGCCTGAAATGCTTCAATGCAGCAAATATTCCCAGTAACTCCCTGTCGTATGTGCTGTAGTTCTTCTCGGTTTTTGATAGCTTCCTGAAGAAGAAAGCGAGTGGTAACTTCTTGTCATTGTCCTTTTGGTACAGTCTTGCACCAATAGCAAAGTCGGATGCATCAGTTGCGACACATAACGGCAGACTTTTGTCTGGGTGAGCTAGTAGAGTTGCATTTGCCAGTGTTTCTTTTATATTTTCGAAGGCTTTTTCAGCTTCTTCTGTCCAATCGAGTGGAGTTTTATCTTTTTTTTTTATTTGTTTTGATCAATGCAAACAGCTTACTTTGTTTGGCTGCAGCATTTTTAATGCAACGTCTGTAGAAATTCACCATCCCCAAGAAGCGTCTGAGTTCTGCAACATTTGAGGGTTTCGGGAATTTCAATATGCGCTCTACCTTGGTCTTCAAAGGAGAAATGCCTTCGGTTGAGACTTGATAGCCGAGAAAGTCAATCTTGGTCTGTTTGTATAAACTTTTTCCAACATTGATGGTAAGTCCAGCAGCGTGTATACGTTGTACAATGGTTCTTACATTCTTCTCGTGCTGTTGCTCACCACCTTCTGAGCAAATGCATATGTCATCCAAATATGCATAAGCAAACGGCAAATCCATAAACAGTCCATTGATAAATCTCTGGAAAGTTTGTGCAGAATTACGGAGTCCAAAAGGCATTCGAAGGTATTCGAATAAACCAAAGGGGGTTATGACCGCTGTCTTTGGGATGTCCTGTTTGGCCATTGGAATTTGGTGGCATACCCAGTTGATGTCGATTGTTGTGAACATCGTTTTACCCTTCATATTTGCGTTGAAGTCCATTATGTTTGGGACTGGATAGCAGTCACGAACTGTTTTGGCATTTAGGCCCCTGTAGTCTCCAACGATTCGCCACTCTCCACTGGCTTTTTGGTCATATGGATTGGGGAACTCCATAAGCTTTTTGAGGGGTGGAATATGCCTTCCCCTATTATGCAATCATAGTATTCCCGTGCTGCTTTGAGTTTATCAGGCAGTAGCCTGCGGGCTCTAGCATGGCAAGGTGGTCCTTTAGTTTCTATATAATGAACGGTGTCATGTTTATAGGTCGGATGCATGCGGATCGATGGTTGAGTGACTCCAGGATAGTCTGACAGAATCCATAGGAATTGTTCGTCGACTTTAGTGCAGCTGGATATGTTGGTGTCCAGTTGGTAAGCTAGCATTTTGCCTTCCACCCATAGACCAGTATTGTTGTCTATGATTTTTCCATTTTTGAGGTTAATGACCAGGCCGTAATGCGCGAGAAAATCTGCGCCTAGGATCGGAGTTGGAACGTCCGCAATTGTGAAGGACCATCTTATGTCTCTTCGCAAACCGATGCTTACTTTGCTGGATTCTACTCCGTAAGCTGGAAGGTTTTGACCATTTACAGTTCGGAGGTAGTTTTTTGGAGGAAATGCCTTTTGGTTTTTACTTACTGGCAAAATGCTCAAGTCAGCACCTGAGTCTATTAGGTAACGTCTCCTGTTTGTCCTATCCTTGATGAACAGGCGGCGTGAATACTTTTTCGAGGGATCTTCAGCCACATAGACGACCCCTCTTTCTAGTTTGATGACTTACTATAAGTTTTTCCTCACCATTGGCATCTGTTGTTGCACTTGGTTTCTTCTGCGCCAAATCTATTATGGAAGAAGCAGGATTTATCGTCCCAGTTTTGAGACCGGGGTTTGGGGACGATGTTCTTCTAGGGGGAGTTGGACTCTGACCCCTGGTAGAATTGCTCTTTCGGTCTCTTGACCTAGATTTTCTATCATTATTTCTGTTATTGCTCCTGCTTTTCGAGCGGTTGTTACTTCTACCATTTCTTGAATTATTGTTGTTACTTTTCTTTTTTACTTCACTAGTCAGCTGAGCTATCTGGGCTCTAAGCTGAGCTAGTTCACCAGTCTCTGTTGATACTGCACTAATTGAGGATGCTGATCTCGAATGTTCCAGTGCACTATCGGCACTCTTTGCCAAGAAGTCTAGGTCCTCGGAGTTATTGATCACCGTGGTGCCTATAGCTGCCAGACACTGCACAACATGTTGGGGCAGTTGTTTACAGAACTGGTTCCCAATGACCGACGGCGATACGATATTGTCGGTCTTCTGTCGTAATTGGGCCATGAAGGTGGAGGTTTATCATCTCCAATCTTCATTCCACCCTTAACATCATCAATTATTTGGTTTTGAGTCTTACCAAACACATTTCAAATTTTCTTGCAGAACCAACTGTACTTGTCTGCTTCTGCCGGAGGGCATTCCATGATATCCTGAATGCGGCGTATTATTTCTGCGGGCATGCCGCTGCAAATGTGAGAGTACTTCTGGTCATTCTGTAAGTTTTCTGTCTTCTGTACGTACGTACAGGTACAAACATACAAACGCACCAGTGTAAATTCGTTTAACGTCATAAAGACGATTATTGCCAGCCTTTGGATGGCGACTGTCATCGAGGGGTGCGAGCCCCTGTTACTTCATACGAGTATTGTCCCCACATAGTCTAAAGCTGAAATTAATTTTAAGTGTCTTAAAAATGATGATTTGTTTGAACGTTTTTAACGCTTGAAGAAGGTGAGATTTCTTTAAATTTTGCTGAACAGTGTGGCCTCAGATTATTTACTTTTGTCTGGACCAAATTATTCCTTTTGCTCCTTCCCCCTAGTTTGCAACAGTGACGAATTTTTAATACTCTTGTCAGGATGTGAATAATGAAGAAGTTTTGTTGAATGTATTTTTCATTTTCGGAAACAAAAGCAAGTTAAGTCTAGACATTTTTATACCATTATAATTTTCATCCTAAGAATCTCGGAGAATTTTTTCTTCCAAAAATAAATTTTTTACATTGCGTGATGATACGAGGTGTGAAGAGTTTATCGTTCCAAAGAGATAAGCTTAATATTTATCACAATGTAGATTAGTAAATTAGTAGGTACCTACTAAAGCAGTTTATGAAAATTCGTTTGAAAAATCATTTTGAACGAGAGAAAATATTTATTTTAAAATCGGAGCAAAATTATAATAGTTATTCTTTCAACGAGGAATTGAAGGAGGGAAGGAGTCCGTGTATTTTGAACATCGATAATGAGAAGATCAATTTTTTTGTTAGAATTCTCATCTTGTATTCCTCTCTCCTCGCCTATTAGGAAAAAAAAAATTGACCCAATATTTTTAGTGTTATTTCACCCAGGGCCGACACAAGCCAAAGCGGCGCTTCTTCAGGGTTTTTACATACATAAATATACATCTGAATTTTCAAAAATGGTGCCAAAATTTTCCTTGGGTCATGAAAAATGCGCGGAACCGAAGCAATAAAATGTGGGTAACTATATTGTTGAAATGCGTTGAACAGTGTGATTTATAAAATAGACTTGACATGGAACTGACCCACTCCTCAGGAGCTTTGCACGCAACTGTAGCACTCCCTTTGTTTCATAGATGACATTCATGAGACATTGTGGGAAATGTTAATTTTTTTCGAGTAACTCAAAAACTTTAGACTAAACCTTAGTATCTTTCCAAGTTGAATTCTCGAATGTGTCGCTGTTGGTTTGTGTAGTCGTGACGATTTTATCAAGTTTTCATTCAATTGTGTCTTTTATTATTCATTTACCGAATGAATTTCATCCTCGTCAAGTGTATCAAAAACTAATTTTATTCTTTCAAGAATCTGGGTAAAAGTGACCATTTCCTTCTTTAAATATGAAATTTTACGTAATGTGTTGAAGTGTCGACACACTACTCATAAAATTTTAGGATTTCACTACCGCTACTTTCGTCTGGTTCTTGAGAAGGATGTAAAATATTAAGTCAAATTTACGATAAATGCAGTATTTCAGATGCATGCATTAACGTTTCAGAGGACCATTTAGTGGTTAATGAAGATTTTTGTTAAGATTATCTCTTCTGGTTGAATGAAACCGTTCTTCAAATATTTTCAGGAAACATATTTATCATTCTTGGCTTTCAAAAAATTTGGATTTGAAATTTTTTAAACGAAATTCAAGCCAAGATACTGCCGATAATGAGTGAATTCAGCATTTTCCAAATCAAATTGTTTACTTCACCAAAAAGAGAACAAAAAAAAAAGAAAAATTGTTGCAAATATAATGCTATTTTTATATTTTTAGACATAATTAATTTTTCAGTGGTATTCAACTAGTTGAATGTGAGAAAAAAATTTCTCGCACTAGACTGAATTTCCACAGTAAAAAAGGCAAAGGTAGACTAGATCTCCTTTAACCTATAAGGAGTCATATAGTCACAAAGTGGAAATTGAAGGTAGATGAATTAATTTTACATACTTAGTTGTACTAATACGAGGACTAGATCTTCAGTCTTTAAAATCCCATGTATATATGATGAAACGGGCCCGACAAAATGAAGAAATTAGATTTCATGATTCTGGTTTCTAATTTGAATAATATAGTGATAGTTATTTTCATAATAGTTCCACACAGTATGTGATATGAAGATTGAAGACTGATAATTTTTTTGAAAGTAGGTAGCTTTGTAACTCCTGGTATGGTCTCATATTTCATAAATCTTAGAATTTTAAAAGTTTGTTATTTCTGGATCCATTTCACCAAATTGAAAAGTTTTTAGAAGATGATAATTTTAAAATTATATAAATTTTTCTAATTATGTGGAACAAATTTCAATAAATGTAATAAGTATCTCTCAAACTGTATCATCTCCATTCAGTATGCAAGGGTGAAGTTTTATTTTGATTTGTGGTAAAAGTCCATTATAATTTCCAGTTTGGATAATACTGATGATGAAGTCTTGCACAGTTTTACAGTTTTTGGACTTCAGACTGTGAACACTAATATGGAATAAATGTGCTTTCCTTCTTTTTGTTTCTTATAATATGAAATTTTGATCTAGTTTTAGTTCTGGGTTTGGAAAAACTTTTATTCTAAATCCAATTTCTACGTGTGTTGTATTGCGATTACTGTCTATGATGTTATGGAACAAAGTTTAGAAATGGATTTTGTCCAATATGTATAGATTAGGTAAAAGCAAAAATGGATTTTCAAGTTATTTTTAGATTTTCTGACATTTTTTTTAATGGAATTGGGTAATACTTCATTTGTTCCATGTTTTGTGTTACATACTCATGAGATAAACATAATATTCGAAAGGCAACCCTGGACAACCTCTAGTGATTCCGGAAATGCAGATTTTTGATCACATCAAATTTTGAAAATTTGCATATTTCCATGCCCGTTTCATCATATCGATGGGATTTTAGAGGCTGAAAATTTAGTCATATTAATACAACTAAGTATGTGAAATGAATTCATCTACCTTCACTTTCCCTTTTGTGGCTATTTAGAAGTTAAACTAGTACCGTGTTAACTTTCGATTTTTTTGTGTTACAATCAATTAACGATATTCTTATTTTTCTGTAACTTTTGATTAGCGTAAATTTGGTGGATAAAAGAACTTTGCTCTTCCTAGCCGCCACCCTGAAAGTTGGCTCCACATTTTTTTACAGTCTATACGGTTTTCGGTCGATACTTTAGTGTACGATTGTATTTTTTTAAAATCATGTCCACGGTAAAACCACCGTTGATTAAGTATATCGTCGATACGTGTAACTTATTGAGAAAGTGTGGAATTTAATCGGTTTTTTCTTCTCCAATTCCAGCTACTTTCTCCTTCGTGAAGTTTCTTCAAGTTTGATGTCCTCGCGTGCAGTGTAGGCGTGAGTAGAGGGTGACAGTTTGGTGTACGCTGTACACCAAACTGTAATTATTCTTATATTCTATCATTCTGGTTCCTTAAAATTGCGAAGCAAATAAAACGAATTAATCAAATAGTGCGAAGGAGCGGTGGGAGAGCTTGTTTGTAATTTGTTTGTCGAAGGCGGGCAAATTAGAAAAACCTGCGAACCTCTCAAACAGGTTGTGACACGTTGGTGTAAATAATAATAATAATGTATAGTTATAGCCTATGCTTTATGAGCACGACGAAACAGTTTAGTTGGGTTGTTTCGAATTTGTCGGAAAACCGGATCCGGAATGTGACCAATTGCGTAATATTTCCGTGGTAATCGTATCTTGTCCAGACAATTTAGCTACATAGATACGTGCGCGTCGCGTGTAATGCCTTGTTTGCATTGTACAGTTACACCTTTATTCGTGGTGTGTGTGTGTGTGTGTGTGTGTGTGTGTGTGTGAGATGTACGTAGGCTTTCCAGCATGTTGTGCCAGAGAGCGTAGGTAGGTTTCATCCTACGAGAGTGACCACTCTACTTACATACGAGTTCTCATCTCAGAACGGATGCGAATAAATTATGTCGCCATTTTATCGATTACAGTTTTCGAAAATTATTGTCGATGCTCTCCCTTCGGCGTTCATAAAAATACCTTCATGACACCCGTACTAAATGAGTTCATTCGTTTGTTTCAATGGTGATTTCGAGAGGTAAGTGAGAAAAACTTCCCCCTATGCCAAAAAAAATAAAAATAAAAATTAAGAGACAAATGGAAGCACAACCGCAAAGTTTAGAGAAAAAAATTAAATAAACAAATTTTTCAACATACCATATATCTGTAAAACGGACTAAGAAGTAATTTCTCCTAGCCCCATACGGATTGTCCTGAAAATTTGTGATTGTGAATTTTAAATAGCTGTGAAAATACTTGTAAAATTTAAAACAAAAAACGTGGGGCGCATGCAATCGATGGTGGTAACGAGTGTAGAGAGTAGCTGTCGTTGAGAAAACTCGCCCAACAGTTCATATCATTTGCAGTTCAATAAAATTGTTAGTGACGTAGGTGAACTATTCACGCATCAATTATCTATTGCATGGGGCCCACGTTTTTTCGTTTTAAATCTTTACAAGTATTTTCATAACCATTAAAAATTCACAATCACAAATTTTCACGACAATCTGTATGGGGCTACAGAAGAAATTATTTTATACTTTTTAGTTTGTTTTAAAAACGTGATATATCAAAAACATTTTTATTTTAATAATTATTTTCTACTTTTTAGTCGTCGTCGTCGTCGTCGTCGTCGTCATGTGTGTGTGTGTGTGTGTGTGTGTGTTTGTGTAGGCGTGCGTGAGTGAGTGAGTAAATATGTCGCTAAAGTAAAATCTTACAAGTATTTTCATAGCTATTAAAAATTAACCTTCATCAGTTTTCCGGACCATCTCGTAGAGAGACTCCGTGTTGTAAGCCGGCATTTCTCCAATATATACGTATATATATCTCTAAATTTTGATTTAATATTGCATTGTCATCCAGTTCTGAGCTATGTTTGAAGTTTCAAGTCTCTAGCTCATTAAGAAGTTAGTTTGGATTCGATTGCAAAATTTGTACGGAACAGACAAGACAGACAGACAAGAAAAAGAGTTATTAAAAAACATGGTAATACTAAAAGCTCAATTCTACAAAATTTTTGTCACCTTCCTTGCAAAATGAAGATCTAGATCCGCCACTAGTTAGTTTGTTATGGGCATTTATCATATAAGCTTATAGTTAATCGGTGTGATGCGAACAATTTCCGTACACACCGCGTCATCTTGTAGTTTTTCTGCCATTATCATAATTTTCTATTTAAATTTGTTGTTTGAACAGTTACCGTAAAATATATCGTGCTTAGGTGTATGTATTATTTTTTCCAGACGTTTGTGTACAGGACAAAAATAGGCTGGTGTGTTGGTATGATTGAGTCAGTTATTCTCAAGTCGGTTATTCTCACCAAAATTAATTTACATTCTGAATGGGTTGCGAAACTTTGATGTACGAAACAAAGGCTCGGTAATTTTGTTTATTTGAAAGTGTCGAATTTTGATTCTGTTAATCATTTATCCTCGAGAGGTTCAGACATCCATGATTTTAATAAAATACTCGATCATGGCTGATTAACTCTGAACGTTCCTTTGTACCTTTCAGTGACCTATAGAACCGTGATAATAGAGAGAGTGGCAAGGAGATATCTGTAGGTTCTCCAGAATTTTGCCACCCGTTACACTTCACTCGTAATGAACCAAAAAAAAAAAATTTATTATTTTTAAATCAACACCAAAAGGAAGAAAAAAAATCATCACACAAATTTTAATTATATGTATAGGGTTGTCGGGCGAGTACCCAGGAAGAACATACTAATAGTTGTACCCTCTTCGCCCCTTGGGTTTTTCAGGAGTGTGTTTTTCGTGTTTTTATCCGCAAATTTTGATTTTTTGATAAAAATGAGGTAGTATAAAATTGTTCAACATGAAATTTTTAAGAAAAAGATTCCATGCAGTTTTTGTCCTACGTCCCTCTTCCCCTCCAAAGTGTTTCGAAAACACTCATTCTTCAGTGAATATCTTCAAAGCATTATATGGGAGATAAAACTCGTAATTATCATAGTATTTACTCTGATAATTCATAAACCCAATACATATTTTATACCCATCCACCCCCTTCAATAACCCTTTACAGTCCCTTCTACATTCACAAGTTTTCGTCTGACATCCCACTTCCCTTCCAGAGAGTCTTGAAAATCACGATATTCAGTTTTTTTTTTTTTGTTAATAGATTTGACTGAACTAATTTTCCACCCCTCAGAATATTCCGTTTGAGGCTCTGATTAGCACAAAATATGTACCATTGCGTTTGTAGCGCTCTTCTGGGTGGCAATTCCCTTCATGCGCCCGAGGCATACCAGCATATGTCACATACGCCAGTTGCATCCTATGGTATTGACGTTAGTGATGGGTAGTTCGTTCACGAGTTAGTTCTTTTGAACGAATCCTAGAAGTGAACTAATCGATCATTTAGTTCACTTCTAAATGAACTAGTTCATTAGTTTTTTTTTTTTTATACTTCTCAGTTCTCATCAGTCTACTCTACTCGATCCGTTGATCGAACTGAAGTTGAAGTAAGTAGCAGTTGATGAGTGAGTCAAACAATTAACCAATAGTTCCAGCATGAATTTATGAATACGAGTCGATCATAATATAATAAATCAGTTGATTTAAATGATATGAGCCAATCATGAATCAGCTGATTGAAGTGATCGAGTTGAAAAATTTACTGAACTACTGAACTAATTGAACTAGTTCACTTTGATGAAGTAGACTCGATGAACTAAATCCGCAAAATGAACTAAAATTCCTATCTCTAATTGACGTATGTCAGTTGCGCATAATGTACTTTCGGAGAATTGTCTCCTTGGTCCGTTCTGTATATTGTCAAAATGGCCTTTCATTGCCTCTCTAATTCTTCAGTAATAGCTATTATAATTTGCATTTGTCAAAATTCTGTTTACCCCCCAACCTAGATTGATCTCATGCCTTCTCACAGATTGGGAACTACTAGTCTGAATACCTTCATTATACAGGACTAATTATTCCGACGATGTTCGTAAGGATGAGTCAAAGGATAGATATAGACTATACCATGGCTAAGCCGACGAGATAAAAATGTTTTGAATGACCCACCAACCTCGTTTGCCACCGTTGCGAATGAAGACAATGTGTCCCGATTGTGGACTGCTTGAAAAAAATTAAAAAGACTTTGTACTGCGAGAGAATTTTTTTTATTAAATTCCCTTTTAGATATGATCCAAATTCTTGACATTGAATTTATCTGTATATAGGCTATAGACTAGACAGTGGATGACGAAAAAAGGTGAAAACTCAAAAAAACTGAAAATCGCCTTGTATTATGACCTCTGGAATTTTATTCGTGGATCGTTGGAGAATGTTTCAAAATTACTTTTAACAACTGAAGATATTGTTTGTTATTTTTTGGTTGTGTAGTACGATTTGAAAATACTGGTATAACTCGATAAGCTACATTCATTTAAATACGTAGTTCGCATTCAAAAGTTGCATAATTATTCTGTCTTGATTGACCTTCGTTAATTAAGGTCATAAGGTGATGTAGAACACTTGAAAATAATTATTTGTAAATGGCCGTAGTTGAATCCGAGCAGTATTGGAGCCAGAAATGATTGACGGTAAGTTTGAGGAAAATGATCGTGGAGCATTACACTTGGATGATTCCAAATGCCGCACCATCATCATTAATCATGAGTTCTGTTAATTAATTTTCCTTCTGTAACCATTGTATTTTCTGTCATTTGAAGGTTTACCGCGTCCACCATTCTTTATTCCTCTCACCTCCCCGTTGTTATTGTTGTCATATTTTCTTGGAGGCATTTTCAATCGAAAAATTAATAAATAAATGTCAGATATACGATTTTATTTGGTGTGGATTTTTAGACTACCCTGGTGTGCGCCTAAAACCTAAAATTTGAACAGCATACTAAATTACAGTTTCGTGGAAAAATCTTCATCGAGTTTTCGAAAGAAATACTTTGTGATATGTTGAAAATACAGGGTTTAAGTAATTTAAGTGCGTCGACAGGAAAGGCTTGCTTTTGTTATCGAACTCCATCGCGGAGGTGAAGAACAAAAGGTTGCGTAGAGGATTTCCGTGCACAATTATTCATCATCAATCATCAAATTTTCGAAAGAAATTCCAAATATTTTTTTCTAATATCTTTATCATAACTTGATTATCAGTTTGCGGTAATTGTATGCGTGTCACAACTTCACAAGAGGTAGATGTTGTCCCATCATTTTCATTGTCTTGAAAGAGATCTAGTAAAATATTTTAGTAATGGCTAAAACCGAAGTTAACGATAATTACTCATTATGAAATCATCATAAACGAACTACATTGTTTTACTCGTGTACAGTCATTCTGTAGTGAAATTTTTTCTGCACTGGTATGTCCACGTGTTTTTTTTTTTTTTTTTTAATAGCAAGTTTGAAAAACCACGGATTTAGCACCGTTGTGGAAAGGCATATTATGTACGTTTATCTTTATTCATTAATTTCTTTTCTAAAAAGTTTCAGTTCGCTTTTTTTTTAATCTAATCACATGTATGTATGTATTTCAACGTAACTGATAACCACACCTTTCGTGAATCAATACAATAACAACAGTTTTCCGACATAATATTCAACAATATAGTCGATAATAATTTATGTTGTATTGGATTAACACTTTTAAAATGTAGATGTAAATATTTTGGTTGGTCACCCAAATCTTCGTAATTGAAACCGTTGCTTTCATCGTTATCTAATTAATTGATGAATAATTAATTTAATAAGCCCCCTCAACACGTAGTACCAGTTATCGATGGAGCCGTATGCGTAAACATATATCAACATCAAATCAAAAAAAAAAATGAAAAGAACCAAAATAATTATGATATAATAGTACATTACGCAACTAGGGAGGAAAGTGAGCAATATCTCGATGAGTGCAATGTGTGCAAGCTGGAGCCATAGTAATCACACAAATTGATAAATTCCTCACTCCGACCAAGTTGCGTACAATATTTTTTGCAACTTGTGTCAGGAATGCTGTATAGTTAATGGCAATCAAACCTGTAAATTGCTGGGTCGAATCCCTGTTATGACGGACAGAATTTTTAAGAAAAAAAATGGAATTCATTTAAACAAAAGAAAAATGAGATATTTAAATTTGTGAAGGAAATTAAGCAACAAATTGGGACGGAGAAAAAAAAGTGTGAGAAAAAGAATTAAGGGTGAGATAAAAAAGTAAGAGTTCTGAAATTAGCCACTTTCAACACGCTTTGCGTGCCTTAAAAATACAAAAAATAATACGAGTAACTTGAACGATGTAAAAAGTGAATTAAATGAAATAATAAATAAAATAGAACGAAGAAAGAAGACCGGAAAAAATGAACGAAAGTAAATTTTTTAGAATCCCTTGTAAAGCCGAGGGTAGGAAGAGGAATGGATCGATGGGATGGTTGAAAATTTACGTTGAAACGCCAGTATATACATACCCAATTTACGTATAGTTTATTGATTTTAAGAGGAGCATGTGAGGCTGAGCCTCTCTAAAACCTGGCGAAGCTTCTTTTGTTATTTCCCCCAAAGAAAATTCGAAAGTATGTTCTGTTGAGAAGAACATTAAAGTTTACTTATTTTTATTGAGAAAAAAAAGAACAGAACGTTGAATCCTTTGGAAATTTTATTCTGGCCTGGCTTCTTTTTTTGACCAGTTTTTCTACTAGTAATAGACAATTCTTTGTTCAGAATTCTTGTACTTTTCTGAAATGAAAGACTTAATTTATATGAGAAACTGAGAACTTATTACTTGTTTTACCTTCTTCTCACCGATTTCCACAAGATTCTACAATTTGAAGATACCTTGTAATTTTGATTTGGTGTCAATCTCGAGTTGAACTTTCTTAATTGGATTTCTTCTTGCTTGAGACGTAGTTTTGAGATGATCATCTACCCAAAGTATTTAATTCGGATTTTTGAATTATCCTTTTCTAAAAATTTTTGATTCTCTGTGAAGTTTCGATCATAGAATCATTTTTCTGAGAACACCAGCTGGAATGTACAAGGTCTGTACAAAAAATTCGTAGACTGATTTTTTTTCCTCATTTTCGTGCAACAGTGACACCTCAATTACAAAAAGAACGTATTTTCTAATGTATTCCTTACCTACCACAATTTTTTCAATCTTTTTAAGGTATCGAATTCAATTATAGTACTTGGCTTCAGTTTATTTTTTTAATGACGTTACAATTCATGAATAATATGAAACAAAACAAAAATGAACAACACAAATTACTAAACTAATCCAATAAATTTGGGTCAGAAATCTTTGAAATATTACCGTGGGTGTATGGAGAAGCTACCTCAAATCAATTCACGTTTTCCAAGTTGATAAGGAGGTTGAGAGAGGAGCGAGAGTTAACGGGCTAAGAAACAAGAAGTAAGGATCCCCCTTATCATTCCCACTCATAATATTAATACAGCCCACAAATTTATGATGGAAGATAGCCGAATAACTATCTGACTGGTTGCTGAATGACTGAATATTAGTAGTGGAAGCACACATTGGATTTCTTAAAAAACTTGGACAATATGAAAAGTATGAGCACAAATTGTTTTCAAATGGCTCTCTTGGTAGTAGGAACAGCATTGTGTCCAGTGTTGTCAAACATTGTTGTGACTTGAAACCCTTCAAATCTGTCAAACTTGACTAGTGTGACCACTACCTATTCAGCCAAATCAAAATCCATCGTGTAGTAGTGATGCATAAACTTGATACTATCGATAGACTATTGATAGTTTTTCTGAAAAATGACTGTCAATGGCTATCATAGTTTCTTGAAAAACTATCGATAATTTCGATGCTACAAAAACACGTTTTCAAGTTATATTTTTAAATAAAAAAAAAAATTTATGTTCAGCTTTTTAGTTTTGACTTTTGATTTCCAAATTAAACGGTATTTTACAATTTCAGTAGTTTTTAAACATTTTCAACATTGTTTTACCGCTTTGAAAAAAAAACTATCGATTGTATCGATAATTTTGTTGAGACCACCAATCCTTCTCCCCTCTCACTCCTACGAACACACGATCATATATCAAACACATTTATTTATATCTATTCGCGGCTACACTGATATACCACTTCCGCCGCTCACTCGTTCATTTCCGTTACCGTTCGTTCGTTACTCTAAAAATGTACTTTGCTTAAATCATATAACTTATGAAATAAACATTCGCTTCTTGGACGTAACTTCAATCAAATCTTTCTTTTCTGTTACATCTCAAGTCCTCAACCTCTATATGGTAGCATCGCTCGGTAACAATCCTTGTACCTGTAACAGATTTTTTTTTAAAAAAATTCTAATTTAAAAATTTTTATATTTTCGTGAATTTTCTTTGTGTTTTTAAGTCAAATTTTAAAAAAAATCTTTCGTGAATAATTGTGTTTTTAATATTTTCGTAATTTTATTTTGTGTTGGGTAATTTAGTTCCAACCTAATTATTTTTTTTCTTCGAGTCTTAAAATTTTTGTTCTCGAAAAATTTAATTCCACCTTGAATGCTGTAAACGTTCAATGAGTTTCGTCGTTTGCTGAAAAGGATTTGCCCCGTTTGTGTATAATCCAGCCAAGTGTATCGAAAATTCCAGGACTCGTCGATTGCTAAGTTGTTCAGGAACCCTGCTTGTGTTGCCCGAAAACTAGTAAATTCATTAGTATCTGCCCTGCTTGTGTATGAACTAATTCGTCGAAGTCATCAATTGGAAATAAATCGCCTTGAGCAGTCACAAATTGATCTGAAACCAACGTAAAAGCTTCAATTCAACAACGTCAAAATTGGTATTCATCGTCTTAATTCAACTTCACTTTTGGTATCATCTTTAAAAACTCAAAAAACTTAACTTAAACTCTCATCGAAGTACGTTCAAAACAACCGAAGCGCAATTCAAACAGCAGTTCCAGAGCACCAACTTCATCAATTCCAGAAAACGAACCTGAAAACAAAAAATCGACGGTTAAAAAGGGTATAACTTGAAAATTTTCTGCTGAAAAAAGGTAATAAAAAACATATTTTTCATAATTTTTTCGTATTTTTCGTATATTTTTTCGTGTTTGATTTCGTGCTTTTCGTGAAACTTAACTCTTTCGATTCAAAATTTAACCTGTATATTTGAAAATACCGTTTATTTCAAATAATTTTGGCCTTTTCAAAATTTTTCTAAGTACAAATTTTGGCAAGTCGTGTGCAAATTTTTGCAGCCACTTTTGTCTTGGAGTGTACAACTCGTGACGTATGCACGGCTCGTTTCGTTCATTCGTTCGAACTTGTACATTAACCTTTTGTTAAGTGCAACGAACCTACGAACGCTTATCTTTCATCCATTCAATAAATACGTTGGCGCGGTTTTTCAGTTTCAAACC
This sequence comes from Ericerus pela, assembly GCA_011428145.1. NCBI lineage: Eukaryota > Metazoa > Arthropoda > Insecta > Hemiptera > Coccidae > Ericerus > Ericerus pela. The sequence continues at coordinate 368,879 of WOFM01000203.1, read as the reverse complement.
ACCATTTTGTTGCAACTTGAAAATTTTTGCCGTTGCACAATTTTGTCGAAAATACTTAACGATTTTTTTTTGAATTATTTTTCTTCTTATACGAACACCTAAATTAAATTAAATTTTTTTTTACTCTTTTCCTCTCGTGCAACTTTAATTATTTATACGAAAATATTAAACAAATTTCAAATTTTTTTCTCTCGTAATTTTTTTTTTTCTCTACTGAAATTTTTTTTTTATATATACTTCTTCGAGTTACCAGTAGAATTAATTTTACGTAATACTTGGTGAAATTTAAACCTTTTTTTCTCCTACAAATCAACTGATATTTTTTTTATTTTTCAATTTTAATTCGAATTTTTTTTTATTTTTGGGTATACTATTTCAAACAAAATTTCCCCTGTTTTCTTTTCCTTCCTAATTCCCTTGATCTGAAGGTAGCTAATTTCATTTTCACCCTCACACTTTCATTTTTTTTATTGATTCTAATTAATCACATTATCGAATATTGAATTCTAATACGAATTATTTTGGGTTAAAAAGTCTTGTTATTTTATTTTTATTTTTTTTTATTGGGAAGCGTCCAGTCTCATCTTTAACGTGTGTGATCTCTTGCCCACAGTGGACCTACTCGAGACACACACAAGGACAACTTAAATACTATCGTCATATTTTCAAATTGTTTGGTTAGCACAGGTACGGCAATCCTACATTTGCTGGGGATTGACATCCGTTTGTTTCATTTTTTTTTATTTTTTTAAATTTTTTTTTAAGTTTAGTCAATTCATTAATTATGAACACTGAAAATAATGAAAGGATCTCAAACGTATTCCGTGGAAATGGCTATGAGGGATGGCGTGCAACCGTCATCAGCACCCTTATAGGTAAAGGCTGCCATTCCACAATTTTTCCTACTGCTCGCGAAACTAGTTACATTTATACATCATCCGAAGAACGCCTAACATCCAAATGGCTTAAATTCTTCCAAACTCAGGAACGGGCCAAAGCCCACATATTCGAAAGACTTGACAAAAGAATCCTCCATCATGTCAAAACTTGCGATGTAGTTTCTCAAATTTTTGAAATCCTAGATGCTCGATACAGAAACCAAACTGCTACTAACATCATGGTATTAAAGGCAAAATTTCAGTCCCTTCGCTTCGATCCAAGGAGAGGTACCATCCGTAGATTCTTGGAATATTTTTCATCCATTGTGGAAGAACTACGTGATGCTAATTACCCCCTATCGGAAGCCGATGAAATTGATCAATTAATGATGTCATTGCCCGAAAAATTTGATACTGTTTTCTCAGAATTTCGCCAATTAGAAATAGAAAAACGAACTACTGTCAGACTTACAAAAATGATATTAGAAAAATGTGATCGAATTGAATATTCTAACAAAAATTTTCCCGGGTTTGATCAGCCCAAATCATCCTATCAACCGATGAATAATAATAACAAAAGAAATTTTAGAAATTTTTGTAATAATAATAACTCAAATCCCTCTAAATCAAATTATAATACAACGAGTTATCTAAACGATCACAGAAATAATCAAAATAAACAAAATAATTATCCTTCCAAAGATAATGTATCCCAAATGGATATTACATGCTACAGATGTAATAAAAAAGGACACATGTCTAGGACATGCCCTAATGAAACATCTACTGCCAGTAATACTCCACAAACCCAGAATCAGAACAGTAGCTCGAAACCCCAAATTTCAAATAACACGAACTCCCAGAAAAAGTCTGATGATAAATCCAATTTTCGTGTCAAATACTCTATGATGTTACATTCAAATCTTAATCACTTAAGTTTTGATGACATTGAAGATGAATTCCAGTGGCCTAAACCCCCCACAGTATCAAAGTCTGCCCCCCCAAAAAACCAACTCCATACGATGTTACTAGACAATGGAGCAGATGACCATATGGTCAATGATATTTCAAAATTAAGAAACGTACGTAAAGTTGACAATTCTCGTAGAGCACTTTGTGCCAAAAAAGGTGTATTCGTAAATCCCACACATGTAGGATCAATGTATGTTAACGTCTGCAATTCCAACGCAGAATTTTCCACTATTCACCTGAAAGAGGTATATTATGATCCTGATTTAAGCCTTGATATTTGGTCAGGTGCTAAAATCATGGAGTCTGGCATCTTTAAAATCATAACTGACACGGATCACGCAGACATCATAAATAAAAATACTGGTGAAATCACTATAACCGCTCCAAAGAGAGGTTCTATGTATTATATTGATTACAAAATAGTTGATGAAGAAGAGGAAAATAAAGTCTATCAGGAGCTTGTGTGTATGCCTGTACCTAGTACGTCAGCAGAACAGGAAGATCATTTAGATGATCCTCAACAAAATTTTGAAGAACTGAATGAGGCCGAAACAAGCAATCCACAAAGAGAGCAAGAAAACATTGACCATCCCCAAAATTTTCAAGATACCGAAGTGGATACGGTCACTCAGGAGATTTATTCCGAATCTGAGGACGAATTAAATGGAGAGAGTGTCGGAATAAATAGAAAGCACAAGAAAAACATAAACAAAACTAAAACTCTTTGGCATAGAAGATTAGGTCATCTAAGTGGCAAAAGCCTAAAAGCACTATCAAAAGTAGTTGTAGGTATGCCCCAAAATTTGGTATTTAAGGACGATGACTTTGCCACTTGCGAAATATGTATAAAAGCAAAATCCACCCGACTTGGTCACCATGGCGTGAGGACTCGACCAACGAGAAGAATGGAAGTAATCTCATCAGACATCATGGGACCCTTTCAAGAGGCATACAACGGAGAAAAATTCATAATAACTTTTATTGATCATTACTCGAAATATACTCTCGCCTTTCCAATATTAAGAAAATCCCAGGCATTTGATAAATTTAAAGAGTACTATTTATCTTTTAACACAAAATTCCCCAATGATCCTATCTCAGTATTAAGAACTGATCAAGCTAAAGAATACTCCGACTCCAAAATGACACAATTTTGCTCCGAAAAAGGAATCACATTAGATGATGGCGTGGCATACACCCCCGAATTAAGCGCAATAGCCGAAAGGCAAAACAGAACACTGCTCGAAAGAGTTAGAGCCATATTATATGACGCAAAAATTGATTTTAAATTATGGTCAACAATTGTATTAGCCGCCGCCCATATAATTAATAGAAGTCCGACCCGCGTCAATTTAGGAAACATGACCCCTTATGAAAAATTATACGGGAGTAAACCCGATATTTCCCATCTTCGAGTCTTTGGTGCTATTGCATATAAACACGTTCCTATTGAACAAAGACAGCAATCAGCAGTCAAAGCCAAGAAGAACGAAGAGGAGCATCTCGACCCAAAATTCTTGCCCAGAGCCCTTAAAACTATTCTGATCGGCTTTTCGAATGTAGGTTATCAGATACTAGATCCAATCAAAATGAAATCCTACAAATCCTGCGATGTTAAATTTGATGAGACGAAAACATTAGCCGACTTCACAAATAAACCAGAGGAACTACAAGTAAAACCCTTAGAAGAGGAAATTGAGGCAATCTATAGGGTCAATGTACTTAAACAAGCCTCATCAGAAGACTTACTATTTATAGAAGATTGCATGCCAGTAAGCTTCAGTGACATTTTCCAGAATCCTTTTAAGAAAGAGTGGCTTAAGGCAATCAATGATGAACTGCAATCCATGTCAGATCTTAATGTGTGGAAAATTGTAGATCATCCACATAATATCAAACCCATAGACACACGATGGATATTCACGGCCAAAGCCAATGAAAGAGGAATAATGTGCCCAAAAGCTAGACTTGTTGCTAAAGGCTTTATGGACAGATCCGAGTACACTATGACAGAGACCTATGCACCTGTTGTGCAACTCTGGCTAATTAGGTGGATCTTATCTGTAACTAACCTATTGAATCTACAACTCGTTCAATATGATGTCAAAACAGCCTACTTAAACTCAAAGATTAAAAATGACATCTTTCTTAACATTCCCCAAGGTTGCAATGTCGAAAAAACAAAATTACTTAAACTCGAAAAATCTATCTATGGCCTTAAAACATCTAGTAAAAATTGGATTGAGTTACTGGATTCTCATCTTCAAACTTCCAATTTTACAAAGTCAAAAATCGACAGATGCGTATATACACGTAAAGATGAATCAGATGGTATTGCCTTCATGATAATTTACGTAGACGACATCCTCCTTGCAACTAATCGTCCAGAATGGGTTAATGAAATAACCACTCACTTTGAAACTCGTTTCACTATGAAAGTTGTAAACAACCCAACCCATTTTGTAGGTTTCGAAATTGAAAGAAATCGTGAATCACAAATAATTAAACTTACCCAAAAACAGCAGATCCAAAAGATTCTCCAGAAATTCAAATTGTGTGATTCAAATCCTTCCAAAACGCCTATGGAGACAGGCCTCAAGTTAAGCAAATCTGAAGGCACAGACAATAAAGAATATAGGTCTATGATTGGTGCACTATTATATGTATCTAGAGGCACAAGGCCAGACATATCTTTCTCAGTCAATTACTTGTCAAGATTCCAAAACTGTTCCGATGACACAAAAAAGAATTATGTACGGCGCATCATCCGGTACTTGAAATACACGATTAATCTTGCAATTGTCTACAGATCCAACTCAGAAGGCATATCAGCTTATGTCGATGCATCTTATGCCCCCGACATTGATGATCAACCTATAAACATGTCTGAATTAGAAAAAGGAAAATCTATAACTGGTTACCTTATCACTATGTATGGTGACCTGATAAATTGGGGCGTTCATCGCCAAAATATTCATGCTTCTTCATCAACAGCAGCTGAATTAATTGCTCTTCACGATTCTTTTGAGGATATAGAACTTGCTTGGCTCCTCAATCGTGAATTTTTCTCAATTGACACTCCAGTAATTGTCTATGAAGACAATATCTCTGTTATTCACGTCATCTCTGGAGGTGGTCAAAAACGTCTACGAGCTCTTATGATAAAATGTTATGGACTTGCTCAAGCCTATAATGACAAAATTTTCATATTTAAACAAATAGCTACTGAAGATCAACTAGCTGACTTACTCACAAAAGCCTTATCCAGTAAGCAGCACATTTCACTTACACATAAAATCCTAGAATCTCCAAACTGTGATCCATAAAAAATCAACTCCATTACCAAAATTTTGTCTGAAACCATAACCAAAACATATTTTAATTATAATTATCTATTTTTGCATGTCACTTATCTCGTTACCTAATATAAATTACTATTGCATGTTACCATATTTATTGTATTTTATTCATATTTATTAATCAACATACTTACCATAAGCGTCCGAATCAGTTACCATTTTATATATGCACTTTTTCAATTTTTTTAAAAAAATTTATATTTTTGTATTTTTTGTAACTAAATGTAATGAACTTTTAAAAAAAACACTTTTGTAATATCCGCAGTCGTGATCGGTTCAAAAGATTGTAGGGGGGTGTTGAGACCACCAATCCTTCTCCCCTCTCACTCCTACGAACACACGATCATATATCAAACACATTTATTTATATCTATTCGCGGCTACACTGATATACCACTTCCGCCGCTCACTCGTTCATTTCTGTTACCGTTCGTTCGTTACTCTAAAAATGTACTTTTCTTAAATCATATAACTTATGAAATAAACATTCGCTTCTTGGACGTAACTTCAATCAAATCTTTCTTTTCTGTTACATCTCAAGTCCTCAACCTCTATAAATTTTGGACAAACTATCGGTAGCTATTGATAAGAAAAAATATCGATATTATGCATCACTATCACGTAGTTACTATATTTGTGGTTTGATTGTGATTCAAAGTACTGTGACTGAAAATAAAAGCTCTAAAAAGAAATGGTTGGAAACTCTGTTTTAAATGGTGAAAAAATTATTTGTAACAGCCTGTGAGTTTTCAGTGGGAGTACTTTGAAAAGGACCATGTTTATTTATGAAAAAAAAAAAAAATTCATGATTTCATGGACTCAGAGTTTACGCACTTTTTGTACAGACCTCGTACTTGCTTATTAGCAGAATGTCTTCATATGATGATTCAAAATTCTTGAAAATTAAAATAATATTTAAACTTTAATTGTAGAAAAGAACCATACACGGACTTATTCATTTCGGGTAAATTCCAATGAAAAATTGTAAGAAATTGGATATTAATCTATGTTTTTCCAGATAGGTATAATAACAATTTAAAAGTAATAGATAGATAGGTATTTTTTGCATAACGTTTACTCTTTGCAAATGGTAATTTTAAATTCGTATTTATGAAAATAGTAAAATTTCTAATAACGTTATTTTGAATAAGTTTTTGATTGCTTGTCCGTGAACCACACCTCCTCCAGAATTCGTTACCAATTTTATTTTGCTTATTTCATAGACTTTTGTGTCGTTAGTGTTCCCTTTTTGGAAAAATTTGAGCAGAACACTGATAAAAAAGTGAAAATTTTGGAGAAAAATGCTGAAGCTAGATATGCAAAATAGTGGGTTTAGTTAGTGTTATGGCACATCATGCGTACAAAATACTTGATGCCTTGGGCTGTAGAAAATCAAACCTACACTCTCTTCCAGCGCTTCATCAGCCTATGAACTGAATGTCATTTCATAGTTGAATTGATCTATCAATTTTGTACATTTCCACGGTATTTTATTTTACTAATTTTGAATCTTGTCAAAACTGTCGCACCAATTCATTAAAAAGTCAAATCTATAATTTACTCCCTTTTAGCTTTGTTGGATGTGAATATAAGAGTCCGAAACTTCAGGTAAAGCTCTTTACCCCTTCAGGTATGCGCATGTCACGATGATGTTAATTAGCTACCAATTTTAATTTTTTATATCAATCTTTTATGTTTTTGAATATAAATATAGTTATATACGAAGAACGTTCAAAAAGTAACTTTTCCTACTTTTTTCTCCTGTATCAGGCAACACTGGAGAAGGGGCTTGCTGCTTTTATACTTTGAGTGTATATGTAATGGAAGGCTGATTCCTATACATTTCTGTAGGTAGTTACAATCAGACATAGATATCATTTTCAGGGAATAAAATTACTCTTTTGCACGTTACTATGTTTATATATGCGAATCACTATAATGAACATACAAGTCGTTAAATGGTTCATTAAAATTATTTCACCAAATTATTTGGCCAGTTATTCTCTCATATTTTGGTGCGCATGCACCACTACCTACATGGACACAAAAAAAAATTCGTAGCTTCTGTTGTTGCGAAAATCCACGGCTTGTATAAAAATATACATCTTAAAGTAATTTCATTCCAAAAAACACTCTATGATTGAGGAATGGAACTATTATAATCAGTCCTCCATTACATATATATTCAAAGCTTTTATGGATAGAAGGGTTATAAGAATTCAGAATTTTTTTTCCCACCCAACATTATTGTGTACTACTTTTCATCAGCCAGAATATGAAATTCCCCTTTCTCAGTGCACCAAATGCGAAGTGACCCTTCTGCAAGACAGTGACATACCCCAGTTGTGGTATCACTTAATGGCTCCTCAAGTTCTTAAAATGAAATGTTTTCCTCTCCCACACAACTCCTCCTTCCTTACCCCTTCCATTTCCAATTCCATCGGCATGAAATAAGGCTGTCAACTTCTCAGCTTTAGCCCAAACTTGAGCTTTGTTTTCAAACTTCCTTTCTTTAAAATTTTTCTGCAGTTGTGAGAAATTGTAAAAAGGTGGAAGAATTTGTTATTCCGGCCAATGAAACACCGGAAGTACATAATAATTTTGGGTGAAAAAAATTATGAATTTTTTTAACCCTTTTATGTATAAAAGACGCCAGCACCTTCTTAACCGTTACCTGTTATAGGAGAAAAAAAAAAGAAAACTTACTTTTTGAACACCTGTTGTATATTAAGATCGAAAAACTTTTTTGGCTAAAAAATTGAAGTAAAATATTGCTCAACATTTTACTATTTTTAATGCCTACTAAATATTGCTGGTGTGACATTGGCCTTTAAGAGAACTTGTCAAAAACTAGTCCATCCCTAAATGACAAAAAAAAAACATTCCAGTGAATTTTTGTCAGTTATTTCAGTTCTTAAATACAGGGAAAACGTTATTTTTCGCCATGTTGACACAGCTGATGCAGATGCGTCTCTCGACCATTGATGTTTGCACTTCTGCAGTGCCAGATCTACACAGTGTGCCGATAATGCGACAAATTTTTGATCTCTGAATTTATTTACTTTATTCTTTTCAAAAAACATGAAAAATAATTACAAGACACACAATATTATTTGAGCCAATGGCAATGGGCGGTAATTAAATGTCGAAAAGAGCGCGGGAGCAGGTGCTAATCTGGTACTGGATGTTTGTTCCTATTACTCGCTTCATTCAGCCCTTGGGATGTATTACGTAGCATGGGCCGTATGGTAGTGTACCTTATTTTATCAAATTTTCGATCACGCTTCATTTGTGCTTCATACATTTTGCTCGATACGCGTGAATAATGGTGGCAAACAATTAAGCCAAGGTGCCATAACTAATTTACTTTTGACACATTAATGTAGCCGTTGTTTCTCCTATGTGACGAATTCGATCTTTGTACGAATGATGTTGAATCGAGCGTAAACATTATCTATCATTTGCCAGCTTTGATTTAGGTTTGTACTTTCTATCGATTTTACCAAATACCGTTAGTAAAAATGAAAATTATGTGACAGAAAATTAGTTCATATTTCCTGTTTTGTGCCTATTGTTGTACTACACGTCATCTCTGCAGTACGCTAATGCACTTTTGTTGCCCTTACGAAAGAGTTACACTTCAATTTAGTCGCATGCACAAAGTTGGTTGTTGTGACTTACCAAGCGTGTGCAAATTTTTTATAATTTGTTTTTTTTTTTTTTTTTTTTTTTTTTTTAAAGAAAATAAAAAAACGAGAGACGTTTAACTTGAAATGATCATTTATAGACTAGTCTTGAAAAACAATAAGTTTGCAAAAGGCAATAAGAAGGATAAAAATAAGAAAGAAAATGAAGAAATGCAATGCTATTTTTTACTCGGTATTGCAGCCGTTACGTTGAGAATTATGAGAAACGAGTTCAGTTTTTCAGTTACGTTGAAAGAAAAGGAAGATGGCGTCGTCCCTACATTGTATACTCTTACAAAGTACGTTTTTTCCCCGTTCCGATGAACATGAAAAAAAAGATATTTGCTGCGCGTTGTGCTTCTCGTGGTGCAATTGAATCGTACAATTTGGCAACGTTGCAATACCGGCGTGTGAACGCCGGCGTATTAATGGCGTCGACGAAAGAAGCAAGAGCAATTTCACTCGTAACACTGTACGCGACATCTACGAATAAACAAAAAAACTACTGTCGATTTTAGTTCGTTGTTGCTCTCACAGAGAATTTGAACATTGTCTGGGTGTGTTGCTTAATATTTCGGGTAACCATGACAAATAATACTTGTACATTGTGACGAATGCATTCTCTAATTCTTAAAAAACCTGAAAATTGCGCCACAAATTTTCTGTAAATAAAAAAAAAGTTGTTTTTTGATGATTCAACGTTTTTAGCTTTGCTTCGTGCAGAAAATTTATGGAAGAACAAAATTAAAAAAAAAAAAGTAATCTTCTAGTCTGTTGAAAATTTTTAGCGTTAAAATTTTGTATGAATGTTGAATAATGAAACCCAATTTTGAATAATCTAAAATTCCAGTTTCTTATATGTGTGCATAAAACCATTTTTTGTGCTTTTTTGCCACACTTTTAAGCCTTTTTTTTTTGTTACCATTCCGTTATTCAATACTTGGTTGAAATGGAGAAAAATTCATGTAGGTATGTGAATCACTTTCTTTCATACATCAAAAACTGAATTCCATTTTAAACTATTTTTATGGTTCCTCATTTTTCAAAAACTTTTTTATGTCCCGATATTTACAGACAAATTTGAATATTGATTCAGATTCGTTCATTAAGGGTGAATGTGACCTAATAATTTAATGTTTTTGTTGTACTGTTTGTCGGAGAATTACATACTAATTTTTCCCATTTATTTTTTTGTTTCAGTGCTCAGAATTTGAGAAAGCCGGCGCCCTAGTTGGATTAACACCTTCAGATGTCATTCAAGCATCGGATATAACATATTCGTGTGTAGCGAACCCTCAATCAGCAAAAGAAGTAAATTTCGCCTACAGTTCCTCGACCACCTACTTTGATGTGTTCACCCTTTGGTGCACCATATTGATTTTCGAAAATTTAATTTATATGTTGTATGGGTGTACAGATGGTATTTGGTAATTGCGGTGTGTTATCTGAAATGGGACCAAATAAAAGTTACGTAGAAATGACCGGCATTGATGCTGAAACGTCACAAGATATTGCCGAGGTTGGCATTTTACGAATATTCATATTCAGTTTATGGTTGTTTGCTCACGCACGCTGAGAATATTAACGGCTAATGCTTGGAATTCGTTTTTTGTTTGTTTTTTTTTGTTTTTAGGCCATCTCGGGGAAAGGCGGCCGTTATTTAGAGGCACAAATGCAAGGCAGCAAAGTTGAAGCCGAAGAGGGTACCTTAGTTATTCTTGCGGCCGGTGATAAAACGTTATTCGATGACTGCCAGTCCTGTTTTATAGCTATGTCCAAAAATTCGTTTTACCTGGGTAATTGTTCTCTCTCTTTCTCTCTCGCGTTCTCTCTCTGTTGTTCAGTCCTCGTTCCCTGAAAGTTGAATTTCTTATATTGGAGTGTTCACGAAAGACCCCTCTTTACCAGTTGACATAATTTGCTGAATTGAGTTGCAGTATTTCATTGCCCCTTGTACTGTATACTTTTTACCATAGAGAATCGAAGCGACTGAAGACGTTTACAAAAGGCTCTGTTGTGAGGAATGAGGATTCATTTTTAATATTTTTTCCTTCTCAGTGACATGTATCGTCTTAAGAAAATCTATTTAGAATTTCCGTAGCTTCTCTCCTCTTGGCTCACCATTAATACTGAAGAGCCATTAAGAAAATTGAAATGCTCGCGAAATGGCTTGGTTTTTGAGGCGGTTAGCGCCTATTGTCTTGATAACAGAATTCAATAGCGGTGAAATTTTTTGCATATGGAGTGCACTATCCTTTAGCAGCCTCGTGATGATCTTTACTCTTTTTTTTTCGTTACAAATTCTTATGCTAAAATTTTTGTAATTAATCAAATTATAAGGTTTCAAAATTTAATGTTATTGAATATTTTTGCCCGTAGGTTATGATACAGGTTGTAAAAAATTATACTTAAATACTCCTTCAACAGCAAATATTGCTCATTACAGAGGAGACTGGAGACTTCTACTTTTTAATTGGCAGTCTCCATGATGTAGCTAAAGGTGAAATTATTTTTGAGCTTGACAGAATTGACTAGTCGTATTTATTGGTGATATATCATGAAAGTTGATGATTTTTTTGTTTTTAGACAATTTTAAAATTTTGCAGCAGAAGGGAATTTTGGAGTTGACAAAAATAATCAAGCTGGCTAATCGTATTATTTGAATTTTTTTTTTGAAGAGGTGATTTCAGAATTTTTAGTTATTGGAAATTAATTTTAAAATTTCAGTTCGCAATTTTCGTTTTTCTTTTCCCCCTTCAAAAAAAAAAAAAAAATTTTACGTACCGGAGCTATTTATTGTACGAATTTATGAATTAAAATAAAGGAGGTTTTTATAGGAAATTCAAAATAATTTTTATGGGGTGGGATGAAATTTTTCTACCTAAAAATATGTGTAGAACTGTTAGTCCACTCAAATGAAATAAAAAAAAGGCTTTTATTCGGATAAATTAGAATAGTTTTGATTTCTTCACTTATCGGTCGGCTTGGGCGTTTAAAATAACATTAAAAGTGATATTCCTCTCGCGGCCAGCATCCACAGATATGGAGTGAATATGCTCCAAAACTATTCTTACGTTTATTTCAACAAATACTGATAGTATAAAAATGTTTGGCACCAAATTTCCTTCGAAAAAGGTCATTTTCATTTTAGTCGTCTGATGTCCCCCTTCCCTGTCAAATGAGTGCGAAAGATGGTACCTTTTCATTGAGCACTGAAAACATATGAGAACAGATGCTATACTGACGCAATAACTTCAACTTATAGTGAAACAATGCTCCCGATACATTAATTTTTGCATGGGTGTCCAAATGGGGGCATATGGGTTTAATGCCACCAGTTTTTCTTTTCTTTTTTTTTTGTTTGTTTCACTAGTTGAAATAAAAAATTGTGAGGAAAAAAACAGGAATACGTAGAAATTTTTTTTCATTTTAATGTTTCTTCAGTTTTCAAGATTTCTCAGGACTTGAATAGACACTTATTTTACTCCGAACCCTGAGGCAGATATCTCAGCCACCCATTCCTCTCATCAGATCTGGAGAAAATTATCAACAGAAAATTTTTTAAATATTCTTTTTTTTTTGTCTCTCTGTTTGTAATTTCAGCCCGTAAAAGGGAAAAAATGGACTACTTGCCCTCTTACCCCTCTTTCAGACATTCATGCAAAAATGAATTCATCGTGAGTATTGTGTCATTAACAGTTGAAGTTATTGTGTCGATATACCAACTGTATCTAGTTATTGTTTCAATGCATAATAAAACGGTGTAATCTTCTTTGCTCGTTTGGCAGGAGAGGGGGACTTCAAATAACTAAAATTTATATAACCTTTTTATAAGAAATTTAGTGCCAAACATTTTCATACTACAATCAAAATTTATTGAGGTAAACGTAAAAAACCTTTTGGGGGCATATTTATCCCCATATTTGTGGACCATGCTTTCTCTAGCTGTGTGGGTGAAAGTTTATAAATCTTAATTTTAGTTAATATTTCGTGATGAAAAGATAGCATAGATGAAATGTTGAAAAAATACACGAACGTCGAAAAAATCACTAAAAAGTCTAAAATAAACTGATAAATTGATGTCATAAATAATGTAAAACGAAATTTTGCGTTATTATTGACGATTGACGTGGCAGTACAATATTGAAGATAAATAAGTTGACACTAGTTATTATATTTCTAAAAAAGAATTGAGTGTTTCGAAAAATTAAAACTGGATAGCGCAGATTGTATTGATTTATTCGACAAATTTCTTGCGGTGGACAATCTTTGAAAATTGAACTAAATTATGCGTTTGGTATTAATTCATTACTTTTATTTAAAATTTTATTTCAATTTTTGAAATATAATTTTTGTTTATTTTTTACTCGTTCAATCTTAAAGACTGAGTTGAGTTTTTGTTGTCCTCACAAAATATTTTCATTTTAAAAATTTTAAAAATATGACCGAAATTAAATTCGTTTCTTCTGCTGACTTGAGTTCTCGAATGTAAGAGACTTGTTTATTATTACTTTCAGTGACGTTTGTAAGATTTCTTTAAGGGAGGAAATTTTATGTCTTTTTTGCTCGTCACGTTTGAAAATTTGGAAATTTAGAAAAATTCAACACCTATGGAACACGCTGTTGCATATTTATTATTGAAATTCTTTTCAAATTTTAAAAGTGACAAACAAAACGAACAGAAAAACAAGGTCATGGGGACAATCGCCCCTTTTTTCCCCATGGCTATGCCTTTGATTCCTTTTGATTTTGGAAAACATTTAATTGTATCTCGCTAATTCTTGGGTCTTAAGTTTCTTATCAGGAAAATCGTACATGTTATTCAGTTCATGAAGTGATAAAAATATGGAACTACTATCCTATTTTATAACAACAATTTATCTTTAGTTATTGTTCGCCCTGTTTCGATTTTTTAACCCCACGATTAGTCTCAGAAAAGTATTTTCCGGGGCAGAGAAAACTCGCAGATCTTTTTTTCGGCGTCCATCGCCCCCAGAGTAACTACACGTTTTTATTTTGTTGTGTTCCACCATTAGTATTGAAAAAAGTTTGTGATTTGACAGAAATTATGTCAATTAAATTTTTGCTCAAGTTTTTAACTTTATGGTTTCAGTATTTTTTAATATGAATTATGGAAATTAAAAGTTTTTTTTTGGGCTACATCATTCCCGAATTACTTTCTGTGAATATTTAATTCATAAGTGAGAGATGTATTCTCTTGTTGTCTTTCCGATGCCAACAGTATGCCAAATGGTTTCGTTATGATTTATTGTTCTTTTCAGTCACTCCTAACAACTGATATCTGGTGATATATATGATTTGCTTTAATGAGAAACACACTATAAATTCAAATTCTTGAGAAAAACGTGCTGCCATTTATTTTAAGTGCTCTAGATTCATATTATGTTGCCGAAAGTATGGAACATTAATAAAATTTATTCAACATCTTTGATTACGAATGTTTCTGTGCCTTTTAGAATTTCTATTCCCATATCGCCTATGAATAATGGCAGCTACTCTTTTCTCGTAGAATTTATTTTTAGCCGATTGAAAATTGTACAATATTGGTACTCATATTTTCTCTTTTTAAATGTTTCTTAAATTTTTTCCTCAGGTGAAGTAGGTAACGCTTCCAAGATGAATTTAGTCTTGCAATTAATGCAAGGTATCACTTTGGCCGGATTGTCCGAAGGAATGGCCCTCGCCGACAGAGCTGGCCTTCAACAAAAAGATGTTCTCGAAATTTTAGGTTTAACATCATTAGCGTGCCCTGCACTTTTACATAAAGGAAATTGTAAGTGAATTAAATTATGTACTTGTAAAATATAATATTCCCGATAATATGCTATTCGGCTTTATTTAATAGAATTGATACGGTGGTCGTTCATGCTGTTAAACAGCTAAGCGGCAGCCTATAATTATCGACCGCCATGTATAATGTATAATGAACGATACAATCAAAAGAGAGTTCTGTTGTTAATACATTGGTAAACAATGACAAACTGACAACATTTATCACTTGGAGACTTAGGTGAGAAGTAGCGCTTGGATTTATCCGAATGTACTAATTTGTATCAACTTCGTACTTCTGCGTTCATATCTGTATGAAGGTGTTGCTGACGTCTGTAGGGAAGTTTTCTTTCGATTGTTTGAAAATTACAGATTGCTAACGAAACCTGACCCAACTGGAAATACTTCGAGAGCCCCCTTTTAGGAATGGGATAACTATTGATAATTACTGATAAGAAGGATTATCGTCAGTTATCGATAAGCGATTCTGTTAACGATAACTATCGATAGTTTATAAATTTCAGGTTTTTACGGTTAAAATCGCCAGTTTAAAATGCAAAAAATAAAAAATTTATTCTTTGATTGAAAATGTCCGTTGGAATGTTTTGTTACTTTTACCTGGCGAATAATGTACCAGTTCAAAGATTTCTCTTTTTTTCTTTCTTTTTTTTAGTTAGTTTTGTAGAATTTTTTGGTGGTGAAGAGAGCGAGAGGGGAACTATCGATGAATACCGATAACAGTGCTAGAATTATCGACAGTTACCGTTAAGCGAAAAGTCCGATAGTTCCCATCTCCGAAATTTATCATTCACGAAAACGAAAATTTCATACCTTGCCTATGGTTTGAATCAGCGAGTCATTATTGAACGGGCTGGAAAAACTGATGGGTGAGAAATTTGGTAACTACATTGTGGTTACTCCGCCCATAGATATTACCATCGTACAAAGGGGTACCCTATGAAATTCGTTTCCTACGAAAGCAATTGCTGTGTTGGATAGTAACCTGTCTTGACCAGCACAATTACCTGACTTCGGCCCGGGCGAATTTTTTCTGTGGAGTCATATCACATTTGAAATTTACTATCGACTTCAGCCTTTTGCTTATCCTTGAAGACCAAAGAACAATTAAGCTTTTTTGATGCAAAATAGTAATTCTGTTGGACTGTGCAGGCATTTTTTCATGATCAATTAAGTTATTATGAACAAGTCAATCGAGGGTATTACTACTATCTAATTTGAATAATCTCGAACCCTTTATTTCAAGCGCACTGCCTATGGTGTGATTAATGTGTCGAAAACTGACTCACTGTGCATAATAGTTCATGTATGTTTTCGTTTATACTGATGCAAGCAACATGTTATTATCTGCTGCATTCTGAGCTGCTTCTTATGCTCTAGTTGTGGAGTGAACTTATTTTGATGGCCCTAGGGGGATGAATTTCGTGAACAACCTTCACAACAAGTGTGGTTGACGTAGAACCTTATGAATTGCATCGTGATTGCCTGCCCCCACAGAGGGTGTGTTTGAAAATAAGTGTTAATGTGTTAATCGAATTAAAATCTCAACTTTTATTGTGTTTACGTTTTTGTGTTTTTTTTTTTTCTTTTAGACATGATTACGGGGACGTTTAACCCAGAGTTGGCATTGGAACATCTGCAAAAAGACATGAAATTATCGATAATGTTGGGAGACCAAGTAGAACAACCTTTACCCTTGACTGCAGCCGCTAACGAAGTATTTAAACATGCCAAAAGACTAGGATATGGAAAGCATGATGCATCCGCAATCTACATTAGAGCTAGATTTTAGGAATACAAACCTATTTTTATTATTTTTTTATAAATATTAATTTGGACTTCAAGAAAAAATGACGTAATTTCGTCTTCTCGAAGGCGACATTTGCATACTTTTTTTTTCTTGTCCCACAAAAACATGGTGTAATTAGAACTTGTCATAATGTTTTACTTATAATAAACTTTTTTTTTTTTTTTTGTGGTTAATGATACACGTTTTATATTTTGAAAAAATCATGTATATTTTAGCACGTTAGTTTCTGTTTTCATTATTAATGTTCATTTTATTGACTTGAAATGAACCTTCTTTTTTTCTTTTCTTTTTTTTCTTTCTCTAGAAATTTTTTTTTTTTTTTCTAGTTTTATGGAAGTTTTTTTGTACATTTTTTTTTCTTTTTTTTTTATTATTGACATGTTCGTCCTGTAAAGTAAATATGTAACAATTTTACTAAAAAAAGAAAAAGTAGAAAGTGTCTCTGTTAGAATGTAAGTTTGTATATGACGATTTTTCTAGAAGAGAGACTTCCTTCATTGATCAGTGTGTGTATTCATAAGCTTCTGGGGATGTGAGTTGTGCAGAATTCAATCATTGGGTTGGCGTTGATATTCTGACCACCGGAGTTCGTGCGGCTATATTAAAATACAGAATAACAATTTTATAAATCGTAAACATCAGTTATTCTTTTTTATACATAAATATTTTATCGTAACGTAATGGTGAATACATTATAATATTCGTAAGTTTTGAGAGGAAATTTTATTGTTTTGAAAACGAATTTCTTGTTTTTTCGTGTACAGGTGACACCTTAAACGTCTATAACGACAATTTTGCCATCTTCATTTGAAAATATCTAGTTTCTCCAAGTAGGTACGGGAATTTTTTTCTTAATTTATCGTACGCTTTCATTTTCCATTTATTGATACGACTATAATTTTATCCAGCTTTCATTCTAATTGGTGGACATTAATATGTGTGCGCCGGACGACATCGAAAAAAATTTAAGATCTCTTGTTTTTTAATTATTATTTCTGTCCTCTACGTACGTATGTATAATTAAGTAATTTTGAATAATTGTACACGAATTACAGTGTAAAAATTTTTGACGAAGAAAGAAAAGAACCTGGACATGTTTAGCTTGAAAATAAGTTTTCTCTATTTCTCTTTCTCTCTCCATTTCTGTTTTTCTCTGCATATTCTCTCAATGTAAATTAATATGAATTCATAACGTAATAGGATTAAGTGTAATTCATTTTTTTGAAAGGACAAGTCCTCCATCCTTGTTTAACGTCGTTATATTTTATTTTGTAGCCGAGGTGATGAAAATCGTGCAACTGGTATTAAATTTTGTAGTAGAATTTTTATTATTCAGTTTCTTAATTTTTCTTTTCTTTTGTGAAATCTTAGAAACAATTTTCAACTTGTGTGTGTATATGTGTTAAAATCGTTTGTAGCACATTGATCAATATTACTGTTAATAATAATTTGATTATGATATAAGATAACTCTACTATTTTAAAATAAATTTTTTTTTTTTTTTCAATTCGTGTATAGTGTTGACTTTTTTTGTCTCATGATAGTTTAACGGTATTTTTAGCGTTCTCTGACGTGTGTTGGAAAAAGGCTGAGAAAGTAAATTAACGCGAGCACATTCACGCGTTCGTTAATTTAATTAAAATACAGCCGGATATTGGATTTGCTATATGATGTACATTTTTTCTTAAGCAACGGGTTTACTTACTTTTTTAAAATTTGTTTACTAAGATTTAGCTACTTTGACATTTTATCCATCTGGGAAATATATTTGATGTCTAAGTAGTGAGAAAGGGAATGGCCGGAATCCGGTGGCCAGTGGTCTACCAGCACGAATTTTTCAATCACATACTTGAGCGCCAATAAATCCGAACCTTGCACACACTGATCCACTAATTCGAGAATTGATCTAGAATTATCGTTATTTATTCCCTTCAGTTATTCCTATTTACCTCATCCTTTATCACATAGTTTTGGTTGAGATCTTACTTTTTTCCAGATATGAGAAGTTGAATATAAATGGAAGCAAGTTTGTAGAAACTGATAGAAGTATCTCGTAAGATTCACTCAGTTATCCAGTTTGCTTCTCAATTAAATCCACTCGATATTGAATCCATAGGCTCCTAAGAAATCAAATGAAAATTTTTATAAAGTTTTAAATAGGGAAGAAAACGAAGACACCAAAAAATGAATTAGTTTCCCGTATGATGTAAAGAATGAATTCGGTAAGTATTGAATGTCCCATGCGTGATGCTGGTGGTCAGAACTTGTATATAAAATTGGTTTATCAAACAATTTTCCATACACATGGGTCCGATTTTCAAGTGAGAAGAAACTAAGTGTATTCTCAAAAGTATGGCTGAAGTTTGTTGGTGCAAATTATTGTACTCATTATTTTCGATAGCGAAAAACTCTTATACCACCTCCCTATCTTGCAAATTCGTACGTCCATTGTGGGTGAAGGTAGGGGAGAGCAATCGAACTATTTTTATGGGGCAAAAATCATCAAATTCTTTAAATTTTTACCTTACTCACTATTTGGAGTAAAAAAAAATTGTCTTCTCTCCAGTAGTTTCAAAATTAATGTGACCACACTGGATGAAAAAGGTTCAAATTTTTCTACACTTTGAATAGGTGCGCCTTGTTTTCTCATACTTCAAAATCGGACCGCAGTGAAAAGTTACGAGCACCAATCACTGGACGTCATGTCTACGAAAATATACTTTGGGTAATATGCCAATAAATTAAGAAGTACCTGTCTATTTCGAAACACCTTTAGTTTTTTTTTAAAGTCTTTGTTTGAAAACAGCATTAACTGGTCTATTTCATATGCGTCAAGTTATGTATTGCGAGGAGGCTGTGTTAGAAAAAATTCACAATCCACATTCACATCTAGGAAGTACATACATTTATGATTTATGTTAAGTATATTTCGAAATCTTCCATCAGTAATTTTTTTTTTTTTGGTAACTTATCGAGTTTGTCCCTCCTCATAAATACAATAGTGGTCGTCTATGTTCTATTTAGTTCTTCTCCACTACTTGATGAAACACTCAACATTTCTTGCTTCATCAAAAATTGGTAGATTTATTGAAACATTATTACATTTAAGTGTGATCCTTATTCAAGAGAAACATGATTTTGTTGTAAAAAAATTATACAATTTTGCCTTTTAATTTTCGTTGTCCTCTTCAATTTTTTTTTCAGTCACTCATCTATTCCTTCCGTTTGAAAAATAATTAAATTCACCGTACTGTTGTGACGTAGACCTATATAACAAAAGAAGAGCAATTTTCATTTTTGAAGTGAAACTCCCCTGCGCTGGGTAGTAAACTAGAAATGGTCATGCAACGAAGCCTGTGAAATGAAATAGGTAAATGAAACAGTTATGCAACGAAGCATTTGAAATGAAAAGACGTTGCTACTGACCCTCCTTACAAAAGTTAGGCCCATTCAGCTCTTGACTTATTTCCTTCTTTGCCCTCTCTATACATTTTCATTCATTGCTTTCTTATCCGCGGAATGAAGGTTGAGTGATTTAATTTTGCGGTTCAAGTGTTCACCAATTGTTGAAAAAAAAATTTTTAATTTATATGACTTTTTCTGCATTTTAATGTTTATACAAACAAAAAATGAAAAATCGCGCTGTCAACAAAACTTCATTCTTCAAAATACAAATTTCAGCGTAAACAAGTTTCACTTCCTCCGTGTGTCCCGGTACACACTTCTTTTTAGTTAAATTTATCGCTTTTTTGAAATTGTATTTAAAAAATTTTACTAATTTAGAGAGTTTAATCATCTCATTTAAGGATAGCGTTAGTTTTTCCTTGAATTCTCAGTTATTGACTGTTTCTGATGGCCTCAAAAATTGGCGTACATTAGGTCCTAGATTTTATATTTTTTTAAACTTCTTTGAAATACTTTTGTCCCATTTCTTTTGCGTATGGGTAACCCAAAAGTGATGTGAGTCACAATAAAAAAATAGGTAATAATAATAATAATAAAATAATATATTTTCAACGATATCTAAGGCATAACAAAAGATTTTGAAAATTTAAACTGATGTTTGATTATTTCGCAAGCTTAAAAATAGATTATTTGAATTTTGAGAATCGTTCCTGCCCGTTATGCAACTTATCGAACATCGGTATGAATGTAGTTGCCACCATCGATGCAAAGGCATCAATTTCAACACGTTTTGGAGATTCCGTATTTTCGTGTAGAGCAGGCGGCGATTTAGGAAATAAAAAATACATATGTTCGATGATGAATGCTGTTGTGGGACTGAAAGATGAGAGTAGGGTATTTCTTATCGAAAAAAATGTTTCAAAAATGTTTATAACCGGTTTAATGGAAAAATACTATTTTTATTATTTAACTGACGACAGGTCTTAAATGCCACCGCAGCGTTAATTCATCTTTCGCAAATTTTTATTTCAATCTTTATTAGAATTTATTTCGACTCGCATTTCTTTTAAGTCACCCTAAAAAAACGAGTCAAAACTTTACTCGTTCTGAATATTTCGTAGTATCTACAAGAAATTGAAAAACAAAATTATTCAACTTTGGTATCAAAAAATAATGAAAATTATTCTACAATTTCACCATCTATTTGTATAGTTATTAGCAGCATAAACATTGTGATTAGGGACGAAAAATTTCAGCATAAGTACAATATTTATGCTTTACGCCTCTACAATAAGTATTATGGTTTTCAGTAGGGTTAGTCTATTTATAAACGTATACTTTTCTCTCTCCGGGAAGTCTTGAAGAAAATTTCTTCGAATATAAAGACTGATAAAGATGTGAAGAGATATATTCATAATATAGTTATAAGGGAGCCAGTACCTACTTGTTGCACGGATATGACTGGATTTTAATCGAACAAGTTTAGGTAACACCTATAAACAACACGCGTATTAACAAGAAGAGTGAAAATTTTGACAAGAAAACGAATTTTTTATGATTTATTATTGTTTAGTCACGCAATGCCTGCTGGTGAGTACCGTGCCTATATTTTGATTAGCTACAAGTAATAGAATTCGTAACCAATTGCTGGTAAGATAATAGGTAAACTTTAATTTTCAAATGACGTCATTTCACTCCATCGACTGAAGGATCCAACAATTTCATCATTTATGGAATGTTTTATGTTAGTTTTTCGTTTTTAGAAGTATTTCTGTTGTAAAAGACAAGTTTAAAGCTTCTCGACTTAAATTATTGTATTCAATTTTATGGTTAGAAAAAAAAATTGAAAAAAAAACAATGGAATGCCAGTGGGAGAGCTGGATTTCTTCTAGAATAATCAGAATTTAAAATTATGTAAGATAGACTGAAGTCGCTCATATACCGGGTGACCCAAAAGTAACGCAACCCAAACATTCAAATGTAAAAATTTTGAAAAAAAAGATACAAGGCTGAATCTTGGCACAGTTGCAGAAGTTTGTTACTCAATTATTTATGCAAAGTTTCAGCTCTGTATCTGTAATAATCTTACGTTGAGAAATTTTTGATTTTTATTTATAATATTTCCATGTTTGAAAAGTAAATTTTGAATAATTTTTAATGGTAAAAGTTCTCAAAAAATTCTGAAACTTGGTACAATAATAGAGAATAAAGTTTCACTTCAGTACCTTCATCCTTGTTTTTTTAAGAACTTTTCTTATGATCTATACCATGCTTTCAAATAAAAAAAAAATTTTTAAATTTCAAAAATTTTATTTCATCCTCTCTATTGATTTACACTTCAGTGCAGTACTTCACTTTACAGCAGAATTTTGTCAAAACAGTTTCCTTAAATTTGTGTGGGTATGCAACTTTTTATATGTTAATGTTTTTTTCTTGATAACACCTGCAATAAGTAGTTATGCAACTTTTTATTCAGTTACTACAAAAAGTTTCATATCCACATAATTGAGTAACCATTTCTCTATCTTTGTCCCAGTTTTCAAAATTTTTTGAAAATTTTTGCAGTTTAAAATTTTTTGATTCATTTATTATGCATACAGATCACTTGGAAAATTCTTAAAAAAAAAAATTTATGTAAGAAAGTGAAACTTTACCTGCTTAATCTGGTAATCATCCTACATTATTATGGCGAGTTTCAGAATTTTTAGAAAACTTTGGCCACTGAGGCGTCCGAAATTGATTCCTGTCACGTGTCATAAAGTCAACCTTTAATGTATAGTGGTGTTTAAATGCTAATGACGTCACAATGTCCTAAAGTTAGGGCATCATGCAACCGAAACACTGAATCGAGGGGTCTTGAATTGTGTTTTCAAGACATTTTATTTTTTTGATTTTGACTATGTCCTACGGCTGAATTCTTCTTGACTTGAATTAAACTTCTTCGGGCACAGCAAAACACAGCTTACATTTGTCTTCATACCTCAGCAAATTAATATGACAAATCAGCAATAAGCTAAGTTGTGCGGATAGAAGAGTCTAACAAAGTTTCAATCCATACAAGGTTTGAAACCTACAAAAACAAATAGCAGAATTATTATGTTAAAGACTATAATTACAAAAGAACCATAGTGTCAACAAAGCGGAACAAAGCAAAGTGTGTAGCGGAAAAATAAAAAGTTAAAAAAAAAGCTGTGGCAGACAACAAGTAGGGGAAACCATCAGAAAGCTGTTGTGTCTTCACCTAATTGTGTGTCTTCATAAGTGATGGTTTTGTTGTGTAAAAGACTCCTAATATGAAACTTTAGGTCTCGGAGCTTTTGGTTGAAAGTGAGGATGAGGTGAGAAATTTACTAACATAGATGGAGTCAAATCCACTATGCGCAAACAGAAGGCTCGACGCGGCCTTTAAATGACAGAGCAAGGCAGTCATCTTGAACCAAGCTTGTCTTAAAGTTGTCGTCAGCACACCAAATTTCCCTCCTAACAGATGCCAGGAACTCCATCTGATCGTATTGTCGACTGATGCTTCACCTCGCAGGTGTTTTTAAAAAATCGCCTTGAAGTGCGATGTACAACTGGCGAAACTAGAAATGACTTATGTGTCGTCACTACTAATCCTTCATAACAAAAGAACATTCCTAGTTTGCCTTTGTCTTCAACTGAACCTATCTGGAATACCAACTACCATCCTAGTTGTCTTCAAGGTAGATCAGATTGAATCGTATTCTGCATCTCGAAGATGGTACACATATTAAATTGCCTAACGTGAGGACTTAGACGTAGGACTTGTGACTTGGACCTGCTGCTATCCGCCTACACAAGAAGGACTCATTTGCAAAGATGAACCTAGTACTGGGTGTCGCCAGTGCAAAGAAGAGAGTGATTTTAAAATTAGAATTTGTGTTTGCAAATCAGTTCTTCTTGTTAAGGAAATTTCCCCACTTATTGTCTGCTTATTGCCTTCAAACATGCGATGTCGATAACACAAAAAGCGTGAGGAAATATAAAATGTGTACAGCCAATTAGATTACAGAAAGCAAAAATATATACGTCGACATACAATAGGCTAAAGCGCACGTGGATGACTGATAAAATAAAATATAATAAAATATATTAAATGACTGCAAACCGCAAGCAAAGCGTGGAAAGACAGGAGATAAAGCAAAAAGGTTGGCTGCATTCATGTCCATCGATGGGTTTTTACTTCTATTCAATTCGTCTTCATCTAATATATATCTTATGGCGCCAGTCTGTCGGATCGAACCAAATTATTGTCTGAAATTGTCTGAATTTGGAAGAGTCGTTACTGAAATAAAATGCATTATAATTGCCCGAAAGAGAATCAGATTTTATTTCTGTCTTCACGTCTTCATTTGAATACGAGTTCGAATTCGGATAATATAATGTCCGAATTTGAATTTTGTCTCTCGAAAAATTGTCTGAAATTGTGACGTCATTATTTTGTCTTATTTTTGTCGAAAATAATTTTTATTTTAAGGTCCAGATCTCGGACTTCTCACCACTTAAAATTTTTTTACATTTGTTTTGCCACAAATACAAAAATTGAAATTAAAAATCAAAAATTACTCAAAACCAGACTACTAATAGATACACAGCTGAAATTTTTCATAAATAATCGAGTAACTCACTTCTACAAGAGTGCAAAATTTCAGCCCTCTATCTCTTTTTTTCAAATTTTTACATTTGAATGTTTGGGTTGCATGACTTTTGGGTCACTCAGTTTCTAAATGGCAACTATATATTTGAATTTCAAATTTTCTGGCAAAAGAGGCAAGGCATAATTCTTTACGGAGTGGACAAAATTCTGCACGTACATACTTTGAATTTATATCACAGTCAAGTTCAAAGATGAGCCCAATCCGCCCATCAATTTCCAAATTACGACTTTTTGAGGTTTTCATTATAGTAGAATATTCTTTTATGGAAAGGTAGCTTTTGTTCAGAATAGACAGAATTTCAAAATAAATGTGTAGGTATTGTCGGTTGTGTTCATTGTAGGTTTTAAAAATTTTGCACCATAATGAAAATTTTAGAAAGCCGTAAAGTGGAAACTAATGGGCGGATTTGATCCATCTCTGAACTTTAATTGAGACATACACCTAAAGTAAGCACATGCCAAATTTTGTTTCAATTTGCAAAGAATTACACCATGCCCCGTTGCCTAAAAATTTCAAATTTAAACAGTCATCAGTTTGAAATTAATGGACGAATTGTGCCCATCTTCGAATCTGACTGAGATACTAAATTTTGCCACGATCCTTTAAAGAAATACACTCCCCAGTTAGTTGAAAAATTTCAATTATATCTCATTTGTATAGATAAACTTTTGAGAAAAAGGTGGTTCTAGAATACTGGGACCACGATCAAAAAACTATAATGAAATTTTTACAAATTTGTGACATGCCACCCTTTGCAATAGGTAGATTATCTACAAAATTTACCTTAAAACGTTTCTAGTTGATTATGCTAATCGATCAAAAAACTTTTATCCGAAGATAAAAAAATTTAACAGAGTGAGATAGAGAAAATAATATCCATTTCACCAACCAGTAGTGATCAGACGATGAAAAAAGAGAGTGAGAGAAGTTTTTTTTCAATTCTTTTTTCTACTATTTTTCCTTCGGTTAAAGAAATATTTTGTTCGTTTTCTATTTTCACGGGTGATGAAAATTAGTAGCTTCTGCCCCAGGGAGGCTACGGACTTCCTTCATGGCAATAAACCTTCCTTGTAATAACACGATTGTGCAAATGTACCGAGTGGTCCTGGAGTGAGTGTCTCCAACAGTTCTTAGTTCGTACTATTTTATAATAGGTACCTACAGATTTCATATAGGTTTGTTGATTCACACCATTTTCACAAAAAAATACATCTTTGAATATAAGGTTATGCAACTTTTTGTACACAAATGTATAACTAATTGCATGTCAACAGTGATTACCAAATATAGAGTGACTTAAAAGTCGTGCAACCCAAACATTCAATTGTAAAAATTTGAAAAATAGAGATAGAGGGATGAAATTTTGCACTCTTGTAGGAGTGGGTTACTCGATTATTTATGAAAAATTTCAGCAATGTATCTATAGTAGTCTAATTTTGAGTAATTTTTGATTTGTAATTTCAATTTTTGTATTTGTGGCAAAAAAAACTTTAAAAAATTTTAAGTGGCCAAAGTTTTCTAAAAATTCTGAAACTCGCCACAATAATAAAGGATGATTACCAGATTAAGCAGGTAAAGTTTCACTATCTTATCTCAATTTTTTTTTAAAGAATTTTCTTAGTGATCTGTACACTTAAAAAATGAATCAAAAAATTTTAAACTGCAAAAATTTTCAAAAAATTTTTGAAAAATGGGACAATGATAGGGAAATGGTTACTCAATTATGTGATTATGCAAACTTTTTGTAGTAACTGAATAAAAAGTTACATAACTGCTCATTGCAGGTGTTATCAAGAAAAAAATATTGACATATGAAAAGTTGCATACCCAAAACAAATTTAAGGAAACTGTTTTGACAAAATTCTGCCATAAAGTGAAGTACCGCACCAATGTGCGGATCAATGGAGAGGATGAAACAAAATTTTTGATTTTTTTTTATTTGAAAGCATGGTATAGACCATAAGAAAAGTTCTTAAAAAAACAAGGATGAAGGTACTGAAGTGAAACTTTACCCATTTAATCAGGTAATCATTCTTTATTACTGTACCAAGTTTCAGAATTTTTTGAGAACTTTTACCATTAAAAATTTTTTTAAATTTATTTTTCAAACATGGAAAAATTATAAATAAAAATAAAAAATTCCTCAAAGTAAGATTATTACAGATACAGAGCTGAAACTTTGCATGAATAATTGAGTAACAAACTTCTGCAACTGTGCCAAGATTCAGCCTTGTATCTCTTTTTTCAAAATTTTTACATTTGAAGGTTTGGGTTGCGTGACTTTTGGGTTACCCGGTAGAAAATAAAATCGAGAAATTCGTACGAAAAAAATTGAAAATCCATTTTTCAAAAATTGTTTGGTTGATAAAAAGTGATTGAAATTCTAAAAATCAAAAGCAATAATTTTTTTGATGTCCAATTTTATCGATTATTTTAATTATTTAAAAAAAATGTCAGCACCCTTAGCCCTTGCCATTTCTGCAATTACATTCATATGAAAAATATCGCATAACTTTCTTTTTGAAAGGAGTATTTTCACACGTCACTCTCATCACTCCCATCACAATAAATTCAGAGATTGAGAAATGGAAACCAAAATTTTTTGGATGTGGAAATTATATTTTTATTAGCTGGGCACTGAAATAAACGGTAATACAAAAATTCTGGAATGGAAACTGAATTCAAAAAATTTAACCAATTATTTTTAATAACTACCAATAATGGAAATGTAATGAAAACCAACTGAATTATCGTTTCCGTTTTTGTTTCTCACCTGAAAAATTTTTTATCTGGGAGAAAATATTTGAAAAAATAACAAAATTTTTTGGGAAATATCGAAAAAATATCGATGTTTTTGGAAAAATGTTAAAAAAATATCAGATATTATTTAAAAGGATCTGGAAAATTTTGAATACAGAAAAAAATGTTTTTTAAATGAAAATGGAAATGGAGTCCAAAATGGAAACAATTTTGGTAAAATCATAAAATGTAATGGAAATGGAAACTAAAATAACTAACATTACAGAAAGTTTCAGAAACTCAACTAATGGAAACAAAATGAAAAAAGGTACCATTTCTCAATCTCTGATAATAATACAATATGCATAATCTACCAGTAAAATATTGGTAAGGTTTCACCATGGACTTTTTGTATGTATATGTAGACCTACATAAAGTTATAAAGTAAGAAAAAAATTCCCTGGTAAATTGTCAAGGATGAACGAAAATTTAGATTGAAAAAATTAGAATAGCGATATTCCAAAATTATCTTTCTCTGCATCCAGGGATTGTACAAAGCAATTTCATTTGTGTGGAGGGGGATTGTTTGCAATCGATCAATTTTTCCAACATGCCCAAAAACAAGTGCAATTTTGACAAAAACAAATCCGACAAAAGATCACTTAGTAATTTAAAAACCAAACAAAAAAAGAAAAAAAAAACAGTCACGCTGTAGTACTTCTCTAGAAATCTGAGTTTGCTTATTTTTAACTTCAAAAACAAAGCTTAATATTCTAAATTTGTGAAAAAGTTGTAAGAAACTATTGATACTTATCTATATCTAACAAACATATCGATCTATCACATTTCATTGCTACCTTTATTACTACATTAAAGTTGTTAGTATAGAGGTTGTAGATCGGATGTTCACAATAACGCATATGTTTACAAAGTTACGTCTTAGAAGTGTGTAATTGCAGCAGATCATATGTGTAACGTACAGAGTATAAACTGTATGAAGTGTACGAATATCCATGGAGATGAACAAATGAGCGGCGAAACAGGTAACAGTGTAGCCGTGAGTATAAATGTGAAAAAGATACAATATGATTAATATCGAGTGTTTACAGGAGCGTGAGGGAAAGAGGATTGGTGGTCCCAGCAGTAAGTAAAAGAATTACGAAAACTATCGATAGTTATCGATATCTTTGACAAAAATATCGATTTCTCATTGTTTTCATCATTTTGTTATTTAACCTTGAACAATATTTCGTGTAACTCTACGGACCTTCCTCTCTTCAACCAATTTTTTTTCTCACCTCAATCATCATAGTTTTCAAATGACTGAATGAAGTCCGGTATACACTGTTTCAGACACCCAAATATTGGGTCAGCATACCCAACATTTCTGAAAAATAAAAAGTATGATACGTATTCGACGTTAAAAATTTGCTTTTGAAGTTTATCCCATCGAAATTGACACAAACTGGATAGGCTACCTAATTGATAAGGGTATTTTTTCTGACGGAGGATAAAGCCCTTTTTCTCCCCCTTCTCCTAAAAAAAACGAAAGAGAGTTAAGACGATTCTTTCAATTAAGTTTCATTTTTCTGAAAAAATAATGCATAGTTGATAAAAAATGATTTAAATCGAAGGTTTACCTTTTAATACGGTGGCAAATCGAATAAATAATAGCGGTGTCATTTCAGACAAATTTAAGATGTTAAAATTATTAGTCATGAGTACTTGGCGTCGTGGCCTATTCTATAATCTTAGAGACTACTATGTTTTGATTTCTGAACTCGTCATTTTTGAGCCAAGACAAACGATCAAAATGAGATTATTCGAATCGTGTTGATAATTTTTTTTTTATATGGGTATATTTTCCAAGAAAAGAAAAAATTTCCTATTTTAGTGTGTATTTTTCAAAGGAAAACATAACTCTTGCATTCAGTGCAAAGGCGGGACATGTGGGCGGACCTGGGGAAAAGTGCCAATCCCGAGTCGTAGATCGCGAATATTTATAGGTCATTCAAATTCTTCTATACACTATATATATATATATATATATATATCCAATTTATGCTCTTTATGGTATTTTTTGGGAGTCTGTGGAGCCTCCGCTGTTTAACCTATGGCAATGAAACTTGAAGTAGTGTTAGTAACTTTCATGGGCTACAAACCAGGGTTAAAATTTTTGAAATTCATTTCCGAGTTTCGGAGGAAGGGGTTCTCAAAGTGTTGCAAACCCACCATGTTGTCGTCACGATAACTCCCGTAAATTAAAAGATTTTGGCTTGAAATTTTTATGGCTGTTGGAGACGATTAGAGACTAGTTTGGTGTTGAGTTTGAATGAAATCGGTTCGCTGGTTTTCGAATGGCAGCCATTACAAAATTTGACACTGTTTGGAGAATACGCACTTACCGCGGGTTAAGATGCGCGGCAGAGATATTTTTTGCTTGTCCTTATAACTGTTATCAGACTTCGCACACCTATTAGTATTAACGAAGCTAAATTATTCTCAGTTTTTCGTTATAGATCTTCATTACGTGTGCCTAATAAAAAAGAGGCTAACGGCCACGTTACAAATTAAGAGAATTTTTAACCCCGAACAAATTTGCTCTGATAAAACAAAAACTGAAAAAAATTATGTTTACCTCTTTCATATTGTGGAACATTTAGTGAGTAGAGAGGTTAAAATTTTAAGGTAACGATACTGCAAACCGAGTACATGAATGATTGATTGGTTGCATAGTGATGAAAGGTGACTGCGAGTCTGCAATATGAATGAAAAGTTTTTTCTTTTTTTCTTTTCAAGCAGGTTTCGTTAGAAAATCTACTTATTTACAATTGGTGCGGTATTAGTCCCAAGGTTGCGAGTGGGTACGTTTTTCTCGTTTCATGACCTTGGGAAAATTTTTGCACCAATAACTCAAATTCATATAAATATAATTATATGTATGTATATAGATAGATATAAGTCAATTTCTTGTTTCTACGATACAGGTCACAATATTTTTGCTCGATAATCACAAAATTTGGTACGAATATTTGTACTAACCCAAGAACTAAACCTATTAATTTTGGCGCGGATCGGCAGGATGGTACCTCTGATACCGCCATTTTTGTTTTTATATTTATCATAAAATGGGGAATTTTGGAACCATATGTACGAAATTGGAAATAAATATTCATTAGAATTTATTATAGCATGCTACCAATTTTGGTGCGGATCGACGGGACGGTACTTCCGGTAAAGCTTTTAGTGTATTTTCCAAAGGAAAAAGGAACTATATTGCGTTCAGTGCTATGGCGGTACTTGAGGGCGGGACTTGTGGAAAAGCGCCTATCATGAGTGGTAGATCACGAATATATAGGTTATTCAAATTCTTCTGTTTACAATATATATAGGTGGGTATACATATATACCCGGTGACCCAAAAGTCACGCAATCCAAACCTTCAAGTGTAAAAATTTTGAAAAAAGAGATACAAGGCTGAATCTTGGCACAGTTGCACAAGTCGGTTACTCAATTATTCATGCAAAGTTTCAGCTCTGTATCTGTAATAATCTAACTTTGAGGAATTTTCGATTTATAATTATAATTTTTTCCCCTTTGAAAAATAAGTTTAAAAAAATTTTTAATGGTAAAAGTTCTTAAAAAATTCTGAAATTTGTACAATAATAGAGAATGATTACCTGATTATACGGGTAAATTTTCAGTTCAGTACCTTCATCCTTGTTTTTTTAAGAATTTTTTCTATGATCTATACCATGCTTTCAAAACAAGTAAGAAAAATTTTTAAATTTCAAAAATTTTATTTCATCCTCTCCATTAATCCTTCCTTTAATGCAGTACTTCACTTTACAGCAGAATTTTGTCATAACAGTTTCCTTAAATTTGTTTGGGTATGCAACTTTTCATACGTCAATGTTTTTTCTTAATAGCACCTGCAATGAGCAGTTATGCAACTTTTTATTCAGTGCATACAAAAAGTTGCATAATCACATAATTGAGTAACCATTTCCATATCATTGTCCCATGTTTTAAAATTTTTTGAAAATTTTTGCAGTTTAAAATTTTTTAATTCGTTTTTTATGTGTACAAATCACTAGGAAAATTGTTTAAAAAAAAAAATTAAGGTAAGGAAGTGAAACTTTACCTGCTTAATCTGGTAATCATCCTCCATTATTTTGGCGAGTTACAGAATTTTTAGAAAACTTTGGCCACTTAAAATTTTTTAAAGTTTGTTTTGCCACAAATACAAAAATTGAAATTATAAATCAAAAATTACTCAAAATTAGACTACTATAGATACATAACTGAAATTTTTCATAAATAATCGAGTAACCCACTCCTACAAGAGGGCAAAATTTCAGCCCTCTATCCCTTTTTTTCGAATTTTTACATTTGAATGTTTGGGTTGCATGACTTTTAGGTCACTCGGTATATATATAGGTATATTTCCACTTTTTGCTCATTTTGGGACTTTTTGGCAGTCTGCGGAGCTTTCGCTATTTGACCTATGGCAATAAAACCTATGGTAAAGTTATAAGCTTTCATGGGCTACAAATTCGTGTTAAAATTTTTGAAATTTATCAGCTAATTTCGGAGGAATGGATTCTCAAACTGTTCCAAACTCACCAGGTTGTCATCAAGATGACTTTTGTAAAGTAAAAGATATTAGCTTGAAATTTTTGTAGCAGTTGAAGACTATTCGGAACTGGTTTGGTATTGAATTTGCGCGAAATCGTCCCCTGGTTTTCGAATGGCAGCTATTAAAAAATTTGACACTTTTGGAAAATACACCCTTACCGCCGTTGATGCGCGGCAGAGATATTTTTTCTCTTTTTTTTTTTTTTTCTAATTTGCATGAAATTTTCTTTTTACAAAAATTAATTACATGTTTACGTTTTCTTTTTTTTTTATTTCATAACTTTATTATATTTCGGTTTTATTTTTTTAAATTATATGATTATGTACCATATTATACTTTGTCATGTTGATTAATTTTTCATTTTTTCAAGAAATAAAGCTTAATTTGAATTTCACATTGTCTAATATTTTGTCAGCAACTAACACATTTTGTACAATCATAACTTATATTTAACGCATATAAACTTACAGACAATTAATGCGACCACCCGAATTCGTAAGTCTTTTTCACGAAACCTACTTTGTCTAGCGACGCTAGCTGCGCTGGAGTTTTTTTTTTGTATGAGTTTGGGTTTGGCGTTAATTTTTTACGACCATTTTCACGAAATTTTTGGAGAAGTGTCAGTAGGACAAAAATAGAATTCTAAAATTCATAGAGGTTTTCTGGGTCATATTTGTTCGACTGAATTAGGTTTCAATGTTACAACTCTTACCATATTTCCAGCTAAAATGTAAACTTATTTGTAACAATTTGACGGTTAAAAAGTTTGCTTTAACAGCGCAAGTGGCTGAAAGGTCGTAAAGTGTTAGTGGAATAGCTCCCCAGGTGTGATAGTAGTTTAGTGTCTGTTGGTTCAGTAATTTCCGAAAAAACTGGAGAATAAAAAATTCTAGGAAAAGCGGTTTTTCCAAGATTTTGAGGAAACCACAAGAAAGATCGTGCTGAAATTTTCACGATACATTGTTCTTATATTATGTATGTCAAAATCTGATAGAAGTTTGGTGCCTATTATTTATTTCAGTAGTTTCCTATAAAACTGGAAAAGAAAAATTGCCGGAAAAGTGGTTTTTCCAGGATTTAGAGGAAACTACCGGAGGAATAGAGCTGAAATGTTCACAAAATATTGTTCTTGAATAAGGCCACATTTGATACGAGTTTCGTGTCTATTGATTCGATAGTTTCCAAGAAAAATGTAAACAAAAACAAATTTCCTGAGAAAAGCAAATCGCCTGTGTTGCTGGAAGTATCTTTTCCGCATTTACAGCGCGTGGGATTATTTTGCTAATTTTACTTAAAACTGTGACAATGGAATTTCGATAGATCGATATGTTTGTTTAATATAGGTAACTATCGATGGTTTTTGGAAATTTTTTCAGACATTTGCAATTCATGGTTGTTTGTTGAATTGTAGATGTAAATTGGCAAACTGGGTTTTCTAGCGATCAAATATTGCTGCGCTATAGATTTTCTTTTAAATTCACTGTGACAGATTTTTGTTATACGTATGACAAGTTTATTCTATTAAAATTCATTTGAATCACTCTATTTTGATTTACTCGGAGTTTATACTTTTTTAGTCATATTACAAATCTGATAAAAAAAAAATGAATAACAATCATGGGAAAGGGACAAGGGGAGAGGCTTCTTTTAATTTATAACCTATACAGTCACAAATACAAATTTCCTCACAAGGCACCCATCAGACAGTTTTATTTTTTCTCTTTTGCTCTCCCACACTTCATCTAAGGACAAATTAAACTTCCTACCATCGTGTTTTATGCACGTGTGGCGATTAGGTACATTCAAAAACTGATTTACATAAAAATTCTTTCGTGAAAATTTGTTTTTCACTCGATGACGACATTATAAAAAAAAAAAAAATAATAACATGTCCACCATATCCCTTTTTTACCCTTTCACTTTATTTTTTCGTCTCGCTTTTGTTATTTATATCGAACAGAGATCAATTTTATCAATTAATTAAAATGCAAACTCTTTCTTTTATAAAAACCAAAAAGAAAAAAAGAAACTTGTTTTAAATAAAAAAAAAAAAAAAAAGAGAAAGAAGAAAGTAACACCTCCGGTTTTGTCAAAAACGATTTTGAGAAAAACCTTTGAACTCAGCTGTTGGATATTTTATATGCCTTAGGAATAAATGCTCGATAAAGTAGAGGGGAAAAAAAAATCTAGCAAAAAAGTTTCGTCCTTCCAATTTTCATGAGCTCGAAGCCAGAATTTTCCTGCATTGGCTTTTTACAAAAATCATATTCACGTGTTTATGGATTTTTTTTTTTTTGCCTATATAAGAATAACTTGGACATCGTTTCGAATAAATAATTCACAATCATGTTTCATACGTAATTCTACTTAAAAAAAAAAAAAAAAAAAAAAAAAAACAAATATCACAACTAGTATACAAAACCCTCAAGTATCCATTGAGAATTCAAAGCCATATTCAGTATACAGGGTGATTCACATTTCGACACGTCATTGGAACTTAACATTTTGGTAAACAATTTAGAGTAGGTATTCCATCAGATAATTCTCCTTGCCAAAGTTCCAGATAATTCTCCCCTTTTTAAAGTAAGTACGTGGATTAAAATAGGCTGAATGATACTTTGACTAAGGATTTCAGCTCTGACATTCAATAAACTTGATTAAGTGTAATTTGTGTCTTTATTAGACAGGTATAGGTATAGTGAACAAGTTCACACTTTTGTTACTGGCACTGTATTTTCCAGGTACACATCGAATAATGACTCGCTGTATATTATTGCATGGAAAGAGCATAGTATGTTAATTTTGGACGCACCAAAATGTTATTTTCGTGCGTCGAAATGTGATTCACCCTGTATATAGATATATCGAATTTATCGAAAGTTAAGAAATATATATTTTTTTTTTTTTCATTGACCAAATGTGTCATTTAGCTAGATAGGTGGCTTTTATGATCGTGAAAAAGAAAAGTTTAAATATTTATTTATAATTTGTCTGACAAAAGGAAAATAGTGAATGGTATGATGGATTTGGAAGTCGAGAAAGAAGAAAACACACGATTCTAAAGGTTTGAGTTTCTTCCATTTTACATCAATTAGTAATGGGGAGGCTGTGATTAATTTATTACAAACAACTGAGAATGAGACAAATACTTACTTACCTAAGCAATATCTAAGTGTGTGAATTTTTTTTTCAAATTCTTTGGGATTCTTCAGCCCAGTAGGCGAATTTGTTACTCTTACTATAGTCTGTCTGAAGTAGATGGTCAATTATAATGGGAAGTTTGAAGAATTTACAGTAAGTAATCTTGTACCTAACTGTGACAATAGAAATTAGGTACCTTCTTTTTTCATTTTGGTGTGTAAACGTCTTGGTGGTCGGTCTACTATAAGGGCTAAACAAGAATTATGATCGTCAGATTTGCATAACTGTAACTCTTACAATTGTAATTCTCTGTGTGTTACATGACATGTAGATGTGTGGACACACCATTATGTTTATACATCAATTCTTCACGAGTATAGCCCTTATACTCACACCTTTTATTTTAAATTAGGCTTTAGCAACACAGCCATATATTTGATATTGCAATGAAGGAGGAGAGATGGTTGGTATTAGACAGCTAATGGTCTACCAGCATAAATTTTTCAATCACATGCTAGAGTACCAATAAAACTGAATCAAATATACCACCATTTTGTGTTGAGAATGAATGGGAAATTAGTCTCAAACTAATAATGTGGTAAACTTTTGATTGGAAAGCTGAGTACCTAATCACAACGCCGCATACATATCCCTAAATAGAGTAGTAAATAATTAAATTTACTGTATAACATAAAAAATATGAAAAAAGGGCACTTAAAATATTATAAATAATGAGTCTGTTTGGTGCTGCTGTTAAGTATTGTTGTCTTTAGATCAGTCTTCTACTTGTGCCTTTGGTATGATATTATTTTAACGTTTTAGTGTGCTATAGAAGTATACTTCGCATTATCAGAATTAGAAAAAATGGGCATAGAAACTCAGTTTCAACAACTGGATCTTCATTTCAGTTTTTTAGGTTTGGATAGAATACTTACTTCCGATCGCCTACGAAAGGGTACTGATTATTGATAATTCCAATATTATTTTTGTATTCCTGTTTTAAGAAGCAAATAAGAGTTTGCGAGGCTAAATAACTATAGATGCTCGAGTTTTTGATCAAAAAGTTGAAAAAAAAATTCAGTTAAATTCGACAATAAATTCAAAATAGATACTAAGAAATTTTATAGAAATTATCAAAATTATGAAATTAGCCCCTTTTTTCTCGGTTTGTTCCAAATTCTACTTTTGTTATCACTGTATCACAACTGTACTATCATACTGCAAAATCTTCAAGGGTCTCAGCAGATTTAAAACTTGGTATTCTGACTTTATTGGAACAATGATGCCAATATACTTCAACTCGAGTAACTGAATGCAATTTCTCAAATTTTTTTCCCTCACCATTAAAGGATGACCTAATGAACCAGGATCATTTTACACTCAAAGTCCAATGCTTAGATAATTTCACAGATAAAAATCATGGATTCACGATGGTTCAATATGTTCATCGAGCCTTTTATATAGTGGTGAAAAAATCACAAATATTCTAGAAAAATGTCAAAAATACTGAAACAATAGCAAAGGATGCAATTTTAAACAGCCATAAACATGGTACTTCAAAAAATATTTATCAATTGAAAGTTTTACAGTTACAAGGTGTAGTCTATATGTTAAACTATGGTATAAGATGCAGCCGTAATAAATTTAGAATACGAACATTTTTTTTAAATTTTCCATGCACAAATAATTTCCCTTTTTACCCAGTTTGCTTGCAAATGGGGTATTAAAATTTATCTCCCATAAGGGTTAGCTGTGGAGATGAAAAGTATTGGTGTTGTGAAAAAATAAAACAGCTATTGGCACCATTTTCTCATTTTCAACTGATTTTGTTTTATGTATTAGTAAAACATATATTATTTTATGTAATACATGATCAGAAAGGTTATGTTTACACTGGTATTTTGCGAGTGAAAAGTAACTTTTATCATTGATGAATGTAACTTCGATGCAAAGTGAATGCTCCTACATGTAAAAATGTGAGGCATTTTTTTACATGGAGGCACATAAGGCATGTTCACTTTACATGGAAGGTTACATTTTCTAAATAAAACGTTAAATCTGCTATAACGAGGAGGTTGATATCTTATTCAGTTTTTTATAATTTTTGTAAAAGACTCATCATTTGATAGAATTTTAACATTTTATCCCTTAATGATCATTAATTATATAAAATATCTTTCTTAACAAGGTTCAAAATTAAGCGTTTACATACGAGGGAGTCTGCAAAATAAGAGCAGTGAGTAAGCAATTCTTGAGTCATATAAAAGCTCTCTTTTAAACTTTGGTAGGTAATATACTAATACTGTACTCTGTTCCAAAAGAGAAATGAAAACCTCCGGCTGCATTACATGAAGCATGTGAACATTATGGAGAGAAGAAATGGTACGGATTTGCATTAGATGTACATCTGTTCGTTAAAATCTTCAACTTTTCCTAGCAAATTTTACTCAATTTTGATAACATTTATAGATGTTATCCGTATTAGCTGTGCTATTGGAAATTCACCATTTTTTCGATAACTTTCATTTCCTTTGTTGGTTCATTTTTGTACCACAAATGATGAATTTTGGTGAAAATATAAAACTTTGCCCCCAGAAGGGCTAAAGACTGCAACAATGTCTTCAAATATGCCTCAGAATAACACAAATAAATGCTAAAAATTTCATCTCCATCTGCCATGCGGTTCTGAAGTTATAGGCACACAAATATACTAATTACGTGAGTTTTATTAACATAGAAGAAGAAAATAGAATACGAATAGAAGATAGATAGGTGGATGATAGATGTGTATATCCGTTCTATACATATTATGCAGTGACTTTTGTAGAAGAGGGCTCAATGGCTCATGATAGGTAAATCAACTTAATTGACAATGATGTATGATATGTTTCAGCCCCTGGCGATTGAAGAGACTACACTATGAAACTTTAAAAATTATTAATTCATCATTTTTATTATTTTCAGTATGACTTATTTTCCAGTTTATTTATACAGATGAAACAGTTCTGTTTGCTTTATTTAATAAGCAGATTCATAGTCACCATACATAAGAAATTTGGTGCCATTTGGTATGTATTTAAAGTTTTGAGAATGTTTAATGTAACAAAATTCTTAAAAATTTAGGCAGTTTTTCTGTATTTTTTAAAGATAACAAAAAATTCTTGATGTCTAGTACCATTTTAATTACTATTCGGTTACCCCATCAATTTACCTGAAATAAATGTCATCCAACCCATCAGCCCATCTCCCATAAATTTTGAGAAAAACTTTTCAAATATTCAGTGCACTCCAAGGCCCTTTCAAAGGCCTAAAAATAAATTTCAAAAAATAAAACTCTAAAATACTGCAACAGACAAGTTCCTGCATGTTCATACACACCTGTTTAATTTCCTTGGTAGTACTTGTGTACAAACAGTTGTTTACATAAAAATTGAAGGAGCTCTTTGATTTCATCAACTGAGGCCTTTGAAAAGACCTTGAAATACAGTGAAAATTTAAAAACTTTTTCTTAAAATCTATAGGAGATAACCTGTTGGCTTGCATGACATTTATTTTAGGGAATGGATGGAGCAACTGAATAAAGTAATGAAAATGGTACCAGACATCAAGAATTTTTTGTTATTTTTAAAACATGCAAAAAAATTGCATAAATTTTCAAGAATTTTGTTACTTAAAACATTCTCAAAACTTTAAATTCAAATCGAATAGCCCAAAGTTTTTGTGTATGGTGATTGTGAATCTATCTATTAAATGGCGCAAACGGAGCCGTTTTATCTAAAAGAATGAGCTGGAAAATAAATCATATTGAAAATGATAAAAATTGCAATTTAATAATTTTTGAAGTCTCATAGTGTTATCCCTTTAATCGTCAAGGACTGCAACACATCATACATCGTCGTAAATTAAGTTGCCTATCATGAGCCATTGAGCCCCCTTTAAGAAAGTCACTGTATTTATCACCAAAATTTGTATTTATAGTTTTGAGAAAACTACCGAAGGAATATGGCTGAAATTTTCAGAAAAGGTAGTCATTATATAGCAGAAAATTTTAACAGTAGTTTGTTGCCTATTGGTTCAGTAGTTTAAAAAAAAACTGGAGAACAAAAAATTCCTTGAAAAGTGGTTTTTTCAAGATTTTGAGAAAACTATGAAAAGAATCGGACTTCAATTTTCACGATACATTCTTCTTATGTATGTGCAAGACTCATAGAAGTTTGAAAGTTAAAAAGAAAAAATTACTTGAGAAATTTTCATGTTCACGGTCTTAAGATGGTAGCCTTTATGGTACAAAACCAAATTTGATAGGAGTTTATTGTTTACTGATTCGGTAGTTTGCGAGAAAATTGGAGAATAAAAAATTCACTGAAGAAGTGATTTTTCCAGGATTTTGAAGAAGTAACAAAAAAAGATTAAGCTGAAATTTTCACGATACATCGTTTTTATTATATACGTGCAAGTTTGATAGAAATTTGATGCCCATTAGTTCAGTAGTTTCCGAGAAAACTGGAAAAAAAATTTGCTGAAAAAGCTTTTTTTTTTCGAATAGGGCTGAAATTTTTTTGGAAAGGTTGAATTTATGTAGGATCTTCATGGAGCTTGATCAAATTAAAAAAAAAAAAATATATATATAGGTATATAACTATATAGAGTAAGAGGTAGAAATTCTAGCAGCCTCTTGTATACACTAGCACTGCTTCTCTTGCACTCGATTATAATGATAATAGTTCCGATATGTTTGAAAAAAAAAAAAAAAAAAAATTACGAAGAGGAAAAAGGCTCAGTATATTAATTTTCAATCCATCAGGTAGGTACGCAATTTCTGGCGAAATATTTTTGAGTAAATCCTATAATTTTCAGTTGTTTTTTCACCTAAATGATGAGGTGAGGGTAGAAAAGAAAACGTGATTTAAGCTGCACCGCCCTACCGAAGGAAATCGAAAAAATGCTGACGTGATTTTGACGAACCCCCTTTTTTGTTGTTGTTGTTGTTGTCGTTGTTGTCGTTGTTGTCGTCGGTGTGTGTGTGTGTGTGTGTGTGTGTATATATATATGTGTATATGTATATATATATATATATATTTATAAAATAGTGAAGCAACACTTTTCGTTCGCAGATACATTCGTAATCTTTAACAATCCTGTTTCCACTTTCAAATTTTATTTTTTTTATTTTTCTTTATTTATTTTTCTTTTTTGTTTTTTTCTGTTTGGATTAATTGAGTGATGGATGTGCCAACGTTTTTGAAATTTTTTAATCTTTCATTGCTCTGCTTGTTTATATATTTTGCACAAATTGATTCATTTCATTTAGAAAGAAGTAAGTATTGTACTTGAATTTTTTACGCTTCGTCAGTAAATTTATTCATTATGTACCTATTTATTCAGTGAACGAATAGCAACGAAGAAAGGTTTTTATAATTTTTCTAAATAACGGAAATAAAGGGATGTTGGAAAAGAATTTATACGGAAGAATTAAAACCATTTTTCAGGTCTGAGATAATACAAAATTATGTTGTGAATGAGCTTTTTTTTTTTTCTCTAAATTAAATGAAATACATATGCTTGTAATATGCATCCACAACAATACATACCTATACCTTACTATTCCTTAAAATGAATCAAAACACTTATTTGATTTAAAGCCTCAGGAAATGGGTCACAATTTTAAAGAATTTTGTGATGAGCTTTGTAAAAATCAACGGGTTTACCTCGGTCCAGCTTCTTATTCCCAATCTTAAAATTCTCAACAAAACGATATTAGCGTTGGGTCTGTCCGGTTTAGAAAAAAGTTCGGAACTTTTAGCACTTTCTAAACGTAGGCTACTCGATTTACTCGATTTGTAGTTGAATGGCACCAGTTTTCCGAAAAAGCTATTCAATTTTCCAGAGTAGGAGTAAAAAAAAAAACTTTTTTTTCTCCATAAATGCCTTTCCACAGCCGAATCGACAAGTAACTTCCAATGAAAAGTTATCCTCTATTGATGTGATCGTATTATTTGTATCATATGCTCTACTGTGTGTCTTGTTATTTCCTACTCGTTACAAAAAGTTCTTTAGATTTCGTATTGTTTGAGTTACAAATTTTTTGAGTTTTTTTCCTTCGCAAAACCGATACAGAGCTAAAATCGTAGGCTAAAACTAAGAACACACTGGTAGCTGTTGGCAAAAATTGTCCAGAAATAAAATTTTTAGTGGTACCTTTTCACTTCTTTGCCACATTAAACTTGACTATTATTTTGAATTTATAAAATTTTATTTCAGATTATAATGAAACCTCCGAACAATTGCGTCTCATTGTTGCCTAATAATTCATAGGAAAAAAAGTTTTTTAACTTAAGAAAAATTTTTATACGTGGTATGATCAGTTGGTGTTCGAAGAGTGTCCTGTGATAAATTTTCATGCATAATCTCTGTAAACTGCTTGACCTAATTTTGTTATCATTTGATAAAATACTTAGTTAAATTACCTATATTACAAAATTTCGTGTTTTCTTAAAAATTCATCAAGTGTGCCAGTTGCACATTGGTACACCCCTAAATACGCCAAATGGCCCGATTAATTCCTCTACTGACTCCTGCTCACCACTCTCCGCCTCCCCAAAAAAACTCGCGTGAGTTCAAAAGTTGACTTTTTAATCGGATTGAAAACAAGGAAAAGGTTATCAATTCGATCCGTATATATATTTTTTTTTTATGTTTGTTCCAGCATAATTTCTGAACCTGGGCACTGATTTTGATGAAATTTTCTTCAAATAATAGAGGATGATTTTATGATAGTCTAATTAAACTTTTTTTTACCATCGATGTAGTAGTTTATGAGTTATCTGCAAATAAAAAACTGTTAGTTTTAAAGTAATATTCTCGCTAACGCTAGAAACGAAAAATCATTGAAAAAAATGTTTCTATCAAAAAATTTAACCACCTACAAACGACAAAAAACGAATAGAAATACTCTAAAAAGAGAAAATAATTCTTTTAAAATTTCTCCAGTAAAATCTACTGGAATTAAAATGAAACGAAAAAACATTATGGTTAGTTAATAAATTATTTCGAAAAATAAAACCGATTTCAAAAAAATAATAAAAAATGCGCTAAAACAAGACAAATAATCCTTTTGAAATTTCTCCAGCAAGGTCTATGTCTAAGGAGTTGAATTATTGCAATCGGCGCTAATTAAGAAATTTTGTCCTAAAATTTGTCGGAATTGATGCACCTATAATGCCTAGATGGTAAAAAAAAAAATCCCGACTTCCATAATTCCGGTCCCTAAACCTAGATCTAGGTAGCTGGAGAAATTTTGAAAGAATTAATTTTCTCTTTTTAATGCATGTTTTACTGCTTTTTTGAAGTCGGTTCTATTTTTTGAAACATTAAGTTTTATAGAATAAAAAATTTTGTAGTTATCGGATGATATTGTCGCAGTTGGCATATCAAAAAAAAAAAAAAATAAATAAATAATCACTGTTAGTCTTCATTCAGTACAACAATCGTAGTCTACACCCTACACTGATACAGTACGTAAATAAGGCATAAAAAACAACTCAAACATAGCATCACTAAGCTTTACCGATAATTTCATATGTTATTCAAAATCTTGAAATCATAAAAACCTGAATGTCCTTCAAAGAGTAATATTCAAAAACATTTCCAAAAACATGATCAACAAACAAGTAAACCAATAAATCCTGGTTCCAATTTCAACCAATTCCTAAATTCTCTCTCTCCTGGTCCCTTGAAGTACAATTAGGAGGAGACGCTCCTTGACATCGCAGCTCATTGCGCCCTAAATATACAATCGCTGCTAAATTCAATGCAGAAAACACTTTGCGCCGTAAATACTGCGAGAGATACTTCAAGCAACACAGGAAACTTGCTTTTCCTTATCAGTTTTTTGTTTTACATTTTTCTATGAAACTACCGAATTAATAAGCACCAAACTCTTATCCGACTAGCGACTCGTTACACTGAAACGATTTTCACTCGTAAAAATTTCAGCCCTATCATTTCGATAACTTTCTCAGAATTTTGGAAATATCATTTTCCCACAAATTATCTCCCTTACGTTTCCCTCGGAAACTACCGTATTAATTGGTTCCAATTCCAAACTGTTATCAGACCTGGTTCTGTACATATACGTACCTACTACTTGTCGTCAAAATTTCAACTCTATCACTTGGCTAATTTTCTCAGAACCATGAACGCAAAATTTGGGCGATACATACACACATGGTTATATACCTACATACTACGTACATATATACTGAAGGTATATACCAGGTGCGTCAATTTATCACGCACCATTGTTGTTTTTTTTTTTTTTTTTCCTTTTTTTCTAAACCCAATAGATTAAAGAAATTTATTGTTTCAAGTGTTACGTTAAAAATAAAATAAAATGCAATTAAGGATGCAAAAAGTTGAAAGAAGTTTTTATCGACGATGTCAACTATACCAAAATTCAGTACCTATTTAAAAATGGTACAAACATTACCAAGGGCGGTGAGTATGTTGAAGATGACAAGTTATAGCTGGATGTGATAGCACGTCGAATGTAGGTGAAAATGTGAAAAAAATTCAGAACTTTTGGTGCTGAGGAGCTGTTAAATTACTACGAGAGTAGATTTCCGAGAAAATTAGAATTATGGCTCACGTTACGAAATCTTTACTCAAATTCTGGTCCTAATAGTTGGATTTTCGACCTCTTAATACGTAAATTTTGGCCAAATATAGGTAATGCCATGGTGATTCTGCGGCTACCATATTCGAGTGGATATAGCTCCCTGTACTTTTTTATGCTTCCAAAGTTTAACGCCGAAAAATAAAAATATAAATACAATAAAAAAATTTAAATATAAAAATTATTTGGCAGAATTCTGGGCGAAAACTATGTTAAAGGAAGTGTCAAGGAAATTCACGATGAACAATAGGTATTGTGAAGTTATCAAATGATTACTCAGTAAATAAATAATAGCGAGTCGGCTTTTCGATCAGCTTCGTTGCTTCATCTGGAATTGATCTTGTCTTCTTCGCAATAATGTGAGATTTTTTCAAATCACTTCCACGGATTCGCCTCTCAGCCGATTGAAAC
Source organism: Ericerus pela (assembly GCA_011428145.1). Taxonomy (NCBI): domain Eukaryota; kingdom Metazoa; phylum Arthropoda; class Insecta; order Hemiptera; family Coccidae; genus Ericerus; species Ericerus pela. The sequence goes on along the minus strand of WOFM01000203.1, from coordinate 324,678 downwards.
TAAATTTTGTCGAAGTTTTGGAGTATAATATTAGTTATTCAATGTCTTTACCGAATTTCCTTGCATATTGCTTGAAAATTACGCATTTTATAACCGCTTAAGCCCAACGTCCTAAACTGATATCGAGGACCGATTTTTGACAGAAATGTAGGCCCGTATTCACAAACGTCCCTTTAACCTCCCTCCACTTGAATTTCCCTTTAAAAAATTTTTTTGCACAATTTCGTTCTTAAAAATGTGGAAATATTGTATCTCTTATGAGAGTTCCAATGTAAAAATAAAATGTTACCACTCTTAAATACAAAATTGTGCCAAAAGTCATTTTTAAGTGAAGTTTAAGTGAAGGGAGGTTAAAGTGACGTTTGGGAATGTGAGCCATAGAGTTTTTTAAGTTGATTTTCAAATTACTTATTCCCAAAAATGTAATTTATCATAAATTTCTGATCGTTTTTGTCATTTTTTCTCAAGTGTGTTTGAATATGTGCTAAAAAAGTGAAGCTGGCAACTGTGTTGAGCAACCGATTTTCATTGATAAGTGAAGTTGGCTTTGAACTGCATATAATAAATTTCAAGACTTATCACCTAAAAATTGAAACCTGTAACGCTTACCATTAGGAGTGGGCAAGATCACGAAAAAAATGACTCGAATCACGGATCCTTTTCAATTTTTAAAAACGTGATTCGAGTCTGGATCACGAATCACTCTCCGAAGAATGATTCGAATCCGGATCACGGATCACTAAGAAAAAAAAGGATCTGTTCAGATCATTTGCACGGATCCTGTTGATGATTTGAAAACAAAAGTTGTTTCATCAATTTCGAAAAAATAAATGAATATATTCTAAAGTACATTATTTATTTTCTATTTTTTTTTGTATTTTTTTTTTTTTTTTGGAAAATCTGAGAAAACGGATTCTGAGAAATGGATCCTAACAGATACTTCGGATCCTTTCTCAGAAAGTGATTCGAATCACGGATCACAGATCCATCAAATAAACATTATCCGAATAGTTCGGATCCTGCTCACTCCTTGTATCATACAAGAATTGTGTGTATAAATAATTAGATATAAATAGAAAACGGAAGGTAAAATGACTGGATTTTTTTTTGTGTGTGTGTGTGTGTATATATATTCATTCATCTATGTTAGAAAATGGGAGTATATCGTGCTCTTTTTTTTTTTTGATGTTGATATTTTTTCATTGATAGGTAGGTAGCAGCTTACATTTTTACTTTTAGATCACCTATCACCTATATAGAGTTTCTGTGTTGGGTAGTGGACATCTTGAAACATGTACACATTTCCACCCCTCAAAATGATGCTGCCCTCTTTTACAACTCTCTAAAAACAAAACTTTGTACAATAAAATGTTTTGCAACTTTCAACTCCAAAACTACGGTGCCTATGTCAAATGTGTATATGTCCTAATTTATGGAAAATTTTATAAAAAAAATGTTTCACTCGGAACAAAATTTGACCGTTAGATGAGAAAATCAGGAAAAAACTGTGAAATATGATTTTAAATAAATTGGGTGGCTGAGAGTGAAGCGGGGTTTCCTCGTTATTTTAAAAGCAAAATTTGAGAATGATTCTACGATTTGTCATTAGGAAACCCGGTGGAACATTTGTTTGAGAAAGGAAAAATAAAACTATGTGGCAGACTGGCAATGTTGATATGTATATGAGGGGCGTTCAAAAAGTAACGTTCCCTATTTTTGTTCTGCTGTATCGGGCAACACTGGAGTAGACGTGTGCGGCTTCTATGCATAGGAGGGTTATAAAAATTCGGAATTTTTTTTTTAATGTAATATTATTGTGTGTTATGTTTCATCGACTGGAATATGAAACTCCCTTCCCTCATCTCGCCTAATGTGAAGTGATCCTTCTGCAGGACAATGATCGATCACGCAGTTCTGAAATCACACAGTGGCTCTTCATATCATTTAAATGAGATGTTTTCCCTTCCAACAAGACTCCCCCACTCTTGCTTCTTTCGACTTCCACCTTCATCGGTATGAAATGAGGTTGTAAACTTTTCTGAAAATTTTTCAGCTGCTTCACAAACTTGAGCTCTGTTTTCGAACTTTCTTTCTACTAAATTTTTTTTCAACTGTGGGAAACTGAAAAAATGAGGAAATTGGAAAGGCAACGGTAGGGTAGTCTCATGGGAAGGGTAAAACATTTCATTTTAAGGATTTGATGTGTGATGCCAGAACTGTGGGGTTGGTTATTGTCCTGCAGAAGGTTCACTTCACATTTAGTGGGTTGAGAAAGGGAAGTTTTGTATTCCAGCTGATGAAACTCAGTACGAGCACACAATAATGATATGTAAAAAAAAAAAATTATGAATTTTTATAACCTTCCTATACATATATAAAAGCCGCACTCGCCTTCTCCAATGTTGCCCAATACAGAAAAAAACAAATAGAGGAAGTCACTTTTTAAATGCCCCTCATATACACATGTGCACAACTCTGCCAGTCTGCACATGGTTTTATTTTCACCTTCTTAAACGAATGTTCCATTGCGTTCCTAATGACAAATCGTCGAATCATTCTCAAATTTATAAGGAAAGTTACTTTTTGAACACCCCTCGTACTATAGTTGACTAATGTTTTTGTTATCTACTCTTTACAACTTACAACGAATCAGTTGTAACTATTTTTTTCTCAATTTATTCGTTAGTTATTGTAGATTCAACTAATATCCCACAACTAAATTAATTATAGATGTATGGCAGGGATGGGCATAGTCAACTAATCCTTTAGCTAATTACTATATTTCAAGTTACAACTAATCAGTTACAACTTCAGTTGTAAGTATTTTTTTTGTTGTTTTAATTTAGATGTATGAATTTGTTGTTGTGTACTTATTTGTCTAGACAACTACAACTAATTGGGGTGTTTGTGGTGTGGACGTCAAAACTCCTGGTGGTGGTAGAGTCAGTTATGTACATACGTGTTATGGAGTAGTTGCATACCCATCTTTAGTTTTCTGAAAAGTTGACAAAAAAGGGGAATACTGAAAATTTTTCAGAAAAATTTGTATTTTCTGCTCTTCCAACTTAAATAACTGAAAAACTAATCTGAGATAGAAACAAAAATTACAAAGCCTTAATTGTCAAACAACAACCAACAACTAAAATTTTGACAGAATTAACCCTAACATATGACACCGACAATTTTGACTCACACTTTCTGGTATGACATCCATTTCAAGCATTTTGATAATACCTTGAATTCGAAGTAGAAATTAGTTTTAAAATCTTAATACATTAGTGTGGGTAAACATCAATACCCACAGGCATTTAATATGGATTTGTGTGTTCCTTTAGTTACTGTTTTGATAAAGCAGCCAACCTTTCATAAAATCAGAAACTGGCAACTAATGATAGGCATTGTCGGGGATAGATTAGGCTATACATGCATGTTATCCACAAGTATCAGAAAAGATAGGCGCAAGTTCTTTACTTAGCCTAACGTTTAACCGTTGTAGGTATATTTATGTACGTGTGTTTACACTAGGCTATGTTTGTAGCATTTAGGCTAAATGGAGAATGAATTTTGTAGTTCATCCGTTAGCCCATGTGCTACGAACATGCGTTTATTTTTTAATGTCCGTCAACTTAAGTGTATGAACTTGATGAAGGACCAAGTTCACAGTCTGTTGACTGGGGCCAAGCCCCAAGGGAAGAGAAGAACACAGTCTCCACAATTAGTTTTAGGTAATTCTGTTAATATCAACTTCCACAACTTTTATGAATTTAAATTTTGGTTATTAGTTAGTATAGATTACTTCTTCTAAATATTAGGTATATTTGTTAGAAATCTATAGTTGTTAATTCTACAAATACAACTACTCAACTAAATATTAGCTGGTATTCTACAATATTACAAATACAAGTAGATATTTGTTTCTATTCTATTCATGCAACTGATGTTCTAAAACTAATTTAATTATTGAACAGCTGACATTGGTTGTATGAGTACCTAACCAACAACTGATAGGTATTTAATTGTTAGCTTCAATGACAACAAAACTATGTACTTAATTAGTTAATTGTAGCTGTGGTTGTTAAACGTTCATTCGGGTTATTAGCAAATGCACAGACAGCCAACACAGGGTGACCGACTGCGAAGTAGGAAATCGTGGCATTATTATTTAGCACAGACCATAGAGTCTATCCCAAATAAGAACATTTTTGGATTCTGCCACTGTTGAATAATGTGAATCTTGTATCTTTTCATAATATTTTACAAAGGTATAAAAATATTCTATAATTAATCAGGCGGCACGGGGATTTGAACCCATACCAACTGAACACCTAAACTTCCCTCATCACCGCCACCAAAAGTTAGCACCATATTCACTCGGCTACGGTGCTGGGTGACAGTGTATGAGGGAAAAGCTTATACATATGCCGATGTAGTGTGGTAGCCACTACACCACTCCCCCTCAATATAGCGGAGTGTAAATACAATTACCAGTACAGAGGCACCTAACAGGTAAGGTAGGTACATACACTGGAGCATGGTGATGCCCACCTTCATCAATGCCCTGTGGCACACGCCCTGTGGCACCATCATGTTCCAGCAACGGTGGTGCAATGTACCACCACAGTTACAGAAGGCTGTACAAGTGTCCGAGAAATGGCATTGATAGCCATCTCCCAGAATCATGTCGAGGTCACCACTTTAGGTGTTCAGGTGGCATGGGGATTCAAACCTGTACCGACTGAACACCTAAACTTCCCTCGTCGCTGCCACCAAAAGTCAGCACCGTATTCACTCGGCCACAATGCAGGGTGATGGTGTACAAGGAAGAGGCGTATACATACGCCAACGTAGTGTGGTAGCCGCCACAATTAATATGTAGATAAATGATTAAACTGAATAATTTCAGACAGAAATTGTGTATCAGTGTATGAGAATTTTGAGAACTGATTTTAAATGGCAGAAATGGTTTGTAGAATTTCACAAGATAACTAACCTAGGTTATGTTTGATGTTTACATACATGTTCAAGCCTCACATGAAAAAGTTTTAATGCCTGCCCAGAGGGCTAATGTTTCCTGATATATTGATGAATGAACACTTGTTACAAAAGTATATTGAGAACTGGTCTGAATTTTTCTCCTAATGTTAGGAGGTGTCAAGTTCACCAGGAAGCTGCTGTTAGAACATATTAGGCCTCTTCCAAGGACCAGGATTAAGCACGTTTAGATAAAGTTTTTAAAACTTAAATTAGGTGTTAAGTTTATATATTAAATGTTGGCTGATGAGTGATGATGAAACAAAATTAATAGTAAGGACTGAACCAAAGACTATACTGAATAAGACAGCTGTAAGAAAAATTGGTCATAATTATTAATAAATCACACCATAGACAGAAACTGTAAAATTTTTATACTGGCAGCACTGATTAAAACATATGATTGAAAAAACACCAATGGATTTGTGTGGAGTGTGTAGCAGGAGTGAAATTTTTGTAAACAATTTCACCTTGTTGTTATTGTAATGATGATTATGCAAATATTCTAAAAAACAAAATGTACAAAAAAAAAGCTTTTTTGATCGCTGCGCTTGCATAATTGTATTAAAAGTTTTTCTTTTGGTGGATTATCCTTCTTTATTTTGGAGGAGCATTTCCATTAGTCTATATGGGGACCACAGCAGCCTTGATACAGACTATGTTCATTTTTATTCATTTTTTGGCTTCATTATGGAAAAGGAAAAGTAAAATCATCAAATATTTTATTTTATTTTTCTTAATTTTGATACTGTAACTTCCCTCTATCACAAACAGTTGACTTTTTGAATGTAGGTAGGGGGAAATAAGATTAGTAACTCAAGAATGAAAAAAAAACTTGAAATGGTCCTGCCTGCAGCCCTACATACCGATTTTAATTTTAAGAAAAAATGATAAGACTTTAAGCCCCAGAAGTTTTATGCTTTCTTTGCATCCGATCCTCAAGGAGAAATTTAAAGTTACCATTATAACAAAAAATCAACATGGGTTTTTCCAGTTCCATTTGAACAATTACCATTGATAATGATAGGTAAACCAATTTTATTTTAATTTTTTTAAACAAATTTTTGGATATACTCTTGCGATAAGTACTAACTAATGATAAAACAAATTCTCCTGTGGAATTAGACAAAGTATTTACCATTCTGGTGGGAGGAGGTGTTGTCACATCCTATGAGAATTTCTCAATACGCATTGTAGAGAAAAAATTAGGATATGTATGGCAAAGTTAAAAAAAAAAAAGTACGTTATTATGACTTTTTTGCATAATTTTATGCTTTTAGTCGACGTTATTAAATTACTTAATTCCACTCGCCTCCTCCCCTCCTTCCTCAAATGAACAATGGAAATTATTCAATTTTGTTCTAAAACAATCATGAAGAATAGCAAAATCCATGATAATTTTGTTCTGCTACTTGTATTTTAGTTGTATTACATTTTTTTGAAAACCAGAAGTGAAGCTATGAGTGGTGCTTTCATAGCCCCCTCCCAAAAAAATTGACCAAAAAGTTTAAATTATATGGGGGAACACTTCTTGAAGCAACCACCAAAAGAAAAATCACAGAAAATCTAATAATTTTGTATTTTTAAGCATATTTTGAACCAAATTTTCGAGTTTTTTTTTCATTCTCCTGTAGGGTGACTTTGATTTAGATTTAGGATTCTATTTCAGAAAAATATGATCAATTTTTTAAATTGAGCTCCTGTTGAACAGTCATCATGAAAACAAAAACAATATTCCAAAGAAAATTGTATTTCCCAAAAACTATTTTTATAAATCAACACTTATTAATAATATGTACATAATCCAACTACCTTACAACCTTAGTAAATGAGTTTAGGTAATTGATAGTTCAACTAAGATTCTGAAAATAAAACTTTTATGGAGATACTCTTGTGCTAGGTAAAGTAAGTATAGTGAGTAGAATACCTTTGCTACCTCGCAGGGTACCAATTGAAATTTTAATTTATCTAATTACTGGTACGTACACGAGTAGGTACTTATACCTATTAATCTACAGGCTTTTAATCGGAACTTACTCTTCAGTTACCTATCACCTACCTATCAACTTTGAGTTGTTCTAAACCCAAAAATCTAAATTTTTAACGGAAATTTTCAACACCTACATTTCTTTTGTGGCGTATCCGGGGGGGGGGGAGAAATGAGGAAATTTCCCCAAATGCAAAAAAAAAAGAAGAAAAAAAGACAAAAATTTAACGGATAAAATGAAATTACGGCCATAGAATCGAAATAAAAACCGTCAAAAATTTGTTGAAGACCAAAAAAAGAAGCAACTCCACACAAAAATTTTCGTCATTTCTCCCCCAAAATGACGCTCTGGACCCGCCACTGCATTCCGTTGCTGCATTTTGGATTTACCACCTCCGCTGAAAACTTTCTTGGTCTAATTTGAGAAGCTGAATTTCTAGAAACTTGTATTCGAAACGAATATCTAAAACTCATTCGTCATTAATTCGTCGTAGCTTGGAAAATGGCAACCACAAGTACATATATATATTTCTGAAAATATTATTTCAGCATGGCGACCGAAATCGTTATATCTAGAACAAAGTCCTTAGTTAATATTCTCGACGAACGTTTTATCCTACACAACGACAAATAAAAATTAATTGCATTCGAAAACGACACCGAAATCTTTCGAAGTCAGTATATAACTACCTATGTATAAGAAAAGAATTATTCGAAATGAAATCGTCCAGATTTTCCCTTAATACATAAGACACCTTCGTCTATAACGCCTGACTGATATTAAATTAAATGTTTTCGAAGCTATACTCGTATGCGGGGTGTATATAAAAAAAAAGTAGAAGAAGAAGAAAGGAAAAGATTGTCATTTTATTATATAGTAGGTATATATATATATATATATATACACATATATATATAACAGTAGCGAGGTTCATTCAAATGGCATTTTTCTAAATGTTTTCGACGAGAAACTTTTTCCAAATATGATACTGTTTCACGTTTATCGAATTATCCTTGGGGTTTCACTACCTACCTAATATGTTTTAAATACTGCCAAAACTGAAATATCGCGAAGAGAACTGCTAGAAATCGAGGTCGTTGCCTGCTCTCTTGTAGTTATTATGTGATTGATGTTAGGCCACCAGAAGTGGCCAGAAAATTTTTTCAATTACCTATAGGTACCTATGTACGTTACATCACAGCAAACCCTTGGTAAAAGTCGTCGTTATCTTTAATACGCTAAAGCATTGGTTAGATTTTCTCAGACAATAAAACAAACGCATTTATGTTTGCGGGTAGCGCAAGTCAGCAGGAATCTGGCTTCCTTGCTGTGGCTACATGGTCTACGTTAGTTCGACAAGCCTATAACCAAGGGTGGAGCAGCAATATGCTTCTGAGCTGTGGTACAGCCTATTCAGGCACTCGTCCAATACTATTTGCACCTGAAAAAAAGTCTATATTTTCAAACACAACCACTGACTCATCGGTTCAGCCGAGTCATCTAGCACCATCATGGTCTAACAAACGTTTCATTAAGTAAACTTCTACAGGTAATACACTGACTGTAGCCTAGTGTATTATATAATGACATAAGTTCCAAGATCGATTTTTTGAGATCGAAAAAACAAAAAAATTCGTTTTTCAAAATGCTGAAGAATGCTTTTTTTTTTCCGAGTTATATACTCTCAAAAGGGAGGGGTAAATCGAAAGTCTTCTGTAACGTTCTCTAAAATTGAAAAAAATGAACGAAATTCGGTACAGGGAAGTAAGTATTTATGTGATTTATTTTCACCTACTTTTTATAGTTTTACCCATATTTGGTGACGAGGAAAGAGAGGGGTTGCGACTTTTCAAAATAGTTATAGTATACTTATTTTTAACCCTTTATTGTCTCGAAAAATAAGTCACACCATTTTATTCGAGGGGTAAAATGCACGAAACAGGTATACCTACCTTTTTATGAAGAAGGGCAGATTTTAAATTAAAATTAAGCCAAAATTTTTCATAAGCTGAGACAAGATTCCATATTTTCGTGCACTTAATCCTGTTACTGCATTTAGTATCCCTCATCAGACTTGACCTCGGGGAATAATTTAGGGTAAATTTCAATTTTCAACCCTGTTTTTTTCTAAAACTACGAAGTTTTCACGAAATGATTAGATGTACCTTTGTTTGCGTAATATTTCCTCCCATATAAAATTAAAAAACTAATTTTTCGTAATACTTGCTGATAAACTACATTTTTATACGCACCTTGATGACATACATATAAAGCACGCGATTTTAAAACCATTTAGAACGTTGTATAAAGTCTTTACTTTATACACTGTCTTGGGGGCATGAGTCACTTTATACATTGGTCCTTCTCCACATAGCCTTTGTTATTTTCTTTTATTATGTTTAGTTTGCAACGAATATGTTGCTTTTTGCGAGTACAAACCCTCGCAGAAATATTAAAATCTTTCAAGGGTTACTGATCCAAGACTGCTGCTTCAAACTTGTTTTCTTTTTCTTCGGTGTCTGAAGTACTTTGATCTGTAACCTTGAAAAGTTCAGTAAAGTACCCACAGAGAAAAGTGTAAAGCGCACTCTTGAAGAATGGGAAGTAAAGGTTATTATGAGTGGAGAAAGACCAGAAAAACAAACGTCGTGGGATGACAGTACCTGGAAAAAATGCAGTTTTTTCAGAAAATTATGATCTACAAAAGTAAATACTCTACCACCTATCGACAACTATCTTCAGGCACTTTGTCCGAATCTTCTAATTCCTATTAAACAAACACAAAAAATTAAAAAGAAGTATAATTCGCATTTCTCTTTATTTTGAAGTGTCTTTCTATAATTTAATCACAAAAAAATTAAAAATGTATGAATGAAAATTGACAAAAATTAACTGAGCCCAATTCCCCAAAAATTAAAGTAGATTGTCTCATCCAAGCATCGAATTAACAATTAATTAATGTATGCAAAAATTCAAATTTAGAGGTTAATATAAAAGAATTCTCCCAACAAAAAATTCGAGAGGATATCTTGTTACCACAAAAAATACAAGGAAATAAAAAAATTATCAACTCCTGAAAATATTAAAATAATTTTGCTAACTCCCCAAGGTTTGTCACAAAAACCTTATGAACAAATTCCTGAACTCAAAAACCCAATTATTAAAAAACATTTGATCCTCCTATTTCCTCTACTCCTTTAGTAAAGCCTAATAAATTTCTTAGAACAGAAATTCCAAAGTCAGAATTTGATAATTCTTCTGTAACTATTGACAAAAACATATTATCAGATGACAAATTTGAATGTCCTGAAAACCAGAGTTCCCCAATAAAAGAAATATTGGATGAAAATCCTCTACCTACTTTTTATAGTATCAGAATAGCTCAGCTATGAACACAAATATATAGCCGCTAACACCCAATTGGTTGCCTCCTCTGCAGCCCTTATGTTAGTACACCCCTCTGTTCCCCATTCCCAAATTTCCAATCCCCCTCCCTGCTTAAATACCTGCTCAAAAAACTAGGTGTTCCCTTTACAGATGACTTGTCAGCTATAAGGGATGTCTTGAGCAAAAAGTTGAAAAAGGTTAACAATATCAGTGATGTGAGATTTTAAATAAAGGGAAGTACTTGTCCTACTGCCAAATGTAAATTTCATCTTCCTTTTGCTATAAATAGCAAACATGTACTTAGCTTAATCAACCCAAATTTAGAACAGACACTGATTGCTGAAGATGTTTTAAAAAAAGTAAATTTTAAGGATCTGATATAGCTATCCAACTGATCTAAGATTTCATGATGAGGATTCTAAACCTTTGGACATCATAAGTTTAATAATGTGATTTTTTCCATAGATCATTGCATTTATCCACATCCCACCTACATTGTCTGAAATCTGGTTGAACCGGTCATTTTAGGCTATGATTTCCTATCAACTCATAAAGTCAAAATGGACTTTACTAAAAACAAATTCACTCTCCCATGTGGTTTCGAAGAGAGAAATATTGACATGCCCAAATGTCATAATCATCACCTTGAAAAAAAATACCACCAGATTATTCTAAGCCCTTTAAATTTTGTTCTCCCCATAAATATAAAATTAAGGAAAATGCAACGATCATTTTAGCAACTCTTTATAATTATCCCTACTGAAGTCCCTTGCCTCTCCAAATTTGTCAAAGAGAAAATAACAATTGAAAATTGTCTCCCTCTCCTGTAGATACTTCTTGGAAACCACAGAAACTTATGACTTAGCAGTAAATCTTGCCACTTCGAAAGTGTATAACCCCAAGTGGAATTCATTCGTACCTCATTCCTCTCCTATGAATGAACCTGTAAACAAAATAAGAAATGTTGAATTAAAAATCCCTAATTTTAAAGATAAAGATAATTTTGCTATAGTTAAAATTATATGCCTATTTTGGTCATTTATCTTAACCATAATCGTAATTATAATAATAATCTATTTACACTTAAATCCCAGCTGAACTATTACTTGTATATCTATCTCTAAAAGCACTCAATTATAAAAATATCTCAAAAAAATGCAATTATGTTAAATTATTTTCCAATTTTTTTCTTTTCCCTGGAGAATTTGTGTAACGAATATGTTCGTCGTACAAAAATTTGAATTTAATTCTAGAGTAGGCCTACTAATAATATTCCTTCGAATATTGTTATTTTTGAAGAAAATGTACCTAATCCTTCCGAAAGAAATATTATTCTGGTACTTAAATAGTTCTTTTGTCCGTTGCATATTTATATGTATAAGTATATTTTTTTCTTCTTATTGTAAAAGTTTCTGTGCTGCACGCCTTGGAACCACTGATATCAGAGTTTGTATGTTAGCACTGTAACCACACACAAATTTTGGTTGATTGGGAGGTGATAACTGGCACTCAATACAATATATTTGCCAGTTGCCAAAATATTTATTTATCTCCAATTTTTATGTTTTTTTGTTTTTTAAAAGAAGGGGTTGTTGCAAAAAATAGTTGGTGACACACGTGTATATAGTAGGTGATTGATATTAGTGTCATTTGCTTCACTCGCCATTGGCCAGGCTCATAATCAGGAGGGGGCAGGGAGCAATGCCCCCCTTATGGCGCTCTTTTCTCCCAGGCAAAATTTTCAAATTTTTCCTGAATTTTAAAAAAAGGAAAGAGGCCCTGTGGAATACCTTGTTGTGAGAAAGTTTTCTCACCAGAAGGTAAATTCAACAGAATTTAAGCGTGTTCAGCCACTTCATATTTAACATATGGGTAAGCCAAAACCTGGGCAAACATTGGCAATTTTAGAGCAGGTTCGGACAGTTTATATACTGGCTTAATTATACGCACACATAAACACGTATGCAAAGAATACGTATGTAAGTAAGGGTGGCCTGGTTGCGTCATCTCTTGTAGTGATAAGAGATGATGGGCTGGTTTGTGTATGGATCGTGACATCATCGCATTGTCGAGATAAGTCACAGTTTGGTACTCGCACATTACCTGCAAGTACATGCAGGTAATTACAATCGAACGTATTTTGTGTTTATTTAACGTCGCAAGGACGATTATTTGCCAGCCCTTTGGGGCGGCAACTGTCATTGAGGGGTCTGAGCCCCTATACCTCATACCAGTGAGTCCCCACAGGCCCATTAACGATGTTTTTAAATTTTTACAAATAATAAAAATTGAAAATTATAGTAAGTTGTATTAATGGGCCAAATTGAAATTTGTAATAAATTTTATTTTATGCAGATAAAAGTTTTGGTTACTATTTTTCTTTTCCCCCCCAAAAAACATATTTTTTTAATGTAGATAATATAATCCACAAAAAATTTTTGCCCTCTCTGGTCTACATTTTGCACCCTTGAAATTTTACTCTGGCTATGGCCCTGCCATCGACTCATATAATAACATTCGTAGGAAAATTACCTCCGTTATACACTTGTATCACAAATAACTATTTTAAAACGAAATTAAAAAGGTATGTCAATTAAAAAAGTAGCACCTCCCTTTCTTCACCACTCAGAGTGTGTAGAACTTCAAAAATTTACTAAAATAAATCACCTAAATATATACTTAGTTACTCCCTTATACCGAATTTCAGTCACTTTTGTCAATTTTTTAGGGGTTATACATTAGATTGTTGATTTCCTATTCCTCTTTGGGAGGCTATTGGTCCAAAAAGAAGCACTTATCAACATTTTGGAAAAATAAATTTTTATTTTTTTGAGCTTGAAAATCGACCTTGGAAATTATGATGATTTACCTACTTTCAGACACCTTATATGCAAGTTGATGACTTACTGCAGACGACTGCATACATGGAATTACTTATAAGAAAATCGAAACGGAGTGTCTTATTACCGATACTATTTTGAGCTTTGAAGATGGGTAGATGGGTCCGGCAGAGCCGGAAAGAGAATATCCTAGCCCGGGGTTTATGTAAACAGCGGTGTTTCGAAAAAAGTTTTGAGTAGTATTTTAATTTATTTGAAAGTTCTGATAAATTAATTTTACGAGCGAAGCGAGTGAAAAAAATTTTTAGGTCTTTTTGGTATTTTAGAACTTTAATATTAAATTTACAGGTAAGAGTTTTTGTTCTTCAAAATTTCTTGATAGTACACTATGCATACGCCTTGGTTTGAGACACCACAGCAGATACCTAAGAGTATTTTAGAAAATAATAATTCAATTGTTTTTTCAGCAGATATTCTGACCGGGCCCGAGGGCAATCACTCCTTTCCCCCACTCTCCGATTCGGTATTATGATGCACTGACATTTTAGTTCGACGAAAAATTCTGATCTGTTAGTTAATATTGAATTACCTTGACAAAGCTTTGAAAAGTTGTTAAGTAATCACGAATGAACTCTACATTCTCCTATTATCCTACTACGAACCCTTCTTTCTTCCTATCTCTCTTTTTTTCCTCCTTCATATGGTTCTACATCTCTTTATCCTGAGGCCTGAAAGTTATACAACAATAATCAATACGATGACTGATTCATCTTGAGAAATAATTCCAACACTTATGTTTATTATCTGTAGCAGGTGATTAGGTGTACATTAGCGGTGGGGTATGCCATTTAATTGGGTTTCGATACGAAAGGTCTACCATCAATATACCTAAAAAGAAATTTGCTGTCGACACAAGATTTATCTCAAATCAAAGTGTGTACTATCTGAAGACTCCGCAAGTCCAGATCATTTAGTTCAAGCTTGTTCCAAGAGCTATAGCCTATGGCCCCTCAAAAATCGTATGAAGATATTTCGAATCCTTCTTTTGGGCGAGTGTAGATACCAATCTTATAGAAAAACAAAAACAAAAAACATGTACCTAGCTCACTTACCTTCCAACTATGCACATCCTCTCCCAATATTAAATGCAAGACATTATAACGCAATTTTAACAAATGAATCCAGGTTTTCAAACTCATTGTAGAGCTTCGAAAGACATACAGAAATACGTATGGAAACTTGTCAATGCAGCCCATTCAACGAAAGGTTTTTAGGCAGATATTTTAAAACAGATCTTTTGACATAGGGAATTTGTTTGAAGCTGTTTGAAGATGAATACATTAAAATTCGTCGAATCTACGAGGTGAGCCTACTCTAGGACTTCGGAAAATGTGTCCCTGGTTTTGATTTTCCGCAAATATCTCGAGAACGATTGTTCGTAGGAGAGTAGTTATTGATAAAAAATAACTGATAAAATTTTCTACGAGAATTTTTCAACTCATGTTCTTGTGATTCTCATAATTTTTAGGAAATCCGTCAGTCGAGGTGGTACTGTTTTTCAAAAAAATTGTAGGAATTTGGCAGTCGACTTGAATACAACGAACAGAATGACATTTTAACAGACGGATTTGTCAAAAATTATGGGACATTCGATAAAAATTAATTGTAACCTTCTCGTAGAAAATTTCGATCACATTTGAATTCAAAAACTTTTAACAGTATTATCATTTCTAAACAGCTTCAAACAAATTACTTAAGTTTAAAAAAAAAAAAATTCCGAAAGGACTGTCTAGAATCACTTTTTGATTCGTTGTCTGAACTAAGGACTTTAAGAATAAAAAGTGTAAAAAAGTGTGTCAAACAAGTTGATAGAACCGAATGTGACAAATAAGAGTTTTTGAAACACCCACCTCAAAAAAATATGTTTTTATGCTATTATTAACAATACTCTGGTCACGCTAAGAAGTGCGTGACGTCAAAATCACAATAGATGTTGTATTTAGGTTGGGGAGAGAGGAAAAGGTATCGATGCACATTGCAGTATAATGAAAAGCATCATTTTGTGAAGAAAACAAATATTGCATTTCAACCAGATAAGTGTGGATATGGTTTATGACGTCACACATTGCTTAACATGAATGGAGTTAGTATATGTATATGTGAAGTACGAGATTTTACCACATGGTTAAAAAGTAAAATTTCACGCATGCACGATTATTAAATCACTGTCTTGTCTGAGCATGCGCACTGTGTCTTATCCAACATTATGAAATTTCTACTTTTACAGATTTTTTGAAAAACTGAATGTCAGGTTGAGCATTTTAGGTTCGAAACAAATCTCTCTTATTTCACTTAGTGATTCCTGAGCCTCTATTTAAGCTAGAGAGTTGAGGTTGATATTGCCGGAAAGAGGATAAAATTTACAAAATTTCCATTTAGTTTTTTCCTTATCTTTAACTTTTTGAAAATAAATAAACAAAAAAAAACCGCTCGTTTACACAAAACTGACCAATTTTTGAAATCTTGAAACCTCTTCTTATTCACTCAATAATTCCTTAACCACTATTCAAGCTAGAGAACTGGGGTTGGTATTTCTGGAAAGAAAAGGAAAATTTTCCTAAATTTTCTTCTCATGTAGGTAATGTTTTAATCATCTTTAGCTGCATGAAAATAAATGAACAAAACAATGCAAATTAATAGAAAATTTTCCATTTTTTGAATCTAGAAACCACGCCTTTTTCAATCAATAATTCCTCAGACGATATTTAAGCTAGAAAGCTATGGTTGGTACTGCTGGAAAGAAGATAATAAACTTACTTAAATCTGTATTCCATAAAAGTTTTTATTCATCCATAGCTACTTAAAAATAAACGAACGAAAAAACATAAAGAAAAATTTGTCATTTTTGTATTGTTTTTAAAGTAGATGCATTTTCGAATTTTTTTTTCTTGGTGAAATTTTTTTGAGAGAATGCTGTTGCAAAAAATTGTATAAGACTCTCATGCGAAGTAAGTGATTGCTATTAGTTTGATTTTCATCACTCCGCTCGTTTTGCGAGGATCACACTCGTGTATCAAAATCACCTACTTTACACACTTATATTATAATAACTATTTTGGAAAGTTTTTGACGATTATGATTCAAAAATATTCGCGAAAAGGAAATATTACGAAAGTCCAAGCGTGGATTTGAAAGAAGTGAAAAAAAATTAGAACAGAAAATTAATTATAAATAGAGTGCAGATTTTTCGGAAGTATTATAAGGTTAAAATTCGGCAATTAAAACTGAATTCTGGGCATTATTTGGCAAAAGTAAAAATAAAAATTTTCCGACAATAAACATACCACCAAAAACTTCAAATTTTAATTTTTTCCTCAAATTCCCCAATTTTCTATATGAAAATGATGTATATTTGTTACGAGAAATTTAATGAGCTCATTCCCAGAGCTCTAAATCCATTATTTCAGAAGTTATCAAGCTTTTTCTGAAAACTAAATTTTTACTTTGGATTTTGCTTAATTTTCTGCATTCAAATCGTTCTAACTTCACAACAGAAACGAAATTCAACCCTCGGGAAACACTTTTGGATATCTTGGAAGATCATCTGTTGTTCATTAACTGAATGGACGTCTAGCATCAATTCAGCTACCTGCCATTTAAGTTTTTCTCTCCTACAGACAATGAAAATAGTACCTAAAAATTTCAAATTTAAATTTTTTCTCCAATTCTACAGTTTTTCTAGGAAAATAAGAGTTTTCGTCAATTTTTGGGCAATTACGTCAATTTTGTCATTTATTTAATTTTTGACATTTTCCGGCAAAATAAAATTAAACTATGAAACGAACTTCAATTTGATTTCTAAGCCCCTGTCTTATAAGGAAACGATTCGACAAATGCCAGAGAATCGGCATTCTAATTATAAAATTTCTGGTAAAAAAATCTAGCTTCATCAATCGTGTGTCAAATTATACTAGTACCTAGGCCTACTAAAATTAATATATAAAGTACAAAGTAAATAAAATGTTTTCAATTCTGGTGACAAACCACTCCAATTTTTTGAAGGAAATGTACGTATATTATACTTAGGTGGGAAATAAAATTATAAGAGACAATAAAATATTTTGAAAAAAATTTTGTCCCTCTCATAGTAAAAATTATACATAGACAAAATTTTTGTGTAAAAAAAACTTGAAAAAATGCGAGCATTTTGATATTCAAATCGGTTGTTTATAATAAATTGAGTAGGATATTATTTTGAAAAACCAGCTTATTTAGTTGAGCTAATCTGAAGAGAGAAGAACATTTTTGAACATACTGTGTAGATATTCGATAGGCCGAATACTTTATTGAAAAATTACCCAAAGTATATATAAATTTGTTCATACTCGCATAAAAATTTATTTTCTTTCGGCCAAATTCCAGAAAAATTAAATTCGGAGACATGTTTCTCAACTCCTTCACAATATCAAGTAAAAATTTTTAACATTTATACAACTTTTAATTTTTCTAGCACTATAATTACATGTTTATCACTTCTTAGCCGAAATTTAAACAATACCTACCTATAATTTACAAAAAAAATATATACACCAAACTTAAGAAAATTGCTTAATTAGTTAAGATAGGTACCTATGCCAGATAAACGATTCTTTTTTTGTCTCCATGTTCCTATGATTATTTTTGTATCGCCTATCGATTTTGAAGAATAAAAACCAAACGGCAAAAACCTGTGAAGAAAAAATCGAGAAAATTACAACCGGAAATTTTAGAATGATATACCCCCAAATAAAAAAAAAAATTCTACAGTAACCTCGTAAATGTTAACGACAATACGATTTACCCACAAAACTACAATTCGCTTTTATGGGAGCTAATACAGTTTTCAAAATACGACATAAAAACATTTTTTCCCGAAATTAAACCTTTATATTTGTTGTTTTTACACCAACGATAAAACGTTGGCTGAATGAAAAAATAAGAAAAGATAAAAAAAAGCTTCAAAATTGCCAAAGTATCCAAAATAAGAGAATACACCGAATTCTATGTAGGTACGAATATAACCTTGATTAAAATTATAGACCAATGGCAAGATTGTTAATTCAAGTAGAAAAATTCTCATATAAACCGTATGGTAAATGTTCTCACATTCTTTTGGGTATTTATTTTATTTTTTTTGAAATATACTAAGGTTGGTAACTCTTTTCTAAAGAAAATTTGCAAAAATAATACATAATACCAGGCTTTTGAGGTCAAAGTGCAGCACATCTAGCGGAATTTTGTTGAACTAGCAAATGAATAATCTTCGTATTAAAATACATTCGGTCCTAAAGTATGCCCAATGGAAAACCAATTCGAACTAGAAATTGGGTATTTACAGCACAATGACTGAAAAAATTTTTACTGATTCATATTCCGGTAGTGTTCAGCTGTTTCTAAATTTTTAGAAAAAAATTCAATAAATTTAATATTTAGTAATACTGGGAGTAATCAAATTAACGAACCTTGTTTAACCATTATGGAATGTGACTCTTATCTCTATGATCCCATTTTGAAAAGTCTCAAATTCCTATTCCATATTTTCTCTTTTCTCCCCCTTTTTTTTGAAGTACCTAGGATTTTTAATCAGGATGCAGTCACACAGGTACGGCTTTCGGTTCAACAGCAACATTTTCAACAATATTCAGTCCTACCAACTTACAACATGCAAAAATTACTATTCCTTTAACTTACTTTAACCGGTGGCGAAGTTGCCGTTATTATTATTATTGTTGTTGTTGTGGTATTTGGAGAAAATTGACATCCTTTCAGTAACAGATCGAGAGGAGAAATGGAGAAATTTCTTCTGTAAATACCAAAAAAATGAAAAATAAAAAAAGAAGAAAATGAAAAGAACAGAAATGGAAATATGACACTGTATCCGTATAAAAAACTGTCCAAATTTGTTGAAGAGAAAAAAAAAAAGTCAGCTGTTCATAATTATCGGTATTTATTCTCTTCCCCTAAAATGATGCTCAGGATTCGCTAGTGCATCCCTCTAGTGTATTAGTTTTACCCACCTTTTTTCTAAATTTGCTGAACATATGACGGAGCAGAGAGCAATTTAGTGATGAGAGTAGAGAGCAACCAGGAATTTTCCGTTAAAGACAAGTTAATATAAGTCTCCCACCAAGCGGATCCAGAGCAGCATTTTTTTTTAAGAGAGTGCATCTTTGAGGGTGGTGATTGTTATCGAGAGCAAGTCGAATAGAAATTTTTTTCAAAGAATTCAGCTATGAGGCCATTTTACCCAAGACCTGGAAGATATACAGTAGAAATCATTACAACGAACACTGGCTACTGCAAACAACTGGCTACAACACACAAAATATGCCTGGTCTCAGCAGAACTTCATTTTTCTATTTTAAGGAAAAATGGCTACAATAAATATGGGTGCCAAGGAAAACTAACAAACGGACTACAACCTATTAATTCACCTGTGTTGTCTTAATTTCTTTCACATAACAAAGAACTTTTTCCACCCAATCCCAATATCTTTCCAGTGGTCACTTGTGCTTCTAAAAATTAAAATTATCATGTTTGATTTAATCAGTATGCAGTTGGATTTTAATGGCCAATGAATACACAAAATTATGTCCTCATATGTATTGTTGATAATTGGTATACTGATCAATTTGCAACCATTATTATTTTATAGGCCTGAATATCTACTACAACCTAGTAACAGCAATCTGTTCATTGTAGCTAGCTATTGGCTACAACAAACAAACTTTACAGTCCCATGGAATTCGTTGTTATCAATTTCTCCTGTATTTTTGATGTTAAAATGTAAAGGAAGCATCTTTGGGACCTTGTGACCAATAGCATACCAGGCATAAATTTTTGAAGTATATGCTGACGCATCAATAGAATTCATCAGAATACATCATTACAGGCTTGTATATGGAGGAGGTACAGGGCCAGTAGATCAGGATGGCAGCATTAGAAATGGGACAAAATTTTTGATAAAAAACTTGAAAATACTTAATATGAGTACTTACTCAAGTTTTTTTATTGAAACACTTTTACACACCATTTTATATAAACTGATATTGTGCCAAAGTAGACTTAATTTAAAATTTTTATGGTGCGCGAAAGTCTAAATAAAAGTGCACACACAGTGGAAGCAAGGTTCCAAGTAACGGATCATGAAAAGCAAATTTTTATGACACAAGCTGTATTTCACTGTAAAATGGAATTACTAAAAAAGGGGAATCGAGCGCTCATGACTTACTTTGTACACACTCCACTTCGATTAAGTTTGAAGAAAATCACAACATTCTAGAATTTATCATTATAATCGAGATTAGACGTGCAAAACTTTAGGGTGCGGAACATGCTTAGGCAAGAAAATTAGAGATAAATAAAAGAACAATTTAAGGATTTAGAAAGGAAAAACAAACGATATATTACTAGAGTTCAGACGGAGGTGCCAACTTGAATTGGTTGAACATGGAATCGCAGGTCTGACCACATCTTGAAGACAAACTTCATGAATTTGAATCAAAAATAAAACGTTGATACATTTTTGAGTGAGAGTAAAATAATTGGGGTTGGCAAAGTCTGGATTTCTCTTAGGTGGAAAAAACCTAAATATGGCTCTGCACCGCCCTTTTGGGTGGGAACGTGGTGGCAGTTGGTCTCGAACCTGCAGCCTTTCCCTTTCTATGGAAAAGCCGAGCACCCAACCTCTACACCACGCAAATACCTTCAATTTATTCCGTCTCATTTCGATATAAATTCAATACCACTATTGAATCACGAAAATAGGATAGCCACATGACACGCAAGCACTCACAGAAGGAATAATTTTAAACGCATCAGCCCATTAATTAGTTCGGCGGCGATACAATAACCAACATGGCGAATGTACATCATTGGAATAATGCACAATTGAATTTCAGGTGATAAAAAATATATGTACCTATATATATATGTATAATATACCTATATAAAATTAGACCTACATTAAACATCAGTCAACCTTTCCACCGACTAAAAATGCACTCACATAAATAAAGTTATCCGTTGGTAATAGTTTACCTTAAAAAATATATTTTCAACTGTGACGAATAACTCGGAAGTAGAAAACACAATTTAAATATAAAATGCTGCAGCTTTTGCAAACGAAAACAAAAAGAATGAAAAACAAAAAAAAAAACATTTGTATTACCGTCGACGGTGTAATTATTCATCTGAAAATAAATCTTTTCTCATACTTGTGTTTCTTTGTGCTGGTAAATTGAAAAAAAAATACATGCGGGAAATAAATATACCTATCTACATGTTTAAGCTTCTTTCTTTTTTTTTTCTCCTGTTCTACAAAACCAAAAAATACACGAATATTTTAGAAATAATTCACGACTCTGCTCCATCCATACCTACAGAATTTCCAACGCGCTGAGGAAACGTTTCCCAGAAACGTCTCACAGTTATTATTTTTTGTTTCGTCTATTTGTGAGAAAGGTTGAGTTACTAGGTGATATACACCAAAGGAAAACATATTATGGATTTACACCACTCTCAAATGGAAAATCTCAAAACTAATTTTCACTACTTACTTTCTGTAACCTGAAAAATAATAAGATTAGAGACAGTCAAAAGAAAACGAGTAATTGAAAATGTTACTAAATGTGGAAATCATATGGAAGCTGGTCAAAGTCTTCTGAAACAAATTCAGAATTTTTTGATGTGGCAAAAAAAAACTACACTAAAAATGTTGATTCTAAATCTGCAGTTCTGTTGAAAGTTAGGTACCTATAGTTCTCTTCTTCACCCAACGGTTTTAGTTCTGCGTCAAAAACTCCCTTTTTGAGGGCTGTAATTAGGTTCAAAATTTTCACTTCCTAATAGTTTTAGTTCTGGACCTGCTTCCGCTGAAAGTGAGTTATCGGTGCTGCTTTCAGGGTTGTATCGTCAATTTTGAGAAGTGAAAACTCAAAAAACTAGAAACTATAATCAAGTTAGAAAGTTTTCACTTAAAGTATTAGTTTAGACCTGTCAGTGTCGTAGATAGGAAATTCGGGCGCTGTGAAGAAAAAATTTATGAACCATCAAAAAAAAAGGCCCCAGTATCAGTGACAACCACAGACTGTTACATTTAATATGATAACATTTTCATCTTCAATATCAATGTTTTACCATGAACTAACGATACTGTGCTAACAAATACACGGATTTCCTCATATAACTGTTTTATCAATGTTGAATGAAATATCAATATTTCGATGTGTCATAATAAAGCTATGTAGTTTGTATCGATATATTATCGATAATCGGTGGAAAATTATAGAGGATGAGGACTGGAGATGAAACAAGAAAGAAAGATTTAAGCGAAGTTCCGTCCAAGAAGCGAGTGTATTTTAAGACAGTTACATAATTTCAGCAAAGTACATTTTATGATAGATAAACGAGTGTTAGCGGAAATGAACGAATGAGCGGCGGAAGTGGTATATCAGTGTAGCCGCAAATAGATATAAATAAATTATGTATTTTATGTAATTGTGTGTTCGTAGAGTGAGAGGGGAGAAGGATTGGTGGTCTCAACACCCCCCTACAATCTTTTGAACCGATCACGATTACGGGTGTTGTAACAATGTTTAAAAGTTTACAAGTTTTTTATTACATTTAAATATATGATTACATAAAAAAAATTGAAAAAAGAAAAAAAATATAAAATGGTGAAATAGTGTGTATAAAAATTAAAAAAATGGTAACTAGATTGGACGATTATGGTAAGTACATATTTTGATTATTTAATGTATATATATATATAAGGTAGATTAAGATAGTAACATGCATTTTTATTTTATTTTTTTTGTTTTTAGGTAATATGGTAAACAGCATGCAATAAACAAGGGTAAGTATATATATAAGAAATAAAACTTTTAAGTTATTTAAGTGAAATGTTTTGTTGTGTTACAGGTATGGATCTGGAATTGGATATGACATGTTATGGATCGAGATTTGGGGATTCTAGGATTTTATGGGTTAGGGTAATGTGCTGCTTACTAGATAAGGCTTTTGTGAGTAAGTCAGCCAGTTGGTCTTTGGTAGCTATTTGTTTGAAAGTGAAGATTTTGTCATTATAGGCTTGGGCAAGTCCATAACATTTGATCATAAGGGCTCGAAGACGTTTTTGACCTCCTCCGGAAATTACATGAATAACCAAAATATTGTCTTCATATACAGTTACAGGAGTGTCAATTGTGAAGAATTCATGGTTGAGGAGCCAAGCAAGTTCGATATCCTCAAAAGAATCGTGAAGAGCTATTAATTCAGCTGCTGTGGACGATAAAGCATGAATGTTTTGGCGATGAACGCCCCAATTTACAAGGTCACCAAACATTGTAATCAAGTAGCCAGTTATAGATTTACCTTTTTCTAATTCTGTTAAATTTATAGGTTGGTCATCGATGTCGGGGGCATAGGATGCATCAACATAGGCAAATATGCCTTCGGAATTAGATCTATAAACTAGTGCAAGATCAATAGTTGATTTTAGGTATTGGATGATACGACGTACATGGTTCTTCTTGGTGTCATCGGAACAATTTTGAAATCTTGACAGGTAATTAACAGAGAATGATATATCTGGCCTTGTGCCTCTAGATACATATAATAGTGCGCCAATCATTGATCTATATTCCTTATTATCTGTTCCTTCGGATTTGCTCAACTTTAAGCCTGTCTCCATAGGCGTTTTGGAAGGGTTTGAATCACATAATTTGAATTTTTGGAGAATCTTTTGTATTTGATTTTTTTGTGTGAGCTTTATGATTTGTGATTCACAATTTCTTTCTATTTCAAAGCCTACAAAGTGAGATGGATTGTTTATAACTTTCATGGTGAAACGTGTTTCAAAATGGGTGGTTATCTCGTCAGTCCATTCAAGTCGATTGGTTGCTAATAGGATGTCATCTACGTAAATTATCATGAAGGCAATGCTATCTGATTCATCTTTACGTATGTAGACGCATCTGTTGATTTTGGATTTTGTAAAATTGGATGTTGAAAGATGAGTATCCAGTAACTCGATCCAATTTTTACTTGATGTTTTTAGTCCATAGATGGATTTTTCGAGTTTTAATAATTTTGTTTTATCGACATTACAACCTGGGGGGATGTTTAGAAAGATGTCGTTTTTAATTTTGGAGTTGAGGTAAGCCTTTTTGACATCGTATTGAACAAGTTGTAGGTTTAATAGATTGGTTACGGATAAGATCCACCTAATTAGCCAGAGTTGCACAACAGGTGCATAAGTTTCTGTCATGGTGTATTCGGATCGATCCATAAAACCTTTGGCTACAAGCCTAGCTTTTGGGCACATTATTCCTCTTTCATTGGCTTTGGCCGTGAATATCCAACGTGTATCAATTGGTTTGATGTTAGGTGGGCGATCTACTATTTTCCAGACTTTAAGATCTGACATTGATTGCCGCTCATCATTGATAGCTTTTAGCCACTCTTTCTTGAAAGGATTTTGATATATGTCACTGAAGCTTACTGGCATATAATCTTCTATAAATTGCGAATCTTCTTGTGAGGCTTGTTTTGGTACATTGACCCTATAGATTGCCTCAATTTCCTCTTCTAAAGGTTTGACTTGCAATTCCTCTGGTTTACAGGTAAAATCGGCTAATGTTTTTGTCTCATCAAATTTTACATCACTGGATTTGTAGGATTTCATTTTTATGGGGTCCAATATCTGATAACCTACATTGGAAAATCCGATTAGAATGGTTTTTATGGTTCGGGGTAGGAATTTTGGGTCGAGATGCTCCTCTTCATTCTTCTTGGCTCTTACTGCTGATTGCGGTCTTTGTTCAATAGGAACATGTTTATAGGCAATAGCACCAAAGACTCGAAGATGGGATATGTCGGGTTTAGTCCCGTATAATTTTTCATAAGGGGTAATATTTCCTAAATTGACGCGGGTCGGACTTCTATTGATGATGTGGGTGGCCGCTAGTACAATTGTTGACCATAATTTGAAATCAATTTTTGCATCATATAGTATGGCTCTAACTCTTTCAAGTAGGGTTCTGTTTTGCCTTTTGGCTATGGCATTTAGTTCTGGGCTATATGCCACACTATCATCTAAAGTTATTCCTTTTTCGGAGCAGAATTGTGTCATTTTTGAATCGGAATATTCCTTAGCTAGGTCAGTTCTTAATACAGAGATGGGGTCATTTGGGAATTTAGTATGGAATGATAAATAGTACTCTTTAAACTTATCAAATGCCTGAGATTGTCTTAATATGGGGAAGGCAAGAGTATATTTCGAATAGTGATCAATGAATGTTATAATAAATTTTTCTCCGTTATAAGCTTCTTGAAAGGGTCCCATGATGTCTGATGAGATTACTTCCATTCTTCTGGTTGGTCGAGTTCTCACACCATGATGACCAAGTCGGGTAGATTTTGCTTTTATGCATATTTTGCATGTGGCAAAGTCATCGTCCTTAAATACCAAATTTTGGGGCATGCCTACAACTACTTTAGATAATGCCTTGAGGCTTTTGCCACTTAGATGACCTAATCTTCTGTGCCAAAGTGTTTTAGTTTTGCTAATATTTTTTTTGTGCTTCCTGTTTATTCCAACACTTTGTCTGTTTAATTCGTCCTCTGATTCGGAATAAACCTTCTGATTGACTGCTTCCACTGCAGTATCTTGTAAATTTTGAGATTGGTCAATGTTTTCCTGCTCTCCTTGTGGATTGCTAGTTTCAGCCTCAATCTGTTCTTCAAAATTTTGATTTAGATCATCTATATGATCTTCCTGTTCTACTGACGTACTAGGTACAGGCATACATACAAGCTCTTGATAGACTTTATGTTCTTCATCTTCCACTATCTCATAATCTATGTAGTACATGGAACCTCTCTTTGGAGCGGTTATAGTTACTTCACCGGTTTGTTTATTTATGATGTCTGCATGGTCAGTGTCTGTTATTATTTTAAATATTCCAGACTCCATGATTTTCACTCCTGACCAAATATCAAGGCTTAAATCGGGGTCATAATAAACTTCTTTTAAGTGAATCGTGGAAAATTCTGCATTAGAATTGCAGACGTTGACATACATAGATCCAACATGAGTAGGGTTTACAAATACACCTTTTTTAGCACAAAGTGCTCTACGAGTATTGTCAACTTTACGTATGTTCCTTAATTTTGAAAGATCGTTGACCATGTGGTCATCTGCTCCATTGTCTAGTAACATCGTGTGTAATTGATTTTTTGGGGGGGGGCAGATTTTGATACTGTTGGAGGCTTAGACCATTGAAATTCATCCTCAATGTCATCAAAACTTAAATGGTTAAGATTTGAATGCAACATCATAGAATATTTCACACGAAAATTGGATTTTTCATTTGTTTTATTTTGGGAGTTCGTGTTACTGGAATTTTGAGGTTTCGAGCTACTGTTCTGATTAGGGGGTTGTGGAGTATTACCTGTATTAGAAGTTTCATTCGGCCATGTCCTAGACATGTGACCTTTTTTATTACATCTAAAACACGTAACATCCATTTGGGAAATGTTATCTTTAGAAGGATAACTATTTGGCTTTGTTTGGTTATTTTTGTGATCGTTGAGGTAGATAGTTGTATTATAATTGGTATTAGAATTATTGGTGTTATTGTTATTTCGAAAATTTCTGAAATTTCTTTTGTTATTCATGGGTTGATATGATGATTTAGGCTGATCAAACCCTGGAAAAGTTTTGTTAGAGTATTCAATGCGATCACATTTTTCGAGTATCATTTTTGTGAGCCTGACAGTAGTTCGTTTTTATATTTCTAATTGACGGAATTCAGAGAAGACAGTATCAAATTTTTCGGGTAGTGACATCATTAGTTGATCAATTTCATCTGCTTCAGACAGGGGGTAATTAGCATCACGTAGTTCTTCTACAATAGTTGAAAAGTATTCTAAGAATCTACGGATGGTACCTCTTCTTGGATCGAAGCGAAGGGACTGAAATTTTGATTTTAATACCATGATGTTAGTAGCAGTTTGATTTCTGTATCGAGCATCCAAAATTTCAAAAATTTGAGAAACAACATCGCAAGTTTTGACATGATGAAGAATTCTTTTATCAAGTCTTTCGAAAATGTGGGCTTTGGCCCGTTCCTGAGTTTGGAAAAATTTAAGCCATTTAGATGTAAGGCGTTCTTCTGATGAGGTATAAATATAACTGGTTTCACGAGCAGAGGGAAAAATTGTGGAGCGGCAGCCTTTACCAATTAGTGTGCTGATGACGGTAGTACGCCATCCCTCATAGCCATTTCCACGGAAAATGTTCGAGACACGATCATTGTTATCAGTGTTCATAATTAATGAATTGACTAAACTTATAATAATAATAAAAAAAAATAAAAAAAAATATTACGGATATCAATCCCCAGCAAATGCCGCAAGAAAAGGATTGCCGTCCCTGTGCTAACCAAACAATGTATATATAATGACGATAGTATTTAAATTTGTCCTTGTGTGATTCTCGAGTAGGTTCACACTGGGCAAGAGACAACACACGTTAAAGATGAGATTGGACACTTCCCTTTTAAAAAAATAATAAAAAAAAAATAACAAGACTTATACAACCTGATATGATTTGTAATTGAATTCAATATTCGAAGAAATAATTAATGAAATAATGTGATAAAAAAAAATGAAAGTGAGGGTGAAATGAAATTAGCTACTTTCAGACTAAGGAATTAGGAAAGAAAGGCTAAAATTTTGGATAACAGAGGAAAATTTTGATCCAATACTGTATTCCAACTGAACAAATAATTCGAAATGAGAAAAAAAAAAATATATATTGCAGGTGATTTGAAGAAATAATAAATAAATAAGCACCAGATGTAATGTAATAAGGAGATAAAATAATTCTTTTGGTAACTTGAGATTAAAAAAAAATTCACATTAGAAAAAAAATATTTGTAAATGGTAGGAAAAAAAAATTCGAAATTAAAAAAAATAATTTTCGTATGAATTTAATAAAATGTACGAAAATAAAATTGTGAAATTGAAATAAATTAATTTAAGTATTCGAATAATAAAAATAATGTGAAGTATAAATTCAAAAAAAAAAAATCGTTAAAGTATTTTCGACACAATTGTGCAACTGCAAAAATTTTCAAGTTGCAACAAAATGGTGGTTTGAAATTGAAAACCGCGCCAACGTATTTATTCAATGGACAAAGATAAGAGTTTGTAGGTTCGTTGCACTTAACAAAAGGTTAATGTACAAGTTCGAACGAAAGAACGAAACGAGCCGTGTTTACGTCACAAATTGTGCACTCCAAGACAAAAGTGGCTGCAAAATTTTGCAATGAACTTGCCAAAATTTGTACTTGGATAAATTTTGAAAAGGCCGAAATTATTTTAAAATAACGATATTTTCAAATATACAAGTTAAATTTTGAATCCGAAAAGTTAAGTTATGCAAAAATACGAAATTTTATACAAAAAATACGAGAAAAATTACGAAAAAATTACGAAAAATATATTTTTTATTACCTTTTTTAGCGGAAATTTTTGTTTATTAACCTTTTAACTGATGGTTTTTTAATTTCAGGTTCGTCTTTGAAGATTTTTTAGATGATGCTCTGGACTTTGATGATTGAACTGCGCTTCGGTTGTTTAGGACGTACTTTGATGAGTGTTTGAGTTGAAATTTTGAGGTTTATGTTGATGCCAAATGATGAATTTGTTTGAAATGATGAATTCTTGAAATTGATGGTGATTATTTTGAAGCTTTTACGTTGATTTCTGATCAATTTCTGATGGCTCAAGGCGATTTATTACCAATATTATGACTTCGGCGAATTAGTTCATACACAAGCAGGGCAGACACTAATGATTTTACTAACTTTTGAGCAACACAAGCAGGGCTCTGAAACAGTTAAGTAATCGACGAGTCTTGGAATCATCGTACACTCGGCCGGATTATACACAAGCAGGGCAAATCCAATTCAGCAAAAGACGAAATTCATTAAACGTTTACAGCACTCAAATATTTTTCGAAGACAAAAATTATGACTCGAAAAAAAAAATAAGTTGGAACTATGTTACCCAACACAAAAACAAAAATTACAAAAATGACTAAAAAACACAATTATTCACGAAAAATATTAAAAATTTGACTTAGAAAATTCACAATAAAAGATTTTAAAATGTTTAAAAATTGTTTCAGGTGCAAGGACTGTTACCGAGCGATGCTACCATATAGAGGATGAGGACCGGAGATGAAACAAGAAAGAAAGATTTAAGCGAAGTTCCGTCCAAGAAGCGAGTGTATTTTAAGACAGTTACATAATTTCAGCAAAGTACATTTTATGGTAGATAAACGAGTGTTAGCGGAAATGAACGAATGAGCGGCGGAAGTGGTATATCAGTGTAGCCGCGAATAGATATAAATAAATTATGTATTTTATGTAATCGTGTGTTTGTAGAGTGAGAGGGGAGAAGGATTGGTGGTCTCAACAAAAATTTAACAAGAAAAAACGACATCGAATGTAAAAACGAACCCCGTATTTTGCTGTAGTGAAAATAAAAATGTTATCATATTAAAAAATTAAAAATTGCATTTATGTTTAGGTACAGTACGTGGAATTTATTTATGGATCTGTGGGAGGGATTTTGCAATACTTGAAAAGCCTATTTTATGAGCGGACTGAGCGAAAAAATTTTTTCAATGGTTTTTCAACAGATTTTCATGAAAAATCTAGCTACTTATTTTTCTATTTTTTTCAAGAATGCCAGCCCCCTAAAAATTCCGGGCCCGGGGAGAATCCCTCCTCCATCGTTTTGTTAGGCCTACGACATATTCTGTTAAAGGTGAGCTCTCAATTCTCCTTCAAGGACGTATTATCATTTCTGAGAAGTACAAATTTCAAAAACTGGGAGCAGCGTTATCATCTTGATTGGACTCAAAATAGTTGAAAATCTGATTCATAAAATAAATAAAAAAATTGTTGACCGAACAACTTTCATCCAAATACCAGGGCTCGGATTTAGAGCTTCAGCGCCCGGGTACAACAAAAATTTTGGTGCCCCCTCATTTTTCAACTGTTGCTACCTACCGCTTCTGCCAAAATAGATTTAATCAAGTTTTTTATAATGATATTTAATAAAAAAAAAGTTTTCAAAAAATTTTTTCTCCTACTTTTTTGTGTCCCCTGTTTGAAAATTGGCGGCCCGGTACAATTGTATCTTTGCACCTCCATAAATCCAGCCCTGCCAAATACACATTTGGTATTGTATTATTTCGATACCTTTTACCTACATGATAACAATTTTTCCGGAAACTAGTTCGGTGATTATTGGTCACAAAATAAATTTCGATTGAAAATTTCTTAATTTTTATGAAATTTTAAAGAAAATTTAGAATTTAAATGCTAGATGTTGTGATAAATTAATGGCGAGGTATATACTATTTTCCCATTGCCGATGAGTATGTCATGTAGAGGAGGAAAATGTGATCAGATATGATATACATTTTACAGTTCTGAAAATTATTCCGAGGCACTTGAAAGCAATAAAAAGTAATTACAAATTGATAAAGTCAATTTTTTTGTTTCAAGTTTTAAGTTTTAAGAAGAAAAGAATTTTTAAGCTAATCACACCTAAACGTAAAACACAATAAGGAAATTTTCATCGTATAATTTTTAAAAGTTCTGAAATGAAATATTTTTTCATCAAAGCAGTTGTGGTGGTGGGTACAAAATGTGGTTAAAAATAAATTACAAACAAATTACCTAATAAAATATCTCCAAACCTTCTGCATACTATTTTTTTAAAAGGCGAATAAGACTGAGCAAACAGATTTCAAGTCAAAATACCGCTTTGTTACCATTGAAAGAAAAATAAAATCAAGGCTTCGTAATTTTTTCTAAAACGATGACTTGTTAAATCGGTACAGTTCGTACAAAAACTTTTTGTTCCTTTGATCGAAAATCTTCTTCACTCCTTTGCTACTGCACTTCACCACTGCACATTCCGTGAAATGTCAGACCAAAGTGTGTTTATTCTTTCTGGAAAGGTCACAAACTTACGTCGGTTCTACAGTAGTTCACATTTCCACCCACTCAAACCCAGAAATACGCGAAAGTACACACCTATCTGCCACAAACACCTCGTATCTTGTTCTTTCTGATTCTCCCACCGCCCTTCCAACCATCAAAAATATAAATAAATAAAATCTTTTTGCACAACATATCATAATATAGGTTTGCTTCCTCACATCTTTACTAATATTTTCTTCGTATCCGCAAGAAGATCCCTAGAAATGATCCAGCAGATAAACAGCTGCCTACGATGCTGTCATTTCCATCAACTTGCTCATCCCCTTTTAATTCCTCACGTACTCACGTATACCTCAATCTAAAATCCTCATTAAAAATGACGATTCAATTACAGTGGCAAAATTTATGGAACAACCAATTCCAATCCTACTCACAAAGTTAAAATCCATTAAAAAAAAAAAAAAAAAAACTCGTAACTCGTCGTAAAATTAGAAATTGCCCATTCAGAAAAGAGAAAATAATCCTCACTCGACTCCGAATGAACGAAACTAAATCAGCACACTTCTATTTACCTGAATGACTTAGGCCACCGAAAGTCCTTTTTGCAAAAATTCACTATCTTTCCTTTCATCGCGTATATCCTCTCTACATGCAGCTCCAGCAACAACTCACTGCCTTTAATTTTTCCCATTCTTCAACCACCCTTTTCGACAATTTTTCTCCCTTCCGATCGATGAAATATTTTCGAATTTCTGGCTGAAACAAAATAAAATGAAGATAATTACCTATCTATTACAATTAAAACCGAAACTGAATATAAAAAAAAAACAAAAACTACGTTACCTACTTAAGAGGAACTAATTTCAAATCCTACTAAGTTGCACATCAACCAAAAATGATGTTTTTATCATTTTTTATATTTTTTTACCTACCTAATTGAATGGTGACGTCATTTTAAGTGAAAAACAACTCTATTCCAACCAAATCTCAAATTGAAAACCTTATTTCGTGTCAAAAGCTACTTAACAACAATCATTTTCAGCTTGAAAACCTACTAAGGGCCGATTTTATCTCAATAAAATAGTTTTTTTCTCAAAATCTACTAAACGACAACAATTAATTCAGTTTGTTTCAAAACCTGCTAAATAACATCAGCGTCAAAACATCGATGCTATAAATGACGTGCCTTATCTTCAAAATCTCATTAATTGGTTTTCAAAAACCTGTTAAGGGTTATATTTAGTATGAAAACCTACTAACGATAAGAGAAACTGATTGTAAAAATAAGTACGTTAGATAGAATCGAGAGACTTGTCCGTCTCCAAATCAGTAGCAGTGTTACCAATCGACAAAAAAAAATCAAGCAGCTCACTGGAATGGTACATATACATATAGTTTTTATAGTTTTTTGCTGTTTTATCAAACATCCTATTTTTGAATATAATAGATTTTGAAAATAGATGAATCGCTAACATTCTTAAAGAAAATGCAATTTTTGTGGCCTGGAGGATAGTAAAACTTTTTTTTTGTAAAAAAAAAACACGTTATTAAGGGGACAAATGAAATGGTGTAAACTAAATGAAAATTTGGGCACACACCTACAATAATACGACGAACGTCTGTATAAATAATAAATTCGATTTCATGGAATACAGTGGGTCCTAATATAATGGTTACCTATCGATAATTTGTTTTATTTGCTATATTCGCTTATGCATACATATAATGGGTGACCAAAATATTTAGACACTTAATTAAGAAAGTTCACTTCAACCAATTTTCTATTTTTTGGTGGTGTTTTTTCGTATGTTTGTTTGTTTATGTAGTTGTTGGTAATTTTATATTCTGACAGATTTCATCAAGTGTTGCATAATAAGAAGGTTCATTTTTTCAGAAAATAGTTATTTGTTATTAAAGTGCGTAAAGTATAGGTGATTTTGACATGAGTAGCAATCACATACTTTGCATGAGGGTCACACAATATTTTTTTACAAAACCACCCCAAAA
Source organism: Ericerus pela (assembly GCA_011428145.1). Taxonomy (NCBI): domain Eukaryota; kingdom Metazoa; phylum Arthropoda; class Insecta; order Hemiptera; family Coccidae; genus Ericerus; species Ericerus pela. Next base: position 291,357 of record WOFM01000203.1, on the reverse strand, counting down.
ACAAAATTTTACCAAAAATAAAATTTTTAGAAAATGTACCTATCTAAACAGTACAGAAATGAAAATTTTTTTATTAATTTTCAGTTTTCCATTCATTTATTTTCAACTATAGCTAGGGATGAATAAAAAATTTGATGGAATACAAGATTTAAGTAAATTTTTTGCAAACGGGACATTAAAATTGACCTCACAAACGGGTTAGGGTGGGGATGATAAAAATTATCCGTTTCATGAAAAACAAAAAAAAACGATTATAGTACCATTTTCCCATTTTGCATACGCATACATACACATATATACATATGTATACATATGTATGTATGTATGTATCGCCCAAAATTTTGTGTTCACGATTTTGAGAAAACTACAAAATGGATAGAGCTGAAATTCTCACAAGAGATAGTCCTCATATACTGGATCAAATTTGAAAAAAGTTTGACGTTTATCGGTCAATTAGTTTCTGAGAAAACTGGAAAATAAAATATTCCAGAAAAAGTAGTTTTTCCAGAATTCTGATAACAACGACAGATGAGATCGGGCTGAAATTTTCACGATAAATTATCTTTATATTGGTGTAAGTTTGATAGAAATTTACTAGGTACCTATTAGTTCTATAGCTTCTGAGAAAAGTGGAAAAGAAAAATTGCTGGAAAAATTTTTGTGTTTACAGTTTTGAGAAAACTAGTCAACAGACAAAACTGTAATTTTTACGAAAGATTGTTATCTTATAAGAACAAGTCAAAGCAGTTTGGTACTCATTGATTGGGTAGTTTCTAAGAAAACGACAAAAGTGGTAGAATTAGCTTTAACGATAGATTACCCTTATGTAGGTGCGACTCTGATAAAATTTTGATGCCTGTTAACTTGGTACTTTCTGATAAAACTGGAGAAGAAAATTGTTGAAAAAAATTTTTTGATCACGGTTCTGAGAAAACTACAAAAGCAATAGGGCTGAAATTTTTACAAAAGGTATTCTTCATGTGACAACAAATCATCAGTAGTTTCTAAGAAAGCTGGAAAACAAAAATATCCTGGAAAATTGGTTTTTAGCAATAAAACATCAATAGATATATAATTTTATTAAAGATATGGATTCAGCGATGGATTTACGCACAGGCTGACAAAGCTGCAGCTTCGGGCGGCAAATTTTTGAGTTAAAAAAATGATACCTGAATATCTCTTCTGCGCATTAATCGTGGCAAGTATATTTTCCAAATATTTCTGTAGTTATTGCTCTGAGATACCTTTTTACACTAAGAATGTAGGTAAATAAATGAGATATTGTTCATCTGGAGAAGTTTATTGTTTTCAATATTTTGAAAACCCCTCCTTCCAAAACTGGAGGATACATTCCAAAAATCTTAACACAAATATGTAGGCCATCAAAGCCACTAACACCAACCAAAGTTTCATTGCCATAAGTAAAACAGTGGAGGCTCCACAAACTCCCAAAAAATGCCAAAATCAAAAAGTGTCAAATTTGTAATGGCTGCTATTTGAAAACCAGTCAACCAATTTCGCTCAAATTCAATACCAAACCAGTCCCTAATAGTCTAAAACAACCATAACAATTTCAAGCCAAAATATAAAAATTTACGGAAGTTATCGTGATAACAACATGCTGGGTTTGCAACACTTTGAGAACCCCAGAACATCCGCCAAATATGATGACTCTTCATTGTCAGCATATTTGGTGGTGTTCATCTGTGTGAAGTAGGTATCATATAGACAGCTATTATTCCAAGAATTAGGAATAATAGTTGTCTATATTTTGTTCGACACGTTTTTATAGATAAACTGAATCATCTGCAAAAAGGTGATGGAACAACCAATAGTTTTTCATAATTTTTTTTATCTGAACTTAGCAATGAAATGTCGACATACGTGTATGTTTATCATATTATATCGATTATTATCGATATTTCTCTTCATACTTTTCAAGTATTAAGTAGGGTTGCTATTGAAAATCTACTTATTAATCACAGTATCATGAAACGACCAGACGGTGGGGGTAGGTACATTTTTGGTTACATAACTCACGGAAAATTTTGACAAAGATAACTCAAAATAGCTCTGTTTGATAGGATTACACTAACTTACACCAACCTACACCAGTAGGGATATTCCACAAATATTCAAGTAAAACTTGGCGCAAAGTCACATAACATTCCTAAATTTGTGGAATCGCCCTCCTGGTGTAGGTTGGTGTAAGTTAGTGTAGTCCTATCAAACAGAGCTATTCATATACCTACATATACTGTATAAATATAAACCAATTTCTTTTTACCACGTACAGGTAGCAATTTTTATCAGATAGGCACGAAATTTAGGGAGAATATTAGTACTATGTCAAGGACCTGACTTCTTGATTTTGTTGCGGATCGGCCACGGTACTTCCGGTATGGCTATTTTCATTTTTGTTTTGGCTATAAAATTTCTAATTTTCGATCCATAGATACGAAATTTGAAAAAAATATTCACTATTATATATTATAACTTGCTATAAATTTTGGTGCGGATCGGTCGCACCGTACTTCAGTAGGTAACACTATTTTCGTTTTTATTTCGTCTATAAAATGCTTAATTTTGGACCAATAAGAACGTAATTAATAACAAATATTTATTACGATCTGTTAATAACTTTTTAGTGACTACCTAATTTTACATTTTTCGAAAACATACTTTTTTAATGGAGCTGCTGCTGCAGGGTTTTTTCTGGAATTTAGGTTTCTTTTTCATGAATTATGGATGAAAGTCGGCTGACTAGGTTTTCTAGCGAAGTATTTCTGGGCTGAGGAATTATAATCTAGTGAAATCTTACAAAATAAAATAAAACATTAACCCAAACTTTAGCTTTACAGGATTATTGGTTGAGACCTCTAGTTTAACATACTTTAAAAGTTGCACCCTTTCCACCTCTTGAATTTTTGTGAAGGGGGTGTTTATCTGTTAAAATTTAGTTTTTCGCGTTTTACCTTGCGAATTTTGATTTCGTGATAAAAATATCACTACAAAATTGTTCTACATAAAATTTCTTACAAAGAAGTTCCGCTCAGATTTTTGCCTGAGGCCTACCTTTTCCTCTAGAGAGTTTTTAAAACAACCATATTCTAGGCAAAAAACTTTGAAGGTTGTGGCGATAGTAAGAAGTTATGGAAGAGGAGTGAACGGGTATAAAAAATGTGCATCAGGTTTATGAATTATCTACATAGTATGATAATTACGAGTTATATTTCCCATATAATGCTGCTGAGCAATTCTATTTTTGTTGTAAGATTTTACTGGACTATATAATTCCTTAGCTGCTGTTTAAACAAGAAGAAGAAATCTGTATTCCATCAAACTTTTTATTCATCCTTATAGCTACTTAAATTAACGGAAAATTTATCATTTCTGTATTGCTCAGGTACATTTTCAGAAAAATTTTTTCTTGGTGAAATTTTATTGATGAAAATTGGCAAACTGGGTTTTCTAGCGAAGTATTGCTGCTAGAGTTATTTTCATTCTGAAATTACAGCGCTTGTATAGGTACAAAAGTGGCCTTCTTGCAAATGGCGCCATGAGAAAAAAATAAAAATAAAAAAATTAAGAAAAAACTAAATTTCTACACTAGTGGAGAAATGAAAATCATTTTCAAATTTTCTGAATCAATTTGAATCTTTCAATAATAACGTCTTTTTGGTGTAGGTATGAGTTTCGAAAAATCTTAGCTGAACTGCCCGCCGTACTGCTACCACCAACTAAAATATTTATGTTTCAATTAACACCCTGTGTAACTATATCAGCCTCAACATTCCTGTCATTTTTTTAATTCTCAGAAAGTTTTTGGTTGTACCCGCAGAACATATTGCGGTCTGATAGCCTATATTTTTTATACTTAGTAATTTTTTTCTTGTTTTTGTTTTATTGTTTCTAGCTGGTTATTATTATGGGCCTCCCAATGTGGCTTTAAAAAGAAAACAACCTACTGGTTTAATCCCGTTCCCCCGAGTGGGTAAAAGAGAATTCAAAAAGTGGAGAAATAGTGACATAGGTAAGATATATGAGAAAAACTTGAATTTATTCTAATTATTTTGGCCTTGTTTATTTTTAATTTCTATAATTACGGTTGGTTACGATGTTTTTATTCCTGTTGGTAAAAAAACAATAAAATTCAACTTTAACGAACTGGAATAAATATTATAAGTAGCAACTTTTTATAAAAATGCTTTCTTTAAATGATTCAAAGTCAATAGTGTGGTGATGGGGAGGTGAGGTTACAAACCCTATCGAAATTCGTTGATCACCGCACTTGCTCTCAAAAAACAATCTATAATTAGGCCTGTGGAATACCTTGTCGTGAGAGATATTCTCACCAGAAGAAAATTCTACAGAATTTAAGCGTATTCAACCACTTCATACATAAGTACGGGTAAGCCAAAACCAAGGCAAAACTGGCGATTTTAGAGCCGGTTCGGGTGGTTTATATACAGCTTATTTGCACGCACACAAACACACGTACGTAAGATAATACGTACATCGGTGAGGGTGGCCAGGTTGCATCATCCCCTATCGAGATAAGAGATGGCTGGCCGATTGTCTCAATTTGAGAGTAGTATCATCGTTCGATAACAACTCTTGCAATTCTGCATCCTTAAGCTGTGCTTTAGCTATTTCAGCATAAGGTAATTGGACAGGACCCAAGCTAGCTTTGATTCTACTCAAGGCATCAGCTGGAGTGTTAAGTTCTTCACTTATATACTGAATGTCGGTAGTCAATTGACCAATATAGTCTAATTGTTGTGCTCTTCTCGGCGATGCCGGTTCTGCTTTTTGTGTGAAGGCATATGTTAGGGGTTTATGGTCAGTATACACAGAAAAACATCTACCCTCTAATTGGTGCCTGAAATGCTTCAACGCAGCAAAAGTTCCGAGCAATTCCTTATGGTATGTGTTATAATTCTTTTCTGTTTTTGAGAGCTTCCTCGAGAAGAAAGCTAGCGGTAACTTCTTGTTGTCTTTATCCAGTTGGTACAAGGTTGCACCAATAGCAAAATCAGATGCATCGGTACTCACGCATAACGGCAGACTTTTGTCTGGATGAGCCAATAGAGTTGCATTTGCCAGTGTATCTTTGATTTTCTCAAAGGCCTGTTCGGCTTCTTCATTCCATTCGATTGGAGTTTTGTCTTTCTTTTTACTTGTCTTAATTAGTGCAAACAGCTTACTTTATTCGGCTGCTGAATTCTTCAGGCAACATCTATAGAGGTTCACTATCCCCAAGAAATGCCTAAGTTCAGCGACATTTGAGGGCTTCGGGAAATTCAATATTGGCTCTACTTTGGTCTTCAATGGGGAAATGCCTTCGGTCGAGACTTTGTAGCCGAGGAAGTCAATTTTGGTCTGTGCATATAAGCTTTTGCCTATGTTGATAGTAAGCCCGGCAGCGTGTATACGCTGTACGATGGCTCTTACATTCTCCTCGTGCTGATGCTCACCGCCTTCAGAGCAAATGCAGATATCATTCAAGTATGCATATGCAAATGGCAATTCCCTAAACAGTCCATTGATAAATCTCTGGTAAGTTTGTGCTGAGTTGTGAAGTCCAAACGGCATTCGAAGGTATTCGAATAGTCCAAAGGGGGTTATAACCTCTGTCTTTGGTACGTCCTGGTCAGCCATAGGAATTTGGTGGAATGCCCAGTTGATGTCAATTTTGGTGAACATCGTTTTAACCTTCATATTTGATTTGAAGTCCATTATATTGGGGACTGGATAGCAATCAGGAACTGTTTTGGCATTTAAGGCCCTGTAGTCTCCAACAATTCGCCACTCTCCACTTGCTTTTTTGGTCATGTTGATAGGGGAGATCCATGAGCTTTTCGAGGGGCGACATACACCCTCCTTGATGATGAGATGGAAGTATTCCCGTGCTGCTTTGAGTTTATCAGGCAGTAACCTTTGTGCTCTAGCATGGCAAGGCGGTCCTTTAGTTTCTATGTAATGAACAGTGTCATGTTTATAGGTAGGATGCCTGCAAATTGATGGTTGAGTGACTCCAGGATAGTCAAACAGGATCTGTAAGAGTTGTCTGTCAACTTTTGTACAGCTGGATATATTTGTGTCCAGTCTGTAAGCATGCGTTTTGCCATCCACACAATATTTAGATTCACTATTGATCAATTTGCCATTTTTGAGGTCAATGATCAGGCCAAAATGTGCAAGGAAATCTGCACCCAGGATCAGGTTTGGAACATCTGCAACCGTGAAGGACCACGTCATGATTTTCTTGAGTCCAATGTCAACTTTGCTGGTTTCTAGTCTGTAAGCTGGAAGGTTATGACCATTCACAGTACAGAGATAGTATTTCGGAGGGAGTACTTTTTGGGTTTTGTTGACTGGCATTATGCTCAGGTCTGCTCCCGAGTAAATTAAGTACCTTCTCCTGTTCGTCCTGTCCTTTATGAACAGGCAGCACGAGTATTTTTTCGAGGGGTCTTCAGCCACATAGATGGCCCCTTGTTCTAGTTTGACGCCTCCTTGGTATAGGATTTGCCCCACCGATGTTCTCGGGGGAGTTGAACTCTGACCCCTGTTACTGGAACTAGATCTGCGGTCTCTGGACCGGGACTGTCATCCTTTGCTATTGCCACTGTTGTTGTTGTTGCTTCTACTTTTAGATCTTTGTCGCCAGCTACTATTGGATTTCGTGGAGCTTTGGCCTTTGTTCCTTTTTACTTCATCAGGCAACTGAGCTATTTGAGCTCGAAGTTGAGCGATCTCTCCAGTCTCTGCAGACACTGCACTGACCACGGGCTTTGACCTGGTGTATTTGTGCGCATTATCTGCTGATTTTGCAAGGAAGTCCAAGTCTGCGGATGTGTTTATCACGGTTGAACCTACGGCGGCTAGGCATTGCACAACACTTTGGGGAAGTTGCTTGCAAAACTGATTGCCTATGACAGAAGGGGCTACGATGTTGTCCACCTTCTGCTTCAATTTCGCCATGATGATTGAGGGGTTTGTCATCCCCCATCTTCATACCACCCATCACATCATCAATGATTTGGTTTTTAGTTTTACCAAACACATTTCTTATCTTCTTGACGAACCAGGCATACTTGTCCTCTTCTGTCAAAGGGCATTACATGATGTCCGGAATGTGGTGGATTATCTGTGGGGGCATTCCTCCACAAATGTGTAGATACTGCTGGTTCAGGGTTATATTCTCCATCTTGAACCTGCCTTCCAATAGGGTCAACCATAACTCTACCTCATTGGGCAGAAATTCCGGGATCTCTATCCTTCGTCTGTAGAAGTTGGGGTTCTGTCCTGGGTGCAATTGCAAAAGTTGCATAATCTGCGCCAATACTTCGGGCGTCAGCTGTGGCTGAGCACTACCTCCCTGCGATGGTTGTGGGTTTTCATTTCCATTTGGTGGTGGGACCATTGCTATGTCTTTCTGATGACAAGCGTATTCCACAGAACTACTTCCTTCTTTGCTGGTCGAAAACACTGGCTCCTGTGTTTGTAGGACAGGTGTTTTCGGGTCTGAACTTTGGCTTAAAGTTCAACCATTTCTCAACGTTTTTACTGCTAGTTGATCTTTATTTGTTGCAGCTCCCAGTCGTGCTAATTCTGGGTGTTGAGGGCCTTCTTCAGTATTTGGTAAATTCTTAGAGTGTCGAGTCGAAGTTGGGGGAGTTGGGGGATGAGTCCAACCTTCTTCCTCCAGGTCTACTGTCTTGTTTCTCCTTGTTTGTATATTTTAAGGAGAGGGGTATAAATTCCCACTTCAGCAGACTCTACTTCAACGACCTAAAAAGGTGTCTTAGTCTGCAAAAAATTTTTCTATTTGCCGAGCAAGCGAGTATCTCGCCAGCACACCACGCCAAATTTTTGTAAAAGCGCAACGCGCCTAAGAACACCTCACGACGTAACCAAAAATCACGTCGGGGTCACCACAGTGGAATACCTTGTCGTGAGAGATATTCTCACCAGAAGGAAATTCTACAGAATTTAAGGTTGTTCAACCACTTCGTACATAAGTACAGGTAAGCCAAAACCAAGGCAAACCCTGGCAATTTTAGAGCCGGTTTGGGTGGTTTATATATGGCTTATTTGCACGCACACAAACACATGTATGTAAGATAATACGTACGTCGGTGAGGGCGGCCAGGTTGCATCATCCCCTATCGAGATATGAGATGGCTGGCTGGTTTGTGTACGAATTGTGACATCATCTTATTGTGTCACGATTCGGTACTCGTACATTACCTGCAAGTATGTACAGGTAATTATGATCGAACATATTTTGTGTATTTAATGTCACAAGGACGATTGTTTGCCTGCCCTTTGGGGCGGCAACTGTCGTCAAGGGGTCCGAGCCCCTATACCTCATACGGGAGAGACCCCACAAGGCTGTTGCATGAAAAAATTCTGCCAAACACCTCTCTTCCCCCAAAATATTATGCTCTAGTTACGTCATTGCTCAAACTAAAATCAAATTCTGTCTTTTCCTCAAATTTGTGGAAAAAATATCCACGAAAAAGTACTAAAAATATTGCAGGCTTTCAACAACAATCAAACAAAAATGTTTCAACCTATAGTGAACAATATAAATTAAAACAAAAAAAAATTATTAATCTTAATAAATTCATCATTTGTAAAGAAAAACCTGAAAACCTACATCAAAAACAATAATCGGCATTTCGCAACAAAGTTAAGTTAAATAAAGGGAAAATCATACAAAACATATCCGTTAAAAAATCCGACAAGTCCGTTCCAATAGAAAGGTAATTTACTACCCGTAATATAGAGTTTGCAGGCATGTAGGTAATAGCAGGAGAAGGAAAAAGTAAGGATGTACACTTTGATTTAACCTGGTAACATTTATTCGAGGCCGCCTCTCTTTGCGTCTTCAAAAAAAATTACCTTCTCTCTTGGAACCGACTATAGTTACCAATTTATTAAATATATTTTTCATCAATCATACTCTTTTTTATACCTATCCCTCAGTAAAAGATTAGCTGTTGACAGATTGAAAACCTAATTTCTTATCATGTCACAGGTAACACTTATCGTAATATATACACACGAGCTATTGCTCACCTACAGGGCGCACTATGTTTGGCAATGGTGCATAGTGCCGGAGTCTATACTGGTGTTAAAGAGGTCACAAGGCAGTTACACTTCGGTGAGGTGGAATGTGGCAACATATTTTACTAGTCTAATGACATTAAACTAAACTAGCGGCTAAAGTCACTATATGGTAACAGGGACAATATAGGTTCCTACGGACTATGAGGTTTTAGAAATAACATCTCATTTACTAGTGTAAATAAGTTTTATTCGTATGAAATCTACTCTTTCAATTTACAAATGATAAAACTTTGTTTTTCATTCAATGTAGTCTTACCATTTTCAACGCAAAAAATTGCTTTTTCTTGATAAGACAAATTAACTAATTTCCCTTTAACTCTGAACTAGATCCTGACTTAATAGTTAAACTTGAATATAAATAAAACTGGACTTTTAAAAATTTCCCACAACAAACATGGATTGAATCTATTTTTTCTTAATTGAAACATAAATCCAATCAGCAAGGACAACGCAATAATTTTTCCATTCAGAAATAAATTTTTTGCTGCCCTCAGCATCGTGTCTTGGTAAATTAACAAGATAGAAAAAAGGTGGAAAAAATATGTTTCTGAGATGGCTGATGTATAAAAACTAATATCTAAAGTATTCATCCTCGAAATGTTATTGGACGAAGAATGAAAAAAAATATACATGTATTTCTCTTCATTTACAATAATTCTCGCCTCTGTCTATATGACAAAGCAGGACTATTACAAAGAAAGAAAAATAATTGGTTTTTGGTCTCTCTCTTACTCATAGGAAATGGAACATTTCTTGTGAAATGACAAAATAGACAAAAAAGTCTGTCCAAAAAGTGGAGATTGTATCAATAAGATGTGAAAAAAGATAAAATGAAGGTCAAATCACTGGCTTCATTTGCCAAAAATATGTTTGCAGATCTCTGCAGGCGTATATTGTATTTGTGTATTTTAATACGTGGACACACAATGATACTTTTATACTTTCAAGGCATAAGTGCTACCTACTACACTCACATATGTATGTACAGGGATCATTAACACAAACACAAAAAATAAGCAACAAACAGCCATCAGGTTGGTTATCTGCGCATGTGTAGATACCCTTAATAGAAAATGCAACAGCATTTTCCAACTCATCCTATTAAAGACTGCCATAATACTCTGTGTGTATGATAATTGATCTACAAATTTTGTGTAATAACTGTTTTTTCTATTGTTTTTACGGTAATAATTTAATTAATCATCGTGTTTTAATTGATTTGTGTATTATTGAACCTTTTTTCGTATATTTAATAAATTTTTTACTATAAAAACTCGTCTATTCACCATAAATACTTATGTCACCACGAATTATTTTATCTCAAAAACCAAAAATTTTTCAATTTAAACAAATTTGTTTCTAAATTGTCTTGTGATTGAGCTCCCTATTTCTCATTTTTTTGAAAAATTGAGTGGTCCTATGAATATTTTTGTCACGTTTTCCAACAAAATTTCAATCGGAATTGTGCTTTTTCTCATTTTGTATCACTTGTAGTGGAACCACAATGTGATGAATGTTGAGAATGTTCAACATTCATTGGTACTGGGTCTGCAAAGGATGGTAGATTAAGACTCAATGGGACATCCTTTGGGAATCTCTTTTCAATTTCAGCTACAAGGCATTGCAAGTTACATATAAACATACATGCAAGTACTATGAGATGTAAGTCAAATCCACCAGGCATTCTTTGCAGTTCAGTAATTTGGAACTCTATTGCACAAAGTTGTCTTCTCGCTGTTAGGTGAGATAAACTAGAGTCATTGAGCATGCTCTCCAACTCCTTGTTGTAGCTTCCAGCTGCTGTGACATTACCTTGAAAATTTTCTAGTTCAATGGTTGTGTCATCTCAAAATCTTACACTGCATTCTTCCAATGTATTATGAGGGTATTGCCATCACTGACTTGAATGTGCCTCCATTGGTTCATAAATTTTTTCAATATTTAGAGAAATTTGTTGACTTGAGAGCACATTGAAGCCAGTTAGTGGGTCTACCTCAGTAACAGGAAAATTTGCTTGTTGTTCCTTAAGAATGTTGTGTACATCCTTCAAGTTCGCAGTTCTCCGTGCTTCCTGACATTGTTGTTTTAAAAACTTAGCTGCTCAACACATTTGTTCAATCTCTTGTTGTTGATTAGTGTCATATTCCATCAATTTCTCCTCTTCCAGGAGGTTAACAACCTGTTGAGGTTGTTTATGTCCTTCCTATTGAGAAGGTAATGACAGTGGTGTAGGATGTGTGTTTTGAAATTTATTCAAAGATCGATATATCCATAAGCGTTATGACATTAATTCACTATATGTTATAGATTTATAATAAAAATAATTTTTACAACATTTATCTTTAATTACAAGTGATGTCAATAAAAAATTGAACATGACCTGTAAGTTCAATGAAATTTTAGTTCAAATATGTGTAATAAAAGGAAGGAAGTAAAATAATTAAGATCCAACATTTTTGATAGGTCATGCTAATAAAAAATCTAGCATGACCCATAGATGCAAGTGCAATGAAGTTTTTTAATATTTGCGACACTGCTTAATTAATTAATTAATCTAAAAATATTTAAAGATAAATTTTAGACTAATTGCGCCTGTGGGTCATGTCAAACAATAACAAAATTTCATAATACATTGGAAGAATGCAGTATCAGTTCTTAGGATGACACAATCTCTGAACTTGAAAATTTTCAAGGCAATATTACGGTGGCTAGAAGTTATAACAATGAGTTGGAGAGCATGCTCAATGACCTTAGTTTATCTCACCTAGCAGTGAGAAGAAAACTTTGTGCAACAGCGTGATTTCCAAATTACTGAACTGGAAAGGATGCCTGGAGGACTTGACTAAGAACTCATAATACTTGCATATATGTTTATATGTAACTTGCAGTGCCATGCAGCTGAGATTGAGGAAAGATTCCCAAAGGATGCCCTGATGAGTCTTCCTCTGCCATCCTTTGCAGATCTAGTGCCAATGAATGTTGAACATTCTCGATATTCATCATGTAGTGGTTCCACTACAAATAATACAGCTGCTTGTGATAATCAATAATCACCTGCACCTGAACAACAGCGTCAGGAACAACCTATGTCAATTTCTTTGGAAGAAACTAACCAATTAGCATCTAAACATATGGAGGAAGTCTAGTGAAAAGAAGAGTAAGCTTGTCAAGAGAGAATCCTCATGAAACAATTTACTGATGAAGCAACAAAAGCAATGATTGATCTCCAAACTACAGAAACACCAGTACAAAAGACAAGAGACCAACAATGGCAATGTGAGCAAAACATTGAAGCTATGTTCCACATAGTGTTCGAAGATTTTCTAAAAGTTCACATTCAGTTGTTAATCAGAAGAGGTAAAAATCAAAATTCTGAATTTGAAGTAAGTAATCCTCACAAGAGAAATATCTCATCTCATAATACAACATGTGAACAACCAACACATAAGAGATTATGTAATAATTCTTCACACATTAATTCTGTATGATCAATGAACTTTTCTGTACTAAATCAAATGAATTTAAACTGAAATAAAGATATATTTGAATAATTTAACCATTTTGCCTCTGATGAAGTTGGCTACCACCAACATTTACAATTTTTGCATGATCATTACAGCAACCAATCAAAAGTAAAAGCTTAAATTTGGTACCAAATTACCGGATTATATCTCCCATTTTTGGGAGTTAAGTTTGCAAAGGTGAAGACAACATTTACCAAACAGTAACATTTGAACCAAAGATTGGTGATATAATCCATGTTCTGAATTATATGACAAAACCAGGTGTCTACAGAACTGCCAAAACTGTAAGCTTAAACACTTCACACGATGATAAAGTCTGTTACGTGGAAATAAGTATTACTACCCAGTTCAAATGTTGTCAATAGACCTATAAAGTTTTTGGCACCTTTTGAATTGAATAGTAATGACAAAGTACCAAGTACTCAGGTTTAAACTTGGTCAAACACTTGCTCTGAAAAACATTCTTTACGAAGCAACCAACGGATTATAAAATGGATTTTGGCCTCATTTAATAAGTAACCATTTTAATTGACTTTAGAGTAGTTGATTAATTTCATGTCTCATTGTCATTGTCTATTTCCCTTTTCATGAAAGCGAATGATAAGTATTAGTGGATTGATCCAACCACATTAGGAATTAATCAGTTTAATTTTTAAATGACACTTTAAGTTCTAATACAAACATGCTAATTCCCATTCTTCCTTTACAGAATTGCTCCTATATGCCCAAAACTAATTCTTCATTCACTACAAATGCAGACAGAAGTCGATTAAAAATTAAAAAGTTTAATTAATTTAAATTTTTTTTATTGTTTTCTGTTTTTGACTTTTGTTTAAAAGTCTTAATATCAATATAATTTGTTTTATTATTTTTAATAAATTTTATATTATTTATGTCTTTACCTAAAAAAGTAAATTTATTTTCAGAACAAGTCAAAAACTGACAAACTGGTCTCAGAAGATCAGCTTAGTGTACACCACCCTCAGTATCGTGATATAAATACATGAGCTATTGCGCACATACAGGGTGTGGTATGTTTGGCAATGACACATAGTGCGCCTGAGTCTATACTGGTGTTGAAACGGACACAAGACAGTTACACTTTGAAGTGGGGGAGTGTGATAACTGCATATTTTACTAGTTTAATGGACGTTAAACTAAATTTATGGCTCAAGCCACTATAACACTTTCTTTTGAATCCCACTACTCTTAACTGAAAGACCTATAAAATATGTATATTATTTCAATATCTTTAGTGCAGAAAACTGAAAACTCTAGAAAATTTTATAACACTAAGTGGTTGAATGCAAGAATGATATCCTTAAATAAATACTTGAGTAGGTACACTCTATTCATACCTGTTCATAGGGTGTTTCATGAAACGTCTGCCTGTGAAACTTAGGTGACTATTTTGGTAATATCTACTATTGATAAAATAGGTAATAAAATACCTACGGAGAAAAGATATTCGACATTACATTACATTTTCAGTAAGAATAATTTTAAAGTACCAGGAATTGACCGCTAAATTTCAGCCATAGGAATTACGCAGGGGTGGAGCTAGGAATGGGGCTGCATAGGCCATGACCCCCTCCAAAAACAGTTTGCTCTCACACTGGCCCTTCAGAAAATTGGCAAGTAAAACTGTCCTTCAGTGCCTGCGTGACTGAAACATTTAATGTAGGTACCTAGTACACACATATGTGAAAATGAAATGGGCTACAGCAAGTGATTTAGTTGTATGTGTGCGCAGTGTACACACCCACAACCACAAACCTACGCATACAAACACATTTTTTCTTCTCACTTTCATCGTATAAAAAATTGCGCTGAAATTGCACCAAAACTAGTACTGAAAATTCTTCACCTTTTTTTTATCCCTCCGAGTGATAATAGAAATATGTACTACATTAAAATTTAAACTATATTGGATGATAATTTGCCGGTATAAGCCAGATACTGTAACAAAACGAAGGAATGAATAAACAGAGACATGAATGAAGTTAAGTAAAATTTTGTAAAGAAAAAAACTCATTTCACCTTATCCTACCTCTCAATGATCCACCCAAAAGAAATCTAGCTAACTCACTGTTACTTAGTACTCCATGAGACCTGTGGAATACTTTGTCGTGAAAAAGATTCTTACGAAAAAGGTAGCCAACAGCTATCTGCATGTTCTGATACTTCATACATAAATGTATTGGGGAGCCAAAACCTTGATGAACACTGGCAATTTTGTAGTCAGTTTTTTAGGTTTATATACTCGACTCCTTACACACATATGTGTTGAGAAGGTATGTCTCTTATTAGTAACTGATAAGAAACAACGTACAAGTTTGTGTTCTAATTCGTGACATCACCGTTATTTATCGATTAGTCATGGTCCGAACATTGTAAATTACCTGCCTGAATTTGTAAGTAATTACAAACGAACGAAGCGTGTATTTGTTTAATGTGCAAGACACTAAAAATGACCAGCCTTTGGGGGCAGCTGTTGTCGAGAGACCGAACTTCTTACCTTACACAGATTCGATGATACCTATAAGAGTATTAAAAAAATATTATAAATATGTCAACTTGCGGCCTGTATTTCAAGTTGAAGGAACAAAAAAAATTTCATGTCTTAATAATCTTTAAAAAAAAAATGAATGTGTAGTATAGGCCGCAAGTTGACGTATAAGATTTTTTAGTGGTCTCATTGCCATCAATCCTTTCCTAGAAAATTATTTCACCCATCAAAAGAAAGCTATGCAACTTCGTATACATAGCTGTACTAAATGGTTAAACTATCGATGAGTAGAGTTTAACTTTATTTTACCAGGTTGATCGTCTCATGCGTACTTAGGCTAAGTAACGTTTCACGAAAAATGAATCGGGCGCACACATACATCGAGAAAGTGATAAGCCATCAGCCTACCTTCAAACTTAGTCAATTTTTGTATTATTTCCCTTATTAAACCGCATAAAATTGACTAATTTTCAAAGTGGACTGACGGCTTATCTTCTTCTTCGGTGTATCTATGCGTGTAACGCAATTTTTGTGAAAAGTCATTTAGCTTAAGTGTGTATGAGACCATCGATGTGTCTTATCAGCTAAATTTAGTTTGTCCCGAAGTTTAAAATTACTATAATTGGGCCTTATATGTAGGTATATATATATAATTTTATCAAATTAGGTAAGAACCTACTTCATTTTGGGAGACGTTTCGTGAAATATCTTGCACAAGTTTACTGGTCAAACCAGTAGGTAGGTACTTAAATATCATTTTTGCATTTAGTCGTAAGTAACAATAATACTTCATTACATACCGGTAGCGCAAAATTTAATAAAAATATACAAGATAAGGTGTAAAAAATTTTATAATTCAGTAGGTATTATAATTAGTATAATCAGTACATACGCACGTTTCGTTGAGGAACAATGAAGAAAAACTTTTCATTGTGAACTAATTATATATTCTGTACATCATCCTTTTCTCAGATTCGCAAAATATAATCTGTTTACACGAAAAGAAAGGAAAAAAAATCAGGTTAACTTTACGAGTGCTGAAGCAAAATTACAACCTTTTTTTTTTGTTGTTCTATACTGTTGTCTATTCGTGAATAACAATGGAAAAAGATGATTAAAACACAAAAACACAATTCAAACGTTACAAAATTCTTTGATGCGTTTCAGCTTTTACATTTTCTTTTAATCACCTTTACGAAGATATCACCTACCAACACATAAGTCAATATAGGAGGGGGGAAATTTGAGAAATGAGACAGTACTGAAAAGATTTTCAAATAACGTGGCAGTCAAGTTTTCAATATAATTTTTCAGACCAATGTTATCCACAGAAATTTTTTTTTTTGTTGATATAATATAGGTACCTATTTACTAAGTCTGAACAATTTTTTTTGGAAGATAATAAATATACCAATAATTAAAACCGATAACTTTTAATATGAACCACTCGTTTTGCAGACACCATGAAAAGAATAGAAGGACTCTATCCATTCCCAAGAGTGGGAAAATCACTGGATCACAGTAGAGCCAAGGTGGACAACGTCGATGAATTTTCTGTCACATGGATTGGTCCAGGACTAGGTCGAGGTTACCTGGGTTCGAATGATCTAAGCAGAAAAGACTACACTGGAAATGCATTACGAGGTATTCAATATGAATAAAACGTTGATAAAATGAACAGTTGACTTCCAAAACACCTGGTCCAATAATATTTAATTTTCATATTTTTTTCAAGCAGATAGGTCTACCTACCTATCTTATTGAAAAAAATGTTTCGACGTGATAGTACTTAATCAACTACCTATCCAGATTCTGTCTACTGGGTGAACCATTACTTTCTTTTCTAAAATCTGAATTCAATACGGTAATGGAAGTAAATTTAAAAATAAGTTTTTAGCGTTGAGAACGACAGATTTGACTGCATAAATTACAAATAAGAAAAAAAAAAAAAAATTCTCAAATACGAAGGTAGTTATTAAATTGTTGTGACTGCACCAAAAATGATTCCTTTGGGGAATAGCCTGTGGTTACGATGTCAATAGTTGACTCAAGATTTTTTGTAAACAAGATAGAAGTCGCAATTTTCACTCAATAGGTCTGAAATTTGGTACCAATTTTCAACCTTCTATCTCAACAGAAATTACGAAAATAAAATAATGCGGATGGTAATCTAATGCATAATGAATGCTGATAAAATGTGTTTTTGGCCCATATCTGCGACCCATTCTTATTTTCGGGATTTCAAAAAAAAAAATTATCTAAATGTAATACTCGGTACCCCTATATCAATTTTCAATCTTCTAACTCAAATGGGAAGTACAAAAAATAAATTCAGGTCAATTTTAGATTTAAATATATGTAATACATGGTGCGAACTAAAGTTATTATTATAATAAACGTACAACATGATTAGATTTTTTAAGACAAAATTCAACGAAAATTCTTCAGACAAAATATAAGGCGCATGAACCAACTATAAATGTTTCATTTTGTTTCCGTCTTAATAACGAATTGATCAGTGTTACTGACTCCCATAAAGCCAATAGCTCTGCTTGATAGGACTACACCAACTTACACCAACCTACACCAGGAGGGTGATTCCACAAATGTAGAAATGTTACGTGACTTTGCGCCAAGTTTTACTTGAATATTTGTGGAATATCCCTATCGGTGTAGGTTGGTGTAAGTTAATGTAATCTTATCAAACAGAGCTAATGTAATAAAATTGTCATCATATTGTTGTTGGGAAAAATCTTCGAGGATATATATGATGGAGATGACATAATAGTGGTTTTGGTGTTGCATCAATGGATAGCGCTGCCGACACCATGGGTTTTGCTTTCTAAAAATTTAATTGGAGGAAAAAATTTCCACATGCATATGTTTAAAAACACTGGTGTACAAATTACCCCATTCTGTCCGAAGAATCAGAATTCTGATTGGTTGATGTTGATTGATATGGGGTAATTTGTATGCCAGTGTACTCGTGCTCGGTGTAGATGTTAACAACAGTCAATCCCATATAATAAAACAGCAGCATGTCAACTCCATCATATACATATCCTCGAAGGAAAAAATTATCCCACTAAGTTATCGTAAGTGTCGTTTGAGATTCAAAGTGGAGGAAGGGTGAAAGCTTTGACTATATAGTACTGGAACAGTAAAGAAATATGATTTCTGGTTCGACATGCCATGCTAAATAGGCAATCAGAGCGTACCTTTTAACATATTTTGCTTTGTGTTTATTTATGTTTATGTACGCTATCTTTGTGAATTTAATTGATGTCTTTATCAGATGTATTTAAGTAAATGTTGAAAATATGCAGAAGGTACGCTAGAGTTGCCTACTTTTTCACCGGCATGTCTTGACCTTAAATAGTACGTTGGTCCTATGCAGCTTTACTGGTCCAGTACTATATGTATAGTCAAAGTGTAAAGGAAATTGAATTGCAAAGGACACTAGCACTTACATAAGGGGAAAAAAGTTTCCAATTGACTTTTATGACAATTTTTTATTAGAGAGCATCAGTTTATCTAATTGTCTATTGTGTATATAACTTTAGTGAGAACACCGATTAGCAGGTGACTTTGGACGTCACACTGCATGTCTCAAAAAGTTCCCTCTTTTTTTATGCCTTCATATTTTCTACTATTCAAATCAATTTTTCACATCATCTACTGAACCGACTTTAATAAGATTTAAAGCTATATGTGGAATACCTTGTCGTGAGAGATATTCTCACCAGAAGGAAATTCTACAGAATTTAAGCGTGTTCAGCCACTTCGTACACAAGTATGGGTAAGCCAGAACCAGACCAAACACTGGCGATTTTAGAGCTGATTTGGGTGGTTTATATACGGCTTATTTACACGCACACAAACACACGTATGTAAGATAATACGTACGTTGGTGAGAACGGTCAGGTCGCATCATCCCCTATCGAGATAAGAGATGGCTGGCTGGTTCGTGTACAAATCGTGACATCATCTTATTGTGTCATGATTCAGTACTCGTACATTACCTGCAAGTATATACAGGTAATTACGATCGAATGTAATTTGTGTGTTTAACATCGCAAGGATGATTATTTGCCTGCCCTTTGGGGCGGCGACTGTTGTTGAGGGGTCCAAGCCCCTTTTCTTCATACCGGTGAGTCCCCACAGCTACTCCCCCCAGTTTTTGCGCCACAAAAATGATCAAAATGCGCATGGCCTGGGGGATGTGCGGGTTTTACTTCCACTTCTGGTCAGCCTCCCATTTTGCCAAGGCGCTACCTACTGCAGCCCCGACACACTCGTAAGATTCCTTACAAGCGTACATTCGGGCTAGGTAATTTGCCCGGCTATCCTCTCCCCTACGCCTCGGTGGTTTGTTTTTCGAGTGGGTGTAGGGGTGATGACTGAAGTGAGGGGGCAGCAGACGTTTAAACTGTGGCTTCCTTAACATCGGGGAGTTTGAATTCCCTGATGTCCAGGTGGCCATCTTTGCCTTTTTGTTTACGGCCCTCTCGGCCATAAACAAGAATCTCATGGGATCCCGTTTTTCCTCTGGGATCAGCTCAAGCTTCGGGGGTTCTGGGGTTGGGACCAACTCCTGTGGTGACCAGGGAGGAGAGATTATCGGAGGCAGGGGAGATGTCATCTCCGCTAGAACATCATCTACGGGAGGAGCTGTGTCCATTAGCAGCTCCTCCTCGATCCAGTCCAGCTCCGTTTTCTGTTTGGTCTTCCTCTGAGTTTATGGAAACTCAGCAGTTTTCCAAACAGTCTGGGAGGTGGCGGACTT
Organism: Ericerus pela; assembly: GCA_011428145.1. Lineage (NCBI taxonomy): Eukaryota > Metazoa > Arthropoda > Insecta > Hemiptera > Coccidae > Ericerus > Ericerus pela. The sequence goes on along the minus strand of WOFM01000203.1, from coordinate 271,397 downwards.
CAGGAAAGTGGTTGGCACCGACATAGGAAACAGATTGCAGGAAAACAGAAAACCAAAAATATCGTTTAGAAAACACATCTAAGATCTACGACAGTTCTAAAACGGGTGAATTTACTGCTATTTTTGATTTACCATTACACTTTTGTTTTAGCTTTTTCGCATCTTCTTATCAGCATGTAGAGGGGATAGCGCTTAAAATTCTTGGCCAAATGCAAGTTTTCCGGTTAAGTTCTGATTGGTTTAAGCAAAGTTATGCCTAAAATAAACTCAGAGAATATATTTTTCGAATTTTATTACAAAGGAATCTCCGCTTGTGATGTCACAATGTTGAGATTATCTTTGCTTTTGACAATAAATGCACGTTGAGATGTTTATTTCCGTATCGCACGTGGATTTGTTTATTCCTATCGTTTTCTTTTTGTTGGCATTCCATGTTTGCTTATCTCCGGAGTTTCTTTTGTCTCCCAGAATTCTGATTTTCGTCGCATATTTTAGCGGGTTTCAACTTACGTAGCGGATATTACTTTTTCAGGAGTAAATTTTATTTTCTTCACATTAACCTCTCAGATTTGCGAGAAGGATGGGAATTTTTACATTTTTTACTGCCTAGGGGCCTGCCTCTTTTTTGTGGGCATATGGAGGCCTCCGGATCAAATGTTTTAGTGGTAACATCGTCCGAAAATTTTACAGACTTTTTTATTTTTGGTGTTTTCTCTAATTGTGAATTTGTTATTTCACATTTTTCAACGGATTCTTCTGTGTTTGTTGGGGAATCCGTCTGTATATTTTCTACGTTCTCCCTCTGCAACCTTTATATTCTTTTATCGTCACTTACCATGTATGCAGGCTTCAATCTGTCAATTGAAATTGTTCGAGGTTCGCCTGCAATGAGTATCACTAAGTTCTTTTCATCTTGTGATACTACTTTGTAAGGACTGGCTTATGGTTTCTCCAGTGCAGATCTCATTTTTTCATCTCTAACAAATACGTCTGAAGTATTGGCCAAGTGTTTCGAGATGTAAATCTTGGGCTGGCCATGGCCAGCTGCCTGTTTTAGGAAATTATTGGCGTCATTTTGTATATTTTGCACCATGATTTTGGGGCTAACTTCCTTCGATTCTGTGAAGAAGTCCTCTGGAAGGTGTAGCTCTTCGCCAAACGCTAATTGCGCTGCAGAATGACCTGTATCCATTTGTAGGGCAGATCGAAGGCCTAAGAGGATGGTAGGGAGTACGTCTACCCATCTCTTTGTATCATGAGACATGATAGAGGCTTTGAGAGCTCTATGCCATCTCTCGATTTTGCTATTGGCTTGAGGATGGTAAGCTGTGGTATGACTGTGTTGAACACCAAGCTTATTAGACAGCTCTTTAAAGAGCGAGCTCTCGAATTGGCGACCTTGGTCTGTAATTATGACTTCTGGTACACCATACCTCGCAATCCAGGTATTGTATAACCTTGCAGCTACTGTAGGAGCTGTCATCTTGTGTAGAGGGATTGCTTCTGGCCATCGTGTTGCCCTGTCTATTATCGTTAACAGGTATCTGTGTCCTTGATATGGTGGCAATGGGCCTACCGAGTCCATATGTACTGTTTCAAACTGCTCTGTTTGTTTGAAGGATTTGAGGGGCGAGTGAGTGTGTCTTCTTACTTTGGATTCTTGACAGTTCAGGCAACTGCGAGCTCATTTGTTGCAGTCAGACTTCATTCGTGGCCATACAAACCTTGCCAAAATTAAATTAGCACTACATTTTGGCCCAGCATGCGACAGATTATGTACACTGTTGAATGCCAACCTGCAATATTTTACCGGTAGAAATGGCCTGTTCTTACATGTACTGATGTCACATGTTAATAAAACATCAGTACCGGGAATTTTTTGCTGTCTCAATTTGAGAGTAGTATCATCGTTCGATAACAACTCTTGCCATTCTGCATCCTTAAGCTGTGCTTTAGCTATTTCAGCATAAGGTAATTGGACAGGAGCCAAGATAGCTTTGATTCTACTCAAGGCATCAGCTGGAGTGTTAAGTTCTTCACTTATATACTGAATGTCGGTAGTCAATTGACCAATATAGTCTAATTGTTGTGCTCTTCTCGGCGATGCCGGTTCTGCTTTTTGTGTGAAGGCATATGTTAGGGGTTTATGGTCAGTATACACAGAAAAACATCTACCCTCTAATTGGTGCCTGAAATGCTTCAACGCAGCAAAAGTTCCGAGCAATTCCCTATTGTATGTGTTATAATTCTTTTCTGTTTTTGAGAGCTTCCTCGAGAAGAAAGCTAGCGGTAACTTCTTGTTGTCTTTATCCAGTTGGTACAAGGTTGCACCAATAGCAAAATCAGATGCATTGGTACTCACGCATAACGGCAGACTTTTGTCTGGATGAGCCAATAGAGTTGCATTTGCCAGTGTATCTTTGATTTTCTCAAAGGCCTGTTCGGCTTCTTCATTCCATTCGATTGGAGTTTTGTCTTTCTTTTTACTTGTCTTAATTAGTGCAAACAGCTTACTTTATTCGGCTGCTGAATTCTTCAGGCAACATCTATAGAGGTTCACCATCCCCAAGAAATGCCTAAGTTCAGCGACATTTGAGGGCTTCGGGAAATTCAATATTGGCTCTACTTTGGTCTTCAATGGGGAAATGCCTTCGGTCGAGACTTTGTAGCTGAGGAAGTCAATTTTGGTCTGTGCATATAAGCTTTTGCCTACGTTGATAGTAAGCCCGGCAGTGTGTATACGCTGTACGATGGTTCTTACATTCTCCTCGTGCTGATGCTCACCGCCTTCAGAGCAAATGCAAATATCATTCAAGTATGCATATGCAAATGGCAATTCCCTAAACAGTCCATTGATAAATCTCTGGTAAGTTTGTGCTGAGTTGTGAAGTCCAAACGGCATTCGAAGGTATTCGAATAGTCCAAATGGGGTTATAACCTCTGTCTTTGGTACGTCCTGGTCAGCCATAGGAATTTGGTGGAATGCCCAGTTGATGTCAATTTTGGTGAACATCGTTTTAACCTTCATATTTGCTTTGAAGTCCATTATATTGGGGACTGGATAGCAATCAGGAACTGTTTTGGCATTTAAGGCCCTGTAGTCTCCAACAATTCGCCACTCTCCACTTGCTTTTTTGGTCATGTTGATAGGGGAGATCCATGAGCTTTTCGAGGGGCAACATACACCCTCCTTGATGATGAGATGGAAGTACTCCCTTGCTGCTTTGAGTTTGTCAGGCAGTAACCATTGTGCTCTAGCATGGCAAGGCGGTCCTTTAGTTTCTAAGTAATGAACAGTGTCATGTTTATAGGTAGGATGCCTGCAAATTGATGGTTGAGTGACTCTAGGATAGTTAGACAGGATCTGTAAGAGTTGTCTGTCAACTTTTGTACAGCTGGATATATTTGTGTCCAGTCTGTAAGCATGCGTTTTTCCATCCACACAATTTTAGATTCACTATCGATCAATTTGCCCTTTTTGAGGTCAATGATCAGGCCATAATGTGCGAGGAAATCTGCACCCAGGATTGGGTTTGGAACATCAGCAACCGTGAAGGACCACGTCATATTTTCCTTAAGTCCGATGTCGACTTTGCTGGTCTCAAGTCCGTAAGCTGGAAGGTTTTGACCATTCACAGTACGGAGATAGTATTTTGGAGGAAGAACTTTTTGGTTTCTACTTACTGGCAATATACTCAAGTATTCACCTGAGTCTATCAAGTACCATCTCCTATTAGTCCTGTCCTTTGTGAACAGGCGGCATGAGTGTTTTTCCAAGGGGTCTTCGGCCACGTAGATGGCCCCTTGTTCTAGTTTGACGCCTCCTTGGTATAGGATTTGCCCCAAATTTGTACCTGTTGTTGCATTTGGTGGCCTCTGCGCCAAATCTATTATAAAAGAAACAACTCTTTTCATCTCAATTTCGAGACTGGTTTTTGGGTGATGATGTTCTTGGGGGAGTTGAACTCTGACTCCTATTGTTGGAACTAGATCTGCGGTCTCTGGACCGGGACTGTCGTCCTTTGCTATTGCCACTGTTGTTGTTGTTGCTTCTACTTTTAGATCTTTGTCGCCAGCTACTATTGGATTTCGTGGAGCTTTGGCTTTTATTCCTCTTTACTTCCTCGGTCAACTGAACTATTTGGGCTCCAAGTTGAGCGAGTTCACCAGTCTCTGCAGATACTGGGCTTACCACAGGCTTTGACCTGGTATATTCTAGTGCATTATCTGCTGATTTTGCAAGGAAGTCCAAGTCTGCGGATGTATTTATCACAGTTGAACCTATGGCGGCTAGGCATTGCACAACACTTTGGGGAAGTTGCTTGCAAATAGAAGGGGCTACGATATTATTCGCCTTCTGCCTCAATTTTGCCATGAAGATTGAGGGTTTGTCATCCCCATCTTCATACCACCCATCACATCATCAATGATTTGGTTTTTCGTTTTTCCAAATACATTCTTTATCTTCTTGACGAACCAGACATATTTATCATCTTCTGTCGAAGGGCATTCCATAATATCCAGAATGTGGCGGATTATCTGTGGGGGCATGCCTCCACAGATGTGTAGGTACCGCTGGTTCAGAGTTATGTTCTCAGTCTTGAACCTGCCTTCCAAGAGTCTCAACCATACATCTACCTCATTGGGCAGAAATTCCGGGATCTCTATCCTCCGTCCGTAGAAGTTGGGGTTCTGCCCTGGCTGTAGTTGCAAAAGTTGCATAATCTGCGCCAAGACTTTGGGTGTCAGCTGTGGCTGACTACTACCTCCCTGCGATGGTTGTGGGTTTTCGGTTGGTGGTGGGACCATTGCTGTGTCTTTCTGATGACAAGCGTATTCCACAGAACTACTTCCTTCCTTGCTAGTTGAAAACACTGGCTCCTGTGTTTGGAGGACAGGTGTTTTTGGGTCAGAACTTTGGCTTAAAGTTCGACCATTTCTCAACGTTTTTACTGCTAGTTGATCTTTATTTATTGCAGCTCCCAGTCGTGCTAATTCTGGGTGTTGAGGGCCTTCTTCAGTATTTGGTAAATTCTTAGAGTGTCGAGTCGGGGGAGTTGGGGGATGAGTCCAACGCACACAAACACACGTACGTAAGATAATACGTACGTTGGTGAGAACGGCCAGGTCGCATCATCCCCTATCGAGATAAGAGATGGCTGGCCGGTTCGTGTACAAATCGTGACATCATCTTATTGTGTCACGATTCAGTACTCGTACATTACCTGCAAGTATATACAGGTAATTACAATCGAACGTAATTTGTGTGTTTAACTTCGCAAGGACGATTTTTTGCCTGCCCTTTGGGGCGGCGACTGTCGTCGAGGGGTCCGAGCCCCTTTTCCTCATACCAGTGAGTCCCCACACTATATATTTATTATTGTTCTTGTCCCATAAAATTGGCATGCTAATTTTGTAAAATACGTTCCGGTACTACTGTTTGTAAGTAAAGAAAGAGATTAAATAAGAGGGAGCTACGGGAGGTCTAACTCCTCTTTCCTTTTAGCCCCTAAAAAACTGTAAATAAGTTTGCGAGGCAGACGCCCAACCCTGATTTGATTTGCCTATAAAATCGGTTACGAGAAGAACAAAGGTGCGGTTTTAATATGTAGCCTATCCTTGAATTTGAAAAGACTTGAGTAATCGAATTATGAACCGAAAATAGTGCTAATGAGCTGCATCGTCGCGTGACATGACCTTTTTTGACGTTACCTTCAATTTTCTGGCAATTTACACAATTTTCAAGACATATTTACTTCAACAAAGAGCTTGAAATCGAAAAACAATGTTTTGATGAAATGCGATGTTGTTAAAAAGAGAGGGGGCCAGAGGAGACAGCGGAGAATATTTGGACCCCTCCTCCCGTACAGTAAATTTAGGTAACGAATTAAATTATTTCATCAAAAAGGAAGGTTTCTTCAGCGCAGGCTTTCTCTTCATTAATAAGTAATCTGCAAAATTGAGAAATTTTTTTAAAGTAATCGAAATTCTGGTTGTAAGAAAAACATATCAATGCGCCTGTATAATGAAATTCGAAATACTAATACATCGTCCTATTTGACCGGTGGCCTAAAGTCGAGTCACTTGCACTGATTCTGACAGAGGTGAACATTTTGTAATGGACTGATCAATCATACGTTATTTGTACGTAGCGGATCAATATGAAATTTTATTAATTTTTTTAATGACGAGAAATAGAGGAAGGGGAGTGTATTTTCACCAATTTTGAATTTTCTTTAAACTACCGGTCAACAAACGCACTCGGCAGAAGTGAAATTAATCGTCTAATACAGTTTTTGCGCGACATTTCGCCAGTTATTCCTACAAAATTATGATAAGCCAAATAATATTAGCGATTCAACTTTTACGAACTAGGTTTTCAGCCAATAAACTGTTACGATTATTTGAGAAAAAAACATTTCGTAAGTTTTTATTTTCCTACCGTTCTAATTCTCAAACAAAATTCCTAATTGGTATAGCAATATATGCCTATATGCGACAAGCACAAATGAAGAAAAATTTTTACTAAAGAGGAATGGCTTTATTTGACCATTTAAGCCTTCATGTATTCGTATCGTTTCACTAAATAAAAAATGAACTGCATTCTTTTTGCATACGATGAATTACAGATTACATCCGCGAACTGAAAGCCAACGAAAAAGAATTGGGTTTAGTTGATAATGAGAAATCTAATCCGAGTAAATCCATCAACGAATTCGCTCTGCCAGAGGAAATTATAATTAATCCGAACAATGCACAACTAAGTTTCGCAAATGGTGACGAGAAATTCGTAAGTAATTTTTCTAATTGTTGCATTTGATGGGTCGAGAAGAAAAATAACAGATTGCAATTTTTGTAATTCTCATATGATGGATAAAGGTGGGGGCAAGCACGTATCCAGAAGTTTTCTCTGGAAAGGGCCGAGAAGAATTTATTCGAAAATTATATTACCACTTTCTTTGACAGTCATCCCCACCTTTCTACCTTGTCCATACGCGTCGTCCTCTTACTCAATCATTCTGAAAAGGTGATAATCAGGGGCATATGCTTTGGAGAAGGGGTAAAATACTATACTACTAAATCTCTCTTAAAAATTAGAAAAAACCAAAGAATGAGATAAAATTTTGAGACAGAGTAGTGTAATTTTCGGTAAAGGAGCATAAAAAAAGCCTAAAAAAGGATTGAAGACCCTAAATTTTGGAGTGAAAAAAAAAAATGTTTTCTATGTAAAACCATCCAAAGGCACAATCCAAGGTATGCTACTATATAGTGCTGGTGTTGATAAGCCCAGAATGTTAAAACTTGATTTAAATTTCGTACTTACTTGAACATTTTATAATAGATTTTTTGCCCTTTTTCTTGGACTGTGAGGAGGGCTTCAACCCCAAAAGTCACCCCTTTGGATACACCATTGACAAAATAAAAGTAAATTTCCTGACAACTCGAGATAAAGTAGCCCAAAAAAAAAAAAAAATACGTATCACAATATTGTAAAATGTCACAGCCGTGTTGTGACGTGTCGCAACATAGTACAAAGAATTACTCTTTTAGCCTGATTTTCTTTGAATAAAAATTTTCAAACTTGCCCGGATCAAAGAACATATTGATTTAAAGTATAAATATGATGCATAATCACTACATATTCAGTCCAACTTTCTTACCGACATAGCGCTCAGGTGGTTCCTGAGATATTGCCGTTCCAGGTGTGAAACTTTACTACATGAAACACATTACAACAATTGCTTCTAGATAGTTTTAGTTTTTTGTCTTGATCTTGGTCTTACCAGATCGAGTCTTGGTCTGACTAACGAAAATTTCACAATTATTGATGGAACGTCCTTCAAAAATACGGAGGAAAAGAATTAACCATTAAATATTGCAATTTATTCAAGCATCTACCTATAGCAAGATAACAAAAATTTTATGGTTCGTTCATATTTTCCAAGTTTTCGTTTGGTCTTTGTCTTGGAGAGTCGAGTCTTAGTTTTGTTCTTGCATAGGCCTTATTTTTCTCATTGGATACCTAACTAGGTACTACCTACTAATCGAAACGTTTTTCAAAAAATTATCAAGAAAATTGGTCGAATGAAAAAAAAAAAAAAAAAACTACTATGTACTAGATCTATTAACTTGTAAATATGAGCTTTATTTCTCTATTATTAAGTATTGTTATTATTATTTTTTGCAGAGACATTTACCTACATTGCAAAAAGGTAGGTCTAAAATGAGAGTGGGATACCTATTGAAATATTAGGAGCAAGTAAATTTGTGTTCGAATAAGTTACCAAAAGAGAAAAGTGATCCTAGAAAGATAAGAAAATAAGAGATTTTTGAATTTGGTTCTTAGAGAATTAGTCTAAAATCGGTTATGACTCGATATTCTCACAGAAAACAGAGCAGAAGAGACAGTATTTAATGGGAAGTCATTGAAATATCTAGATTATTTTTTAGTGTTACCTATAGGCATGAATGGGAAGAACTCAATTTTCTTTTCACTGCGAAGTACTGGCTGACAAAACGTGGATAGTTGGAGTTACAATGAGTTTGGAAAATGATGACGAACCTCCCTATTGTGTCATTTTTGCATCTACTAGTATTTAGTACAAAATATAATATCCAGCTAGGGAAGAAAAAATAAAGAAAAACATAATAAAAAAACATTTAAGTAGATACGTATGAAAAAGGATCTGAAGAGTAAATTTATACAATGAGAAGTTGACTTGTTGAGAACACAATAGCCTACACGTCATCGATGTAACACAATGTAACGAGGAAACAGTAAAACGAAAAATATTAATAAGCTACAAATCACAAATACCTAACTTAACTTCACTTAAAGAGGATCGAAAGCAAACCATTATCTGGTCCCATTAAAAAATTTAGCCTAATATAATTTATTTTCAATTTGTTTCAAAACGAAAATGATTTTTAATATTTTTTTGAATCTAATAATCAAGTGAGACCAATATAATTATACAAGGTTACACTGTCTTGTGCCTTGAAATAAAACGGTTTTAATGAAATGTTCAATCACATTTCTAAATTGTTTGCAGGATACCAAGCCGAAGAGTTCCAGCCAAAGGAGTGACGAATGGCGCAGTATAAATCTGGAGCATGTGATCGAATGATTTTGCTACCTATATGTTTTATATATAAATATATACATATAGATTTATTATTTGTGAATTAATTATACCTACGTAGGCACTTATATAGTTCTGTAATTACCTATTATTTTGTTTTCCATCTGTTCTAAATATATTCAATAAATTTAGTTGATCAAAATTACGTTATGGTAAAATAATAGAGTCCAACTTACCGTAATTTGAATCAATTCAAAATGAAATTTTGGCATTAAACGAAATAAATTTTATTAAAATAGGTTATCACTCAATATTTCAACAAATTTATTGCTCTCACACAAAAGAGCAATTTATTTCATATGAATCCATGACTCTAAACCCTGGGCTGTTTTTTACGAATTTTGAAAGATGTTCTAACTCAAGTTAAAAATATTTTACCAATTGGTATCGAAAATCAAAAAAAATATAGCCTAAAGTAATTCGTAGGTTAATACGAAAGATTGCAAAAACATATGGATTTTTGAAATTTTTTACCCAATATTTCACGAAACATTCGAAAAAAACAAAATCGAGGACAGTATAGACCTATACTTCCTCTTGTCAGCTTTAGAAAAATCTATCTTATTTTATAACTTGGTCGTTGATTGTTGAGGCTTAGGTTATCTACTCAATCTCTGTGGTACCTATACTTAGCCTAAAAGATAAATCTAAGCAGATAAGTAGGTATGACAAAAAATACCTAGATCTTTTTAACCGAGCCTTGCAGCATATCCTATACGTAAATATATTATTTATATCTTACTTACATATAGGTAGCCTACATATTTAACCTTGGAATGTTTAGAACTGTCATTATGAGGAGTGAAGGAAAGAAATTCCGCTTGGTAACTTCATTTATCTGAAATGGCAAAATATCTTTATCCTTTGTATAGTGTTAACTTCAAGACTTCAATATTTTGCATCTTTAAACACCATGTTGGCTCTTCATCTTAAAATTTTAACTTATTTAGACTTGACCCTCTCATCGTGTGGAATTAAATCAGGTTAGTATATACCTATGTAATTAGGTATAGGCCATTTCATAACTCCACTTTTTGTAGTTGGTAATTTATTGACATATAGTTGGTATACATAAATATATTGGTACGTACCTACCTAGTATTTAAAAATATTTTCGACGAAGATTCCTTGCAGCTTTCAGTAGAATCGCTTTTCATCAGACCGAAAATTTTTCTACGGCCCAGTAAAATTTAATTTTCGTTTGTCCATTTTCCCATATGTAGTCTAGCATTTCAGAACTTGAATCATCATTAAATAAGAGCATGCTCGATATCTCATTACGTTTCAGCCTATTATTTTAAAGAAATAAGCCAGAATTTTATAAAGACTGCCGTGTGAGTGATAATTGACCGTCGTTCTGCATGTGTTACAACGCGTTACGTTTTCACATCACACATATGCCTAATGCGTACTCGATCCTTAGTTATCGCAAGATTTTGCATCACAAATAATGGTCTCAATTAATACGATGATCAACGATCAACTATACCTTTAAACAATGTTACCTATAAGATTTGAGATCTTCGCAAATTATAAGGTTAGATTAGGACTTATCTTTTGTGCAGGTAATGGGATATGAACTATCGTCACGTTTCGGCGTTATAATTTATTATAGGCAACATATTTGAACTTCAGACAAGATGGTAGCCTAATTTTTGAACATTTCTATTTTGAACCATACATTATCGCGTCATCTTTTAGACGTCCCCAAAATTGCATACCTAGCCTACATAATAGCCTAGTTACCAATAAGCCTCAGGCTTAGACTGATATTTTTGAGAATATTTTACTGTCAGATTTAAACCTCACCTACTTTGAGACCCTCATCAGTTGGGTGATTTCCATCAAAACTATAGGTATAACCTCTGATACTCCTTAGAATATTTTCATGCTATATAGACTAACAAGTGAAATTACATTCGTATTAGGCTTTCTTTTCGATTTTTAACACACCTTTTATAAAAAACAATCATTTGAAACCTAACGGGCGAGAAATAGAAATGAATTGAAAAAATAACGAATTTAATAGGCTAAGAACTTTTTTTTCAACAATTACCACACAGCAGTGTTTGATAAGGCGAAACAGAACTAGGTAAGTACTACTTTTAAGATTTTAACTCGGGACCAGTGGACCATTCCACTAACGACAAATAGGTTAGTTACTTAGCCTACACTCATTCGACCATCTTCAACTTGGCGCCAAGTCACGAGATAGTAGAGCAGCATTCCGATGATCCAATAATTTACATACCTACTATGAAACTTCAAAGGGAGCACTTTTTGCCACATCAAACAAAGCTATCGAGTCACCATTTCATTAGATTTTCATATACTCGTTCTTGACTGTTGACTGAATTTTTCGCATTAAACTCCAATATATCGTAGCCTATACTCATTCAAAACCATAAAACACACTCTCTGTTTTTAATCTCTGCGTAAACTCTCATTCGCGCATCTAACATAATTCTCGTTCTGGATGAAATCCCTTTATCTTATCTCTGACATCCATTTATTGTCGTAGATATAGCATAAGTACATTGGTAACAACTTCTGACATCTAAAACGAATTCGTCGCAACTTCAATATAAAATGGGTCATTCCTTACTTCTACGGCTTAGACTCGAAGTTGATACCTACAGGTGACATCGAATTTTCTTGAAGAATTGAAGAAATATAAAAATATTCGTAGGTAGATATAGCCTACTTACAGTGTATGTATAGATATTATACACCTACCTATTATTGTTATCGGGCACCAAGGTTACTCTGTTTCAATCTCACTCATCTGAAACATTATCAAGCCATTTCATAATTGGTATTCGGAATTTTGTTGATTATTCCCGATAAAATACGTTCAGTGTCTAACATTTTCGTTATACTCGAGCTTATGTTGAATGCGATCCTACGAAGTGAATATAGATGCCTACCCACAGCCTACGTGGCGACCAACGTACTCAGAATTGGTAGGCCACTGTGCTGAAGCTTAGGCTATAGGCTAAATTCGTTGACTGAGTATAAACTATAAATCGCAATTCGAAGTGAGCTCAGCTCGAACAATACCAACCTACATGAACTACAAAATTTTCATTTTTCTTTCTGTAGAAGATGGCTTTTTGAATGCTTTCAAGATAACGTGAAACGTTTTTTAATGGAGGCTTCTGCGTACCTTCATTGAATTTTATGTAAGTACAAAAATAATATATCTGAATTATTGAATAAGAATTATAAATTCTGAAACATCAACTAATACAAACTGTAGGTATGGTAACACAGCGATTACGCAATAAGTAAATTTTTTTTTCTTCATAAATTGTGCACTTAATTAGGCTACATAAAAAGTTACAAGAATAAAACGAATTAATCTTCTTCTATGATAATTCTGAAACTTTGACATAGATAGATAATTAATATTTGCTATTAAAAATGTAAGAAAAATTTATGATACAAACCTCAACTACGGTTGATAACAAAAGCCTGTATTAGTTACAATCTGAATTTAATCTAGAAAGAGGTAAACTAGGTATTAATTGTAAGAAAAAGTTATTCACTCAACCTTATCACGTTTTAAATTTTAAATTCAGTCCCGAAATGCTCAAACGACACACTTGGATACCTAGCTCATTCTATGAGAATTATGAAAATTACCGAACCAGCAAATATCTGCATAACTAAGAATGCTAGGAAACTATTTTTTTATTTATTTAATAGATAATAATCTCCCCTATCATAGCCAATACGAACCTCTTTTCAACAAATACCTCTAAATTTGATATCTTAATAAATTATATGAAATATTCTATCGTCATGGATGTAACCACTTGTGTTTTTCATGTTATTTTTGATATCGTAAACACTGTTTCAGAGCTGAATACCTAATATCTTTCATAGAAAATGTATAAAGGATAGATGGAAGGATAAGTTTGTAATAATGAAAAAATGTTGAAGGACTAATAACAGATTGTAGACTTCTCATAAGTTACGACACCAGTTTTTATGCCTTAAAGATAACCATTTTCAACCAATCATGCAGAAAAGTTCTAATTTCCATATATTTTAATGGGGCAAATGGTCAGACTGATTTCTTTTTGCGAGTCTGGAAAATGTCTTTATTTCAGATCATTTCCTGCATTTTTAACTAATTCCATGAAAAATAATGGTTTCTACTTTTTTTTTCTTTTCTTCATAATGGATCGTCATAGGAGGGCGTCATATATCAGTCAAAAAATTTCAAGGACACTGTGATATGTACCAGTAAGTACTGCTATTCACATTGCTACTCTCAGTTTTTGTTCAATGCCAGTTTATTGGTTGGCCGGTTCAATTTTATATGAATTTTTCCTTCGTCGTGGACTTTATATTTTTTCAATAGTTGTGTCAAAAGTAATTTTTCGAGATATGGTGAAGGGACTTGTATATAAACAAAGAATACATGGCGTGGGAGCAGTGTAATTTATTACATTTAAGGGAAGTCAAGTATTGACAACACTGAATTTACTTCACAATAATTTCATTACCGCGCAACCAACTACAATTATTACTCATGCAATTTGGAACAAATTTAATTTTTATCCCCCCTTCCTAGGGGGGTTTGATGCGCAACTAATATTTTATTTGAGTTTTGTATAATGACAAAAAACAATTCCGCCTAATAAATTGTTGAAAAACATTGATTGAAATTTCAGAAATAAAAACTGTCAATTTTCGTCATTTTCATGGAATGACCCACCCACACTATCAAAATCTAGGTAGGTATTTGAACTTTTGATGTAAATGCTTGAAAAGTTATAATTCGTCCAGCCTGTATGTTAGGCCTTAATTGTTGAATTTGTAAAAATGTCATAATTTAACTCATCTACTTCGATTGGCTTATAATAAGTACATAACTATACTTACCTAATATTTTTAGGGTGCTCAACAACTCTTTTTGAAATGGTGGTCTAAGGGTCATTATAGACTTAGGTAACCAAAAATATACCACAGCATAAAGAGAAAAACGTGGGTTAATTTTATAATCACGGGTGGAGATAGCTCGTAAGGAGCTCACATCATCTCAACTCTTCCATCCGTTACAATACAACCACACCAAAAAACACTATTCTTTGTGTCGTTTCTTTTCGAAGTAAAGGAGGGGGGTTCAGAGCTCCACCCTACTCTTATATACACTCTTGATTGAATAAAATAAGAATTACATTTACTGCTCAGAAAATAAGCAAAAAGTAGGTAATGTTCACCAAATATATAAAATTTTTGAAATATCACTCCGGTAACTGCCATTTCTCAAAAAAATAAAAATAAATAAATCGTTTGAGGTACGTACCTATTTTAGGTAAAAGCGTAGGCAGAAAAGAAGTCAAAAGTAATAGAGGCCAACAAACGAGGTAAAATTCATTTACCTACCTATTATAACCTTAGTGAAAATTTTTCGCATATGCTCGTGGATAAGTAATTATTTATCAAGGTAATATACGAATTTTACCTCAACTGGAAACAAACAGTTGTCACTTCATTTATACGGGAGAGAACTTATCACTAATCACTCCCCTCTCAAAAAAAAAATTTCAGTTTTTTTTTTTTTTTCACGCAGGCCTAGGTATGATATAAAACGAATTATCAGCAAATAATATTTTTCCTTCCCAGCCAAATACTTCCACTTGCTCTACATTTTTCTTCAAGTCGATGATATTAGCTGAACTCAATAAATTCAATATGGAAAAAATGTGCTTCGATAAAAACTTTAGTTCCAATGGAACAATGATCTGTTAATCGATCCAATTGCTTTGGTTTCAAAAGGAAAAACTTTAAAAAATTGGTTTTTCACATAACAGTACAAGTTCAACGACGTTTTTAAATCATTAGATTCATAAACCATAAGATATAAATACGAGAACTTTCCATCTTAACCTACTCACTGAGTCGGATCAAGAAATTCGGGGCACTCTTGGAGAAAATTGTTTTCAGTGTTCTATCCTGAAAAATTGAACAGCCTTTTCAGCGAACTAAACCCGCATTTTTCAAAATCTAACAACATGTTAACCATTCCAGATAGTATCTATTCAATCCTAGGCCAAATATTTTATATAAAATCGATGGTTCTATTTTTCAAGCAAACTTTTCCCATCACTGAATACAGTTGCCAAATTTTGGTAAATATCGTTTTTGTGTTGTTAATGTTTTCACTTCGTCAATCGTAAATTTATAACTCAGTTTGCAACAAATTTTTTCACGTCGACAAAAATATTCGAAAACAGGTAAAAAGGTGTTGATCAAATACCTACTCGAAGTTCGTCTACTTTTCATCCTGAAATCGCCCTCGCAGATTTTTCATTTTTTTCACACCCTTTCCAATAATGAAAACGAAAACGACTGTCACATCACCAAATAAATAATCATCACAACATATACAACAGCAGATATTTTATATTCAGCAGTACCTAACAAAAATTAAAATTTCCATACTGTACCTTGTCGTTTTACTCTTCAGGGTCATATCTCGCTGAAGCATGTCTCATTGTTTCCTTATACAAGAACTACAAACAATAGGTAGCCACAATCAAACCTACCATAACGTAAATGAAGATTGGTTCAATGGCACGGTGACCCTGAGTATGTAAGTACCTACAGCAATAGTAGACATCTCATGTATGTCAGCGAATAATAAAAAGATCTTAACAATATAACAATACATGAATCATCCGCCCTTCGGCCAAAAAATTTACTCTTATGTGGTACTATGGAAAGAATACTTTTTTAATCACTCAATATTTCGTCTGGAATTCTTTCGCCTGTTAGCACGCATTCCAATACGCAACATTAATTCACTGTTTTAAATTTAATGCTCTTCGGTAAGTGACTATCTTTGAACGTAAGCGTTGACATCCTTTTTATAAGCTTTTATTCTACTCACTTCTGGAATTCACATAATATACCAATACTGTTGCCAACCTTACGCAACGATAAAATGTTGATTTCGCATGAAGCTAAAGCCAAAAAATAAAAAATAAAAGCACATCTTTTAAAAAACTCGTTTTTAACCAAAACTTATTTATTACCTATAAGCTTTTATTTTACTCACTACTGCGATTTTAAAATATACCAATACTGCAGCCAACCTTCCGCAACGAAATGATATTTATTTCGCATGAAGCTAAAGCCAAAAAATAAAAATAATAAAAGCTTATCTTTTAAAAATTCGTTTTTTTTAATAACTTATTACTAAGTTTGCTTGCAAACGTGGTACTCATGAAAATTGACCTCGCAAAATGGTGAGTGATAGGAATGATGAAAATTATCGGTTTCATGAGAAAAAAACGATTGGTACCATTTTCCCATTGTGACCTACTTTATTGTAAGCTTTTTATTCTACTCACTACTGCAATTTTAAAATATACCAATACTGCAGCCAACATTCCACAATGAAATAATATTTATTTTGCATGAAGTTAAAGCCAAAAATAAAAAATAAAAGCTTATCTTTTAAAAACTCCATTTCAACATCTACTTATTTTTATATACTAGCTGCCTGCGGTGTCAGCTTCGCTGGACAGATGTGTCTGTTACTAAACTAAAGTCTACAAAAGTTTAAACATTTATAATTTTGCCACCAGGGGGCCCACGTACGACCGAGTTGGATAAAAACTCTCCTTGGGACAACCCAAATAATTCCTCAAAATTTCAAAGCAATCGGTGAAGAACTATCAGAGATCTTAGGTTAGTAACAAACGGACATTTACATTTTTATTTATAGTATAGAAGATAGATGTTTATATGTGCCTCATCATGTATGTATCACCCAAAACTTCGTGTTCACGTTTTTGAGAAACCAACAAAACAGATAGAGCTGAAATTTCTACGAGAGATAATAAAATTATCATATGGAAGCAGGTCTGAAAAAAGTTTAGTGCCTATAATTTCAGTAGTTTCCGAGAAAACTGGAAAACAAAAAATTCATGGAAAAGTCATTTTCCCCAGATTTTGAGAATATAAAAACATGAATCGAGCTAAAATTTTCACGATAGATTGTCCTTATGAAGGTACAAGTCTGATAGAAGTTTGGTGCCTATTAGTTGAGACGTTCGGTAGTTTTTGAGAAAATTGAAAAAGCAAAATTGCTGGCAAAAATTTAGAGCTCACTGTTTTGAGAAAACAACAAAAGGGATAGGGCTCAAATTTTAACGAAAAGTATTCCTTATATGAGGCCAGGTCTGATAAGAGTTTGATGCCTATTGGTTCAGTAAATTCTGAGAAAAGTAAAAAATGAAAAATTCCTGGAAAATCAGTTTTCAGCAATAAAACATTGATAGATAGATCGATATGTTTATTTAAAACATCGATAACAATCGGTAGTTTTTCGAAATTTTGAGTAATCCTAATTTAAAAAGAGATAAAAAAAACTTGGTTTGACTTGTTATCAATGAGGGATTTTACTTTTGATGTCATAGTACAGGTGGCTCCTTGGGAAAAGAGTTCAACTAAATGGACAAAAAAACAATTAACTAATGAAAAGGCCCAAAAACAGTGAAATTATTTTTTCTTACTATCTCTGGTTCTAAAGGCTCAAAATTATTGTAGTTTGTCTCATTTTATTCCTTAGTTTCCTAATTAATTTGTTACGTCCACTGAAAAGCCAAATGTTCTTTAACGAGAATTACAAAAAAGTATTTGAAGACTGCTAAATACTTGCCATGTTTTATCTCATTTGTTTGTCCACATCGTTATATTAAATGACTTAAACGCCACAGTCGATTTTTCACGGGGAATCCCCCATTGTCTACATAGAATCAACATTAAGAGTCCGAAGAAATTTTCTTCAGTTTGGAGGTACTGTTTCGTTTTTACGGGAAGTCAAAAAATTTCATTTTTGCAACATATGCACAACACTAAGTTTATATGCATGTATAAAGAACATAAAGGAAGAAATTTTTAGCCTGTGAACATAAAAACTTCGCAGACTATAATTTGATAATTTTACACACTGTTGCGCAGGATTAGGATGCGCAGAGTCGTAGAGGATGAGATAGTAGATTATGCGACAAGGGTGGAAAGTATGCAATTAACAAATGTAAAGTCTGTAGAACAATGCGAAATAAAGCAATATATTTAATACCAAGAGTTGTTCGTATACCTTCCAATGCTGTCGCATATACTATCTTAATTAGAAATGAGTGGAAAACAACTACGTACAGAGGAAAATGGTTGTTATCCACATCTGTTTACCTTCATTAACACTGTTGTACAAATTGAAACATTAAATGAGCATTTTTTAGACCAAAATCAGCATTACGTAGACATGTCAATACTTTATCAATATCAATACTTTTTTGATATATCGCCCAAAAAATATAGAGTATTTTCGATATTTTGTACTGCTCGATATTTCTACTATCGATACTTGATTTCAGAAGTATCAACTATCTAATCAATATCAACAAAAATGGGTGTATTCACTGTAGATGTGGACTTTTTCACTTGCTATTTTTGTAATTTACAGACTTACCACCATAAATAATTGTGTGCACAGCTGAATAAAATTAATTTCTTTTTATAGTTTTTATTCATTAAATTCTGTTTTCCTTTGTCCCTTTTCTTTTTTCAATTATCTTAATTTAATGATGATAAAACAAAAGTATCGAAGAATATCGATACTCGACTATCAATATTTTTTTATTTCCATAGCGACAGAATTGATATTACTTAATTCTAGAATCACTGATACCAAATATCAATAATTTTTACCACGTATCAATATGTTGTATTTTCCACTTGTGTAACATCAAAATATTTTACTCTCCACTACAGACAGCTATATTTCAAGACTATTATCTCACTCCCAAAATTTCAAATTTTTAAAAAGTGTTCACTAATTCACTCAATAATTCCTCAGCCTTTATTTGAGGTAGAAGGCTTGAGTTAGTGTTGTTTGAAAGAGAAAAAAATTTACAAAATTTCTGCACACAGTAAAACACTGTTAATACGTTGTTCAAGGGACCAAGGTGAAAAAAAAGGTAATATACGAGAAATCGAAAATAGTTCAAAATTGCGATATGATTAATAATAAATTAGATGTGGTCAAAATACCAAAAAAAATTAACTTTCAAAAGTTCAAAAACTGGACAGTAAATTTAGAAAAGTGTGACTTAAAATCTTGGAAAAACTTGGCCAGACCTGTCTAAAAACATGTATTATGAGAAAAAAGTCTTACTTTAATCTTGCAACACCCAGCAACGTCTTACCTGGAAATTATTACTCAGTTTTAGTATAGCAAATCAAAGGATCAAGAAAAAAACGTCCTAAGCGAGAATGTATAAACAGGGTTTTACTGTAATTTTATAATAAATTATTGTTAGCTATTAGAAAATAAACAAACAAAATAAAACAAATTTTTTATAAACTTCCACTGTTTGGAGTCTATAAGCCTCACCTTTTTCACTCGATGATTCTTCAGCCGTAATTTAAGCTAAAGAGCTGAAGTTGGTATTGCTGGAAAGAGGAGACAATTTACAAGAATCTAATTTTCATACAATTTTTTAATCATTTTTAGATAATTAAAAATACACGAACAAAAACTGCAAATGAAAACAAAATTTGCCGTTTTTGTACTGTTTGGATATAACTTCAAAAAATTCTTTCTCATATAAAATTTTTTTTTGTTTAAGATTAAAATATTTTTTTTGCATCCGTTGCAAAAAGTACGGTGTGCGATTAGTGCTAGTGGAATAGTGGGTTATTTTTTACTGAGTGTGAAGAGTTTGCAGACGAGCCAAAAGTGAAAGTTGCAAACGAGCCAAAAGCGAAAGCTGCAAACGAGCCAAAAGCGAAAGCTGCAAACTCTTCACTCTGTAAAGAAAAATAAACCATACTACACACTTGTCACACAATATATCTACCATCAGCAGTTCAATAATCGAAAAAGGAAAATGCCAATCAATAGTTTGTCAGAAAAGTCAAAAGAATCTTGAAAAAATTACGAAAAAATTCAATACCACGCATAAATTTCCAACAAGTTGGTTCGTTGATGGCTGATAAGTCTGGATCATCGGTTCAGTGAATTTTTTCCAAGTCCTTGACAATGAATAAGTTTGAATTTTCTTAATGAGTAAATGAAAAATTAAAATTACGCGGATTCGTATTATTATTAAATATTAATCTATCAATTAATTACTAATAATTATTCAAAATTCTGCTGCAGCGATTGAAACTTTTAGACCCAGTTTTAGGATTTCTTTCCGGGAGAGGGGGTGGGAACAGATTAAGAGTATCACACTTTATAATATTCATGAATTTTTATGGGAGAGGTCAACAATTTTTTACAAATTTCACAGACGTAAAATGTTAAAAACTGAATAAATGTATTTTAAATTGATTTTTTTTCTAGCACTAGGGAGGGATTGAACCTCCAAATCTCCCCCTAAAACCGACCTAGGAAACTTTACTTTATGGACGAATAGACAGTCAAATAATTTTAACTAACTTGACAAGAGAATGGCTATTCAATACAGATAATGAGAAAATCAGAAAATTAATTTCAAAAATAACCTTATATTTTCGTATGAATCATATGAAAATTCTTGCGGAACTGGCGAAAACACTGACAAGAACTTGGAAAAAATTAAGGGAACCATCGATCTACCATGTGGAAATTAGTAAAAACCTAGAAAACGCGGCCAGAGCCAGAATCTTTTCATAATGGGATACGTGAAGGTAAAAAGGTTGACATATATAACAATGTAAAAAAATAGAGAAGGAAAAAAAAGTTAATTAGGGTTCGATACAGAACACATATTATTTTCGATATACGAAGAGGTGGTACGTTCAAAGTCAAACCACCACACTTCCCTCACCGTGGCAACGAATACAATCGGAAAATATGTTGAAAATACAAAACGTGCGCAGAATTTTTCAATTCAGAACTTTATAATCATGAGATGACAAGCTGAAATTTAAAGTTTCACCATCGAAAAAAATAAAATAAAATAAAATAAAAGCTGAAGAAATAGAAACTTCTCGACTGAAAAAATTATATTATGGAAACACAAATTTCAGAATCTTCAAAAACACACGAAGCTGATTCATAATTATTCAGCCACGTGACAAAATAAAATGACATAGCGACACCATCGCGCGCATCTTTGAAATCAGAAATGAAGATTTTACACAAATTCAAGTACATAAAAATGTAGAACCTAACAACATTCTTATCGACTACGCACGAATGATACCATTTTCCATCTGAATTTCAATGTCACTTATAAACACGTATTTTATTTCAGATCAAAAAACAAAACAAGACAAACGTGGTATGATCGAGTTCAAGCTAAACCCAATTCACGGGGGGAAATTTTTTTCTACAGCAACAACGAGTGAAGTTGCCCAGCCGTTCTTGAATTAAATTAAAACGTTTCTCACAGGTATTGAATCATTGAGAGCTGAACGCGGACAGAGAAACGATAGACGAAAATGAAATAATTAAGAGGAGGCATGTCGAATGCTACAGTCGCGACATTCATCACCGCGTTAATAATTAACAGTAGAGTGGAGATGATTGGAAATTTTTATGAATGCTGCCGTTACCAACATTTTCACTCCCACTCTGCGAGTCTCGAATTAATAGATAAAAAATTTGTCCTTTCTAAGCTGGTATGAACGCTGCTCCGAAAACCAGATTTACAAGAAACCAGTTGACAAACACCCAAAATTGATGCACACAAATCGGATTCACGCGGCAAGATTTTTCATAAAATTAGCCCTCATCATAAAAACCAGCAGGCAGGACCGAAAAAAAAAAGACACCAATTTAATACAATATTATCAACGCCACGAAAACGAGCAGCAAAGTTATTCTTCAAAATGGAAACCACATTGAAATTGTAATGTGGTCGTCAATTCAACTATACAAACAACGATCTCCAATTTTTTCGTGCGGCACACTACAGTAGAACGAGATAATGAAAGTATCTCATCGTTTTAAATTATCTCGAAACGTCTATCTCGATGAGTTTTCGTTTGAATAAAATCTTTTCCACATTTTTAAGAAAATGGATAATTTTCAATACGTGGTTATTTACTATCATGCTTTTAGACGAATGTTCGTAACGACCATGGCCGCGATATACGAAATAAATAAAGAATTAAGATAATGTAATAGTATATTACGTAACTAGGGAGGAAAGAGAGCAATTTCTGAACAATTACAAGGTTTGCAAGCACGATTTGATAATTCGATAAATTACTTACTTCGACCGAATTGGGTACAATATTTTTTGCAACGAGTGTACGGAATGTCGTATTTGAGCCAGGGGCAATAAAACGTACGGGTTGCTGGGTCGAATTTTTTTATGACAGAAAAAAATTTTCAGGGAAAAAGAAGAGTTAATTTAAATGAAAGAAAATAAGACATTTAAAAGTATAGGAAAACTGAAGAACCAATTAGGTGTGAGAAAAAATATCAAGATGTATTAAAAAGAATTAAGAAATGAAAAAGAAATTGAGGAGTGAGAAAAGTAAGAGTTCTGAAATTGACCACTTTCATCACGCCAAATAAGCCTTGAAAGCACAGCATTTTATATACATGTTGCAAAAAATTACGATTGAGAAGAAAGTAATTACCGTTTCAAAATATACACCCAAGCCCTTGAGGAATCCCACACTGCAAAATATTTCGAATATCGTCGAAATGTATACAGAAATAAAAAATGTAAAAATTTGTTCAGATGACACTCTCTTTCGAACTCATATTCAGAACCGGTTCCAAGAGGTGACCCAACACCCCACTAAAGAAATGAAAAAATAAGTAAAAAAAAAGTGAAAAAGTTTCAATAATAAATTCCTATTTCTTCTTCAGCATAATGTGACCCAAAAAATTTATTCACAAAGCTTTTGAAGCAGAAGAAAATGACAATAATTTTGAAATAGCGAATCAACAGTAAAAATATCCACATTTTAAAACTAAATTTTCACAAATTCAACATACAAATAAAATATTTAAATGACTCATATTTATAAAAAAAAAAAAAAAAACACTTTAATTTTCAATGTTCTTTGTTTCAAACTTTGATTGAAAATCGGCGAAAAATTCGGTGTTTTTCTTTTTCAATTTTGAAAAACTTTAATAACCCATGCACTAATAATTATTCACGCAAACTTCGCCCATCAACGTTTAAATCATTTTTTTTTTTTTTAATGTTTAACCCACTAATTTTTTCAGAAATTATGAAAACAGATGCATTTGAGATATTAGTGGTATTTATAAATACATAAAAAAAACTGAGGGTAGTATTTTAAACCAAATCCCTGAAAAAGCCGTGACGTGCAACTCGAATATAATTCAATAAAATTAGAATAAATTTTGAAAGGACTGCGTCCATGGGCGCAGCCAAGGGGAGCAAAGACCGTTTGCCCCCTCACAAAATAATAATAATAACAATAATACATAACCGCATCCTCTTTTCAGCAATCTAAGTTCCATATAAATGGGCAACAAACAAATAAAAAGGATCCACTTATAATTTTCAGGTTGAACAGAAAGCTTTCCCTAAGTAAACTCACAGAAGTCTGTATGTATAATTCTCTAGAGTTCCAGTTTATTTTTAAATACTTGATCAAAAATAAATATTTCGAGCAATGCTTACGCAGTCACTATTTTTGTTTCCAGACTTTATATACCGAAGTAAAAATTGTGAGAAGATTATCATTAAAAAATTACAATCCTTCAAATGGTATTATTTCTTTAAAATTTTAAAAATCACCCATACAATGATTACTTTTGGAAAGGAAGCATCCAGAAAGTATTGACTTTTAAATAATTATACTAATTTTTCATTTGATTTAACAAAACATAAATATTTCGTATTCGGTACATCATAAAGAAATATTAAATTTTACACATTCGATTAATTCTTTTACGATTAGATGAGAAAGCAAAAAATAGATGAATATCATTAATTTTTAGAAAATATTTTTCATTAATAACCTAACGATTTTTTACATGAAATCCTTACGCACAAACAGAATCGTTTTATAAAAATTAAATTCCAACATTTCAAATTATCTGGCCAAAGTAAAAAATAAGGGAATTTCAAAAGGAACTCGAGTGTTAAGACGCTTTAAAACATTTCACTTTTTAAAACTAAATACGAGGAGAGATGACGAGAGAAATCGAATTAATCGGAAAAAGCTGGCGAGAAAAAAAAGTAAAATAAAACCAAGATGACGTATAGAACCAACTGATAATAATATATTGATGGAAAATAACTTTTACAGCTATTTGCTAATTCTATCAGCAATTAACGCCACGAAATTCTAAATACTCGTCGAAATTTATTCAAGTGTTTGCAGATAAACCACAAACGTGAAGACGCTAATTGCTGACAACAATACTTCATAAAATATTTGAAGTTATAAAATTTAAATAGACAAAAAAAACCAACCAAGGATGGTCCTGCCAACTGCTTCAATTTACAAATTTCTTCAACTGAATACATTCACGCCAATCTAGTTGATTTGACTCTACGTCTGCTTCGGACGTAGTTTTGTGGGTATATTCAATTTTCAACAAACGACAGAATCAAAGCCTACGAATAAAATTGGTTAGTTTAACTGCTAATTACACAAGTGATTTTTTTTTTCCCCAACAAATAAGACCAAATAATTTTTACAACATACGAAGAAAATTGAGACAAATTTGATCGCGTATTCTTTCGTTATTAAATGATGGAGGATTGCGAATTGAAGTAGCAAAATGTTAAAACGAACAATACATAAATTTACGTCACTTTATACATTTCTTCGCAGTGAATATGTATATTGTATAACATTAAAACACCGTATACATTTGGTAAAATATTGAATATAATAAGTAAGAAATAAGAAAGAAGCCAAACCAGGTTTTTGGAAAAATTGTCACCTTTCATAACATAATGCATACTCGAATGACAAAAACAAAAATACTTTCAAAATTCAATATTACTGGTTGGCTGATAAAATTTCGATATGATCTTTAGAAAACCGAAATTTTTGACGAATTATTTCATAATAATAATAGAATCAACTATAACTATCAAATGGAATGACTATATTCCAATATTTATAGATGGAAACGAGAAAAAAAAAGTTCTTTTTGCCATCGTTCGCCATATATAAACCATTTCATGCGTTTAAGGTGTTAAAATGTGGGATAAAAAAGAAGAGGAAAAAAATGGAAAAAACATTAACTGGTTTCAATTGAAAATCATTTCGAAAAGTTGAAGATATTTTGCCTAATACTTACACAACACCAAAGTCGGATACTAATGAATGATAACACACAACTAAATATGATAACAAACCAACAAAAAAAAGAATTGACACAATTGTTTTTTTCAACATGATAATTTTTATATTTTCACTAGGAAATATATGATACACGTACCTCAAGCGGATTCATAATAAATATGAGGAACAATATAACTAATAAAATGCTGCGCAACTTATCATATCTTAACTGTATTTACAGATAAATTGCTGATTAATTCTTGCTTTTCATTTTTAATCGTATTTTCATTATTTTCCGATCTAACTCATTGTTTTGTTTTTTTCTTCTTTGATCCAAGAGAATTCATTGATACATATAATTCTATTTTTTTTTATTCCGATGAATATTTACAATAATTTTCAAATATAGAACACCAAAAGATGAAGTAACACACGCACAAAAAGAAAAAAAGAAAAAGAAAATGAAACAAATAATGAAACAAAAACTGATTCCGATAAAAAACGAAAAATTCAGCTATTGCAATGATAAAGACTCAGATTTTAAAAAAGAAGAGAATTCAATGGTTGGATAAGAAATTTAAGTGTATTCACTAGAAAGGTAACTCATTCTTATGATGCGGCATTCGAAAATAAGAATAATAAAATTCTAAACTAAAAAAAAAAAAAAAATCATACAACTGAATATTTACGAATTGATTAGACCCTTATTTTCATTGTGCATCCAAACAACATTTATTAAAATAATCTGGCTACTTTACAAATGGAATGTAATTTTTTCTAAATTTTTCAATTTTATACAGTGACCCTACATTTAAAGAATCAAATCACAAAGTACAGTGACAATCGTTAGTAATTAAAGAAAAGGTTTCTTTTAAAAGTATAAAAATTGAAAATGCCACTGAAATTAAAACGAAAATGGTACAGAAGTACTTTAAATGGAGATAACTTTTGTTTTCTTTCTTTTCCTTTACATTTCTAAAAAATACAACTTACGATAAGCTTAAAAAAGGCAATGACATTTTGTTTCATTCTTGAACTAATTTACTCAAATGGCAGCATAAAATACGAAAATTTCAGACTCCCTTCATACATCGCGGATCACATATTAGTTCAAGAACTAACATAATGTAAATTTATACAAACAGAAAGAAATCAAATGAAATTGTACGTTATCGGATGCATGCAACTTAAACGAAGACAAATAACGATTAATTAATAAAATAACAACTACTATTAGACACTAACGATCACTTATTTCGAAAAAAAGAGGGTTTGTTTTTGGGAGGGGATGATTTAAAAAAAGAAGAAACGAATGAAAATGATAATTCTTATGTTTTTTTTTATCAGAAACCCATTCTGGAGAGTTAAGTACGTAATTTATTTTGCATACATGTAGATGGCAACAATTAAACCGTACAGACCCAGTACTTCGGCGAAAATAAGGATAAGAATCATACCTACGAATAAACGTGGTTGCTGGGCAGTGCCTCTGACACCGGCATCTCCTACAATACCGATTGCAAAACCAGCAGCTAAGCCGCTGAAACCTACTGCTAATCCAGCGCCCAAGTGTACAAATCCTCTGCAAGTAAAGACAAAAAATAATTAAGATGAAGTAGAGTGAGTCGATCAGTTTCACCTTTCAACTATGTTTTAGGAATGACCAACTTCATCATTGATATGAAAGATTAAGCAAATATTCTTGCAACCCTAGTCAAAACAATTTGTGCTTGACACGAGACTTCGAAAAATATTCGAACTTCCAGAGGTAAATTATAAACTTCAAACTCAACAATATAGTCCTCTAAAGTACATTTAGCACTTTAACTACGTGATTTTTATCATCAAAAGAAAGATCTAACTATTTGTCTTGACTTAAATGTTTTAGAAATTTTCTCGCACTAGACCGCATTCAAAACTTAGACTGCCGAATCAACAGTTAACATGTACGTACTTATATAGTGTATAATTCGCTGGAGCATCAAGGCCACCACAAATTAAAACAGCTACTACAAGCCCATATATAGCAATGATACCCGCCATGACAACTGGAATAATTGATTTCATAATAAGTTCGGGCCTCATTACTGACATGGCGGCAATTCCAGTTCCTGATTTAGCGGTTCCATATGCAGCTCCGAATGCTAAAACAAATACAACCGTTCAAATTATAAACAAACGGCGATGCAAATTGAAATGTGGGGTAATAGACGTGAAAAAAATTATTTGAAAAATAAAACAAATCAAAATGTTTTGGAAAATAGAATTTTAATAAATACATCAAGAAAACCCTTGTGATAAACGGATATGAAATTATGACATGCGAACGAACCCTAAAAAATTAATAAAATTTAGCAACTTATAAGTTTCAATGGAGGTAATTTTATTCATCATAAGATAATAATCAGAAATTAGGGTAAGTTTAGCTCATTAAAATGAGAGAGAGAACTTAGGGTGTGGTATGAGGAAACGATACATTGTATTTATCGAGATAGTTCCATCTGAAATTATTACGACTAAATTAAAACCTGAAGTATGAAAAGTGAAACAGTCTACTGTTAGGGCTGAAATATTGTGTATCATAGAAAATCAATATTTCTCATGTAACCTAAAAACGACCATCTTGGATGAAGTACGTACCACTGAAAATTATAGCTGAAGCCGCGCCCATAACACCAAAAAATGGTCCATAAACTGGATTCTCTGCAGTAATAGCGGTCATTTTGAAAATTTAAATTCTTAGAATAATAAAACTATAAATAAAATATCAAAAATTTATAAAATAATGAACCACTCTTCCAACACCGTTCAGTATTATCACAATTTCCCACAATAACCTATGGTAACGGTCCAGTACAAATGCACACTATTACACTATTACACTTCGTTTGTCATCGTCACAAAAAACGCCCATTGGTTTAGTAAAAGCTTTAATAAAAGTCATGGTGATTGTAACGTGGTTTATTCAAGGTTCGACCACTGTGTCCAGGAGAGGGCAAAATCACGAAAAAAGACTCTGATCACGGATCTTTTTCAATTTTGTGAGAAGGTTGGTGAACCGTTGATCGTATTTCCGTGAAATAAATCCCAAAGAGATTGATGTGAGAAAGGTACAAGGAACTTTGTAAATGAAAAAGAACTCAGTACAAACAGTTACAGAAATATATTATTGAAAAACTAAAATACAATATTTGAATAATATAGAATGGCGCAGCACAGCGCTAGCGTAGATTGTAACTATAGCTCTGTTTGATAGGACTACACCAACTTACACCAACCTACACCAAGAGGGCAATTCCACAAATGTAGGATTGTTGTATGACTTTATTCCAAGTTTTACTTGAATATTTGTAGAATATCCCTACTAGTGTAGGTTGGTGTAAGTTGGTGGAGTCCTATCAAACAGAGCTTATGTTTAAAGATTAGAGTGGAAGTGAATCATAATTATGATACATACATATATGTATATATGAGAGTTATGATGATGATGAAAGAGCGGTTGAGAGGGAATTTTGTATCAACACCCCCCTGACATTTTAGCATTAACCTTCGAAAATACATGATGGAGATGAGGCATGGGCAGTTTCGGTGTCCTACCTATAGAAAGGGATTTTATAAACACGTGTACTTCCAACTAAATATCTAATTGGAGGAAAATCTTGCAACATACATTTGTTTATAAACTCTGGTGTACAAAGTACATCACTTTTTCACCAATTTTCAATTCTGATTGGTTACGTGTTCAGTCTAGGGTAGGGCTTGTAACCACAACCATAAACAGAACAGTAACTATTAAAAACTGAAACAAATTGATAACATTGACTTGGGAACCGATAACCAAGACAAAAAACTTTCACCTTACCAATAATCAATAATTAATTTCCTTAAAATGCTGAAACCTTTAACTAAAACGATAACTAGAGAAAATCAGTTTTTATTGATTTTCATGAAATATCAATATTATTAATTATTATTTTCAAAAATTACTAATTATTTCCTGAAAAATTATCAATTATAGAGAATTTGACCAGGAGAAAATTTTTTTTGTTTATTTTACCCCAAATTTTGTCTTAACCAATAATCAGTAATCACCACTAATAACTAGAAAAGTTGTTTTGGTTTTTCCAAAACAATAACTAGTTACCAAATAATTACACTTTCAACCAATAACCAGTAACCAGAAACCAATATAGATTTTTATTGGTTACCTTTAACCAATAACCCCAAAAATGTTTTGGTTATAAGCCCTAGTCTGGGGTACTTCGTACACCAGCACACAGCGTCTATAGTTTGTACACTCAACCCTATGTTCAAACTGTTCCGTGTTGTGTCCATCATATATATATCCTTGAAGGTAGTAACAAATGAGTGAGTATCATCAAACTCTGAAAGTAAAAGAATTATTAAAAATGAAAAAGAAAATTAATATATGGGTAATAAATTTTGATGGTAACTATATTGCTACTGTGCTTCAACTAAATAAATGCAAAAATAAATGAGTGCATAAAATATAAAGATTACCAATAGCTCTACTCAATGGTATTGCAGAAAGACAGAATCAAACCATTATGAGAAGAGTAAGGGCAATGATATTTGACAGTAATTTAGATCTACAATTTTGGACATATGCAGCCACAACGGCGACCTACTTAATAAATAGATCCCCAACAAAATCGAATCCAGATTTTAAAACACCATTCGAAATGTTTTTCAATTGTAAACCTAATTTAAATTATATTAAGATTTTTGGTTTGTTGGCCTTCAAACACATACCTATAGAAATCAGACAACGCAATGCTACTGCTCAAATTAAAACGAAACAAAATAAAATTGACCTGAAACTTTCTAACATATCAGAAAAGAATATCTTAATGGGTTATACAACTACTGGTTATTATTTGAGAGATCCTTTTTCTACCAAATATAATATAGCTTGTGATGTAAAATTCGATGAAAATAAAAATATATCTCACTTAAAAGATTTCGATAATTTAGTATTGAAACCATCTGAATATATTAAAGATCTAAATATTATTCCATCCATAGTTTGCAGTATAACAAAATATTATGATAATAGATATATAGAGGACTGTATCCCTAAGAATATTCAAGACCTTGAAAACAATCCTTTTAAAAACGAATGGAAAAATGTTATTCAGGATGAACTAAAATCATTAAAAAATATGGATGTTTGGGAGGAAGTATTATATAAAAAACAACCAAATTTAATAGATACTAGATGGGTTTTTGTAACCAAACCCGATGAGAAAGGTCATCATAGACCAAAGGCAAGATTGGTAGCTCGCAGAATTAAGGATAGAACCGAATATAAATTAGGGGAAACCTTTGTATCCGTTGCACCAGCCTGGTTATAAGATAGATATTCTCAATAGCTAATAAATTTGATTTAAATATTACACAATACAATGTTAAAACAGCTTACCTCAATTCACCAATAAACTTTCCACTATATTTAAAACCACCTTTAGGTATGATAATAGACTCTAATAAAATACTGAAATTTAAAAAGGCTATGTATGGTTTGAAGATAGCATCGAAATCTTGGTATAGGTTATTGGATAGCAAAATACTAGAAGTGGGTTTTAATAGATCTAAAGTTGATCCTTGCCTATATATTTGTCAAGATAATTATAATATTAAAACATTTTTATTAACATACGTAGACGACATACTTCCTATAACAAAAGATAATAATATAATTAATGAAATTAACAAAAAATTTGAACAATATTTCACAATAAAAATAATTAATGAACCAAATTTTTTCGTAGGTTTCGAAATTAAAAGAGATAGAAATAATAAAATAATTAAATTATCACAAAATATGTATATTAATAAAATATTAAATAAATTTGGTTTTAGTGAAGCCAAATACTCCACTACACCCATGGAAACGAATTTAAGAATAAATATTAATAATAATAATGCAAATTTAACTAATGCCACAGAATATAGAGCAATGATAGGAGCCCTGCTATATCTTTCAAGATTAACATGACCCGATATAACGTTTGCAGTAAACTATCTATCAAAATTCCAACAGCATCCAAGGATACAAACAAAAAATTATGTAAAAAGAATTTTTAAATATATTAATAATACTCAACATTATTATCTAACATACAAATCTTTAGGTATACATATAGAGGCATTCGTAAATGCATCATATGCACCCGATGTCAATGACAAAATAATAGATCTGAATAATCTTTCCAAAGGGAAATCTGTGTCTGGATATCTTTTTTTCTGTAATGGGGACCTCATTAATTGATCAGTTCTCAGACAATCTATTAGGGCAAGCTCTTCAACAGCTGCTGAAATTATAGCTATCTATGATTCTCTAGATGATCTTAAAATAATTTGGCTTTTAATGAAAGAAATATATCAACAAATAATACCCATTCAAATAAATGAAGATAATATATCTACACAAAGAATTTGTTCAGGCGGTACTCAAAAATGTGCCAGAACACTAATGATTAAATGTTATAAAATTTTAGAAGAATATGAAAATAAAATTATAGAATTTAAAACTGTTAATTCACAAAATCAATTGGCAGATCTATTAACAAAAGCTCTTGAAAAATCGAAGTTTCAACATTTAGTTGAAAAAATTCTTGAAACTTTAATCATATTTACCATTTCTTAATAATCCTATCATAATAAACATATATATTAAAATAAAATAACTCATAATTCATAATCAAATAAATATACAAAAGTCACATCTATACTATCAGATAACTGACATTCTTGAACCTTTAAATATTATAATAAGTAACTTAAAAAACTGAATTGTACTTACCTTTCTATTATATATATATGACTTTTTATAAATAATGCTAGTCATTTTTTTTATATACATAAATAAACACTTTTAAAATAACATAATTTAGTTACCATTTTTAAACCGTCAATTCATGTTACCTTTTTTATTAGTAAAACAAATGTTCCTTTTTATATTTACTATTTTTTTTACTTTTTAAAACATATTTTGTACTCGATCTATAAGAGTTCAGGGGGTGTTAGATGGAGTCCGTGTAACTCTTACATATCTTGTTCACTACCTGGCAACACTGAACTCTTAACATGTAATATTTGTATTCATATTCCTACACATACTTTTACGTCACAGTGGGGAATTCGTTGTTTCTCTACTCATAATTTCAAATGTATTTTGTCCGTTAGTTAATCAATCGTCCATTAAATGTTATTCAGTTGAATCCGTTTCTGTTATTACTTGAAAATATGATTCTTGGTTAAATATTATCCTCACAAATTCACATTGCTCGTCAGCTTCTGTTGATTTGGAAGCAGTGTCCATGAAGGTACTGGGAGTTGCTGCTGATGTACGATCATTTTGTGGTGGTTTTGACATATGCTGTTGCATCTAAGATTTTTTTTTTTATCAATAAGTTTACGTTTCACCTTTACAATATTTGTAGGTGGAGAAATTGCTCTTTTTTCAAGAGCTCTGTTTGATAGGACTACATCAACTTACACCAACCTACACCAGGATGGCGATTCCCCAAATGTAGAAATGTTATGTAACTTAGCACCAAGTTTTACTTGAATATTTGTGGAATATCCCTACCAATGTAAGTTAGTGTAAGTTAGTGTAATCCTATCAAACAGAGCTAAGGAGTGAGTTAGATGGCAGTTCTTATTGTCCTTCTATGTCAAATTATCAGCTTTCCTCTAATGGTCCATACTCTTGCCCTCGAGAATTTTCCATACATGCTGCTGCTACCTCAACATTGTCAGATTGAGAAAAAGTTGTCAATTCAGCAGCAGCTGTATCACCTACATCAGATTCAGCAGATACTACTTGCACATCTACTGACGCATGAGTGGTGGAGTTTAGTACAACATCATACTGCATGTCATCCCTTTTGTTAAAGAGGCACCACAACAGTTGTTCCACTGCAGACAACAAACACAAAATATTACTACCACTTGACGTTTTTAGATTGTGAGTAAAGTGGAGGATCATACTCACATTTCTCTGTATCTTGAATAAGGATTCAGCCATCTTGAACAACAGGTTTTCCCATTTAACCATCCATAACAATAGCTCTGTTTGATAGGACTACACCAACTTACACCAACCTACACCGGGAGGGCGATTCCACAAATGTAGGAATGTTATATGACTTTATGTCTAGTTTTACATAAATATTTGTGGAATATCCCTACTGGTGTAGGTTGGTGTAAGTTAGTGTAGTCCAATCAAACACAGCTAATATTAAAAGTCATTAGCTCTGTTTGATAAGATTACACTAACTTACACCAACCTACACCGGTAAGGATATTCCACAAATATTCAAGTAAAACATGGCGCAAAGTCGCATAACATTCTTGCATTTATGGAATCGCTCTCCTGGTGTAGGTTGGTGTAAGTTGGTGTAGTCCTATCAAACAGAGCTATTTTTGTATTTAATTTTTACAAAACATAATTACAATTAATAAATTAAACTTAAAATTCAACAAATTAATTTTGAAATGAATTTTTCAATTTTAATCAAAATATCAATAATAAATTTATTTTAAAAGGTTAATGGTTCACCTATATTTTCCATTCAGAATGAACTTGGTTATCAACTACAATCAAAGTATGGACAATGGGCAACTAAATCATTTGGAATGAGCGTGACCAACCGAACAACTAAAGTTTAACCAACTTGGACTTGAGACTTCCTTCTTTGTGTCACATGACCAACTACCACAGGAGGGCGTTCAGAAATTTAACTCAGGGTGATGGGTGCGCAACCATGGTTGACTATCACATGACTTGAAGATTAAAACGGTTGTCCATTAGGCCACACCCTTTTCTGGAAAACTTTAAGGTGATGAATGGTTGTCCTTTGGTTGTGGTGGACAACCGACTTATTTTTGAACACAAATAACGGTCAACCATGACCTCTAGACTTTTTTTATCATATTCAAATGTTTTTGAATAAACTGACATTCATAAGTTGATATGAAAAATTGATTTTTGTGAGAATTTTAAATTATATTTTGTTGTGTGATAAATTAAATAAAAATGAATTATAATATTGTGTCAGATACTAGAACAGGAATGCCATTTATGTATGATGATCATATTCTTGTTCAACAAAAGGATGATTGTAAGTATTAGCATACACTTCATCATTTCTTGGTCAAAAAGAGAGAATAGCTCTTCAATAGGTTTTGTTTTATGGTTTCCTAGCGGATAATCTGTTGTGGTGCTGGTACACTGTAAACAAAAATGGAGATTATGCAGTTCAAATTGACTCAGCTACTCCAGCAACACTCGATATGTTAGTAGATTCTGATTCGGAATTAATCAGTATCAACGATGTCTGCTGTTTTGAAAAAGAGTACTGCAGTTGATGAAGTAGTATCTGATGATACTACTAGCGGAATATTACCACGAAAAGAAAAAATGATGAAGTCGTCACAATTCCCTATGACGGTACCAGTGGTGACTCATCAGCAACAGTAGCAGTACCTAATACTTCTAGACAACCCGATCTTGAAGTATGAAACAGACAACGAGACGTAGAATTACATCGACAACCGGAGGTACCAAGTACCTCGAACAATAAAAAATACGTAATTTCAATGCCGAAAAATATTCTAGAAACTATACAGAAAAATGTTAGTAAAGAACGGAAAAATATGCAAGAACGTATGTCCAAAGCTGCGCTAAATGATACAAAAAAAGCACAGGGTAATATGATTCACTTGGACACAAATATTTCGAATATTAATTCTAAAAAAAAGATCAAATAATATTTGAGAAACGAACATCTGAAGCTCGACTACAAGAAGAACTCGATGCTAGGTATGAAGAAGAAATTGTAAATATTAATGACTCACCTGTGCACAGTACAGTATATCATGCTGTTGAATTCAATGATGATCTGCGTACATCAACTGGGCCACTCTGGAAACAAGCAGATGTCTTACATGTTCAAAGATGCTGAGCATCTATTCGAATCAACAACCTGTAAAAATTCCAAGGTTTGGCAACAGATTGCTGCCAAGTTGGTCCCATATACAGCTAGACAGTGTGAAAATAAATTAAAGTACTTAAAAAAAACGATACATTACTAAGATTGACAATGTGAGCAGTGGAGACACTGGAAAAAAACGAGTACACTGTGATTTCTTTGAAGAACTAGATGCGATATTCCATAAATCACACAATGTTCGTCCTCCTCATCTGGCTTCTTCGGTTAATGGACTGAAAAATATATGTGAGAAAGTTGTCATTTTCAGTGGATATGAAACCGGCGAGTCCACCTCCCCTGAAGACCCAACCATTACAACGTGTCTCAACGAAGAAATTGAATTTGAAGAAACTCCAAAAATCAAAAAATCCAAAAATCTACCTAAACCAGCATCATTTACCAGACGTGAAAATCTCATATATAAAGAAAAAGCTGTAATGCTTTCGAAAGAATTGCGACGGCATTTGAGTCGTTTGTTGAAAAAATGTAATGAATCTATGAAATTGGATTTCGATTCATAGTCTATTTTTCATCAAAAGATAGTTCCAGCATTGATCAACCAATCACAGAGCTTGTAGCGACGTTTGTCATTCATGTGATATACATCTACATCGTCATTTGGTAGTGTCGTCTTTGTTCGTCAATGCATTTCTTCAAAATTCATTCGTGTGTGTTGGTGCTTGTGGAGAGGAATCTAGTTTTGGGAAATTTCTGAAAAATACTAGGTTTTTGAACAGATTTTGTTTATTAACATTTTAATTTGTACATAAAGATGTTATTCGTTTCATTATTGTTATAGATCATCTGAAAATGAATAATCCTCCTCGTTGTGGTGTTCTGTGTGCATTGTGGATGCGTTACTTGGCTGAATCAATGGAACGTAATCCGCAGCCACCTAACGCTGTCCCAGCTGCAGTACCTCATCAACAAGCAGAACTCGATCAGGGACAACCAGCAGAAATCGAGCAATGACAACCAGAAATCGATGAAAGACAACCAGAAATCAATGAATGACAACCAGAGATCGATCAACCACAACATGAATATGAGGACCAACGAAATGCTGGAGAACACAGTGATAGATTAATTGAACGCAGAGAATTGAAAGAAAGGTAAGAATTTGATATAATTTTGAGTAAAATGTTGTGTCCTCTTTACAGTAACCATCAAATTTAGCGATGGGATGTTTTGAAATTGATAATTTGTCGCCAGTGATTATATTACATTAAAACACTTTAGTATAATATTATAATAATGTAAATATTATAAGGATGAAAATGTTAGATTCTCATCGATTGTGACATATTGGGTTTGTGCTCGGTTCTAATGAATACATCATCGAATTGTAACTATCTGTTTATTTGTTTATTTGTTTATTTCTTCATAGACTGCCTCTCCCACACAATGCAAATCGACAACAAGAACTTAGACAAGCAGAAGAAATACTAGAGGCTAGACAATTAGATCAAAGGTAACACTTCGATAATTATTCGTCAGATTTTGTTTATGTCATTATTTCTAATAATTTTTTTCTTTCGATTTATATGTGCAGATCACCAAATCCATTGCCAAATGCTGCAAATCCGTACCGTTGGCCTGAATTGGCGCATGTTATGTGTACAAACTGCGGGTTCAAGGGACATTGAAATACTCAATGTACCTACCCAGGTCGTTGCTGCTACAGATGTAAAGAATTTGGCCACATTGCTCGTGATTGTCAGTGGTACACTAGTGACAGGTAAAAATTTGTTAATTATTTTCTTACTTCATTAATATTATTTGTGACAGTTTTTAATTATATTGTTTATTTCAGAAAAAATTTGTGTACCAACTGCCCCTTCCACAGACACCAATATCGGAATTGTCCCACTGGTGAATAGGTATGTTATACCTGTCACCAGAGGGGACATATTTCAGTTGAATGTCCAACAAGAGGCAACAGCAGCAGCAGCAGTAGTAGTAGTAGACAACAAAAAGGAGCTAGACCACCAGAAGAAGTTAGACAACCAGAAGAAGTCAGATAACCAGAAGTAGTTAGACAACCTGAATTTGAACATGACAATGGTGGCCAAGTACATCGGCAGCAGCAACAGCAGGAGGCACAAGTTTGTGGTCAACAACTGGATACAATATGTGTGATTGTTTAGAAAATGAGAGGCAACTTTCATTCATTCCGTGTGGACATTTCTGCATCTGTGAAGACTTATTTTCATCTCGTAGAATTACCTGATGGGGAAGTACCGTGCCCTATCTGTAGGATGATAAGTCGTGAGACCATTCGTATTTATTTATAATTTTCATGTATGTATTATTATATTTTTTTTTTGTATAGTATATCTATTTTTATTTTATGTATTTCCAGTGTTTGTTTTTTTTTTAGTTTATTTTTATAATATGTCCATTTTCATTTTTTTGTGATATTTGTTTTTGTTTTGTTATATTCTTTTGTTGAATACATTTATTTTTTCAAACATTGTTATTTGTTTTGGAGTAGTATTCAGAATAATTTCATTGGACAGATACCAGTAGTAAAGTATACTGATGAGAAATCGATTTATGATAATTTTATTATAACTAATTGAAAATGAAATTTGACATTCGTTCTCAAAATTTTGGACATAAAATAATTTAGGTGAAAAAAGAGATAGAATATACATGTATAATTTGATAAAGAAAATAACGACGAAAGGGAAAATAAAAATTCTTACTTTTTTTTTGGAAAACGGAAACAAACAAAAATTGAGAAAACAACTGATAAAAACTGATATAAGTATAAGTTTGCGTGTGTCGCAACACCTGAAAGCATGATGAAGTTGGTCATCCTCTGTGTACCTCACCGAATTGACCAAGTAGAATAAAAACATATAAAAAATTAACTAATTTCTTTGGAACATAAAAGCCCATTCACACCTTCACTTTTCGTAGTGCTAGAATATTTGTTCAATACAATGTCAGTACAAAGTGACAATAGAATATGAAAATTAATAAATATTTTATGAATCAAACCGATGTTCGATAAGCTATATACTTACCTATAATATTCATACAACTTTTGTCAACAACAATTTTAAAAGAAAAATGACATTTATTAAACATTTTGATTATACATTAATCATGTAAATCTTTGACTATACAGAATTAACATGGACTACTATTTGATTGAAAAATACGTACAAAATTTCGTTATCAATTGCCAAGACATAGGAGGAAAAAGTTAGTCGGGTTGGGTTGATAATGATTTCAATGTTCTTTGCGTGGTAATTTTGTTTAGAATAGAAATTATGAAAATTTAATTTAATACCATAGAAAATGCTTAAATATAATTAATTCAGTTCAACCTCAAATTTCAGCAACATTTTACTGTTTTACGAATCCTTATCATACCCGACCCGATCAACTTCATCTTACATCTTCTAACATCATTCTTACCACAAATAGCAGTCCATGTTAATTCTGTATAGTCAAAGATTTAAATACATCGATAAATATTGACAATATGTACGGCATCTTCATTATAAAACAACATCATCTGACTATCGACGCTGATATTATTACGAAAAATAAAATTCATATATTTAAAACAAGGAAATATCACATCAGTCACATTATCAAAGATTGTCTCACTGTCTAATGTCATTCAGTAATCCCATTTATAAAGCTAACTGATCTCAAAATGCTCTACCCTCTTCATTTGTAGCACTACCTTGAGTTAATATCTGTTCTTGTTCTGGTGCTACAATCATACGCTGCTGCAAATACACTGCACCTTCTGCCTCAAACCGAGGATGTAACATATCAGAAGAATTGGTTTAACAAATATTATGTAGAACACATGCAGCTATAATAGAAGCTGGTATGAGATCCTTGCGAGACATATCGAGATCCTTGCGAGACATCGAGATCCTTAAAACGACAAAATCTACCAAAGAATAAAGCGAATGTACGTTTGATAACTTGTCGCGTCTTAGTATGTTGATGATTGAAGTTTTGCTGCCATTGAGTGAAATTACGTCCCTCTCGATATAGTGGTACACAAAAAGGTTTTGGCTTGTAAGCTTTATCGCCTATAATATATTCATGTGTCGAAAAATAATTGGAAGGATTATCAACAATGGCCTTATAAATTACTGATTGTCTTAATATTCTAGTATCTGACACTGAACTCAGATATCCAGCAAAACAATCGATGAACTGATGACTATCATCACATATTGCTTGTAATGTAATCCCATAGAAACATTTCCGATTAATGTAAACTTGTGCATTATATGATGGTGCCTTGATTTTTACGTAGGTGCCATCAATAGCTCCAATAACCCCTTTGAAACCACCCATATGTTTGAATTTTTGTGATATGATCTGCCTCCTCTCCAAATTTGGCCACAAAATAATTGTTGGCGCCAAATAGTTGAGAGCATGTAAGACACGCAAAAAATAGGAATGTAATGTTCCTTTTGATAAATCAAATTGACATGCAACAGATCTGTCATGAAAAAAATGGTAACTTCAGTTAGTATTATCAATTAAAAATTTAAAAATATATGATTTACAAAGATTTTTACCTGAAACTATCTGGAGTTGCAAACAACCACAGTATCGCTAGTAACTGCTTCCTTGGACATGTCTTTAGGCAACAAACTATCCATTTTCTGGCCAATTTCGATGAAAGTTTATTTAAAAGCCATTCGAACACATTTACTGAAAATTGAAAATGAGATTGAAATTCAGTGTCAGTAAATCTTGGTATAGTGTACTCAACAAATGATCGTATTTGTGATATTTGGGCAGCAGTTTGTTTTCTCTTTCTTCGTCTCCTGGGATGCACCTCATTCGAGGAATCTTCATCATCTATATAAATACACAAAATCTTATTAATTCATAAATAAAACACATATTATTACCTACTAATCATAGCTTCAGATGATGAAAGAAGGAAGTCTTCATAAAATTTCACTGTACTTCTGTTGGAAATACCAAATTTGAACTGTGATTATATATTTGTCTGTGACGTTTATGATATGTGTAGCCTGATAATAACTATTACTAGCCAACAACTTGTGGTTGTGTCAACATCGTTTAATAAATCAAGTTCGTTAAATGAATACATTAATGGTGTTTTTACTTAATTAGAGTGTTACACTTAATTACTCATGTGTGAGTTCATCTGTTCGATCTTTCGTCAGTTCCAATGATGTTTTTCATTACTGTTTAAATCTGGTTTCTTCACAATGGTTATGGGCCCAGATTACGTATTGGGCAAAGTTATGCTGAAAAATATTGTCAAATGGTAATGTGTTAACCTGCTCATAATTTCCTGTGTTCCCTGTTTTGTAGTCATCATTTTGGTCATTGAGTACCTGTTTCCTCGAACTGAAATTCGAGATGGATGCTGATCGTAAGTTCACTATTGAACCTTATAATGGGAAAAATTTGCAAACATGGCAGTATTGTACTGAAATTCTGCTGAAAAAAGAAGCTCTGTGGGACATCGTAGAATTTTTGGCACCCAAGAAAAATCAAGATGCAGATTGGATCCAGCGGAATTATCAGGCAATGTATTTTATTTCCTCAAATGTGCATGATTCTTATGTTGAAGTGATCCGTGGACATGATACCGCTTTTCATATGTTCAACTCTATTGTGAATTCGAGTGGCCGAGAATCTGATCTGAAACTTACCGATCTGAAGAACGAATTATTTGCATTGCGTTATAAACTTGGTGCTGATTTGGGCAACTATATTGTGAATTTCTGAATGAAATGTCGCCGTATTACTGAGTTGGAAGATTCCACAACAGAAAAACAATTCATCTTACAACTACTTCGTAGCCTGCCTGAAGAATTCTGCACGATCTGAGTGATACTGGAGAACTGTGGAACATTATCCTGGGATTCAACTACAAGTACATTGATCGATTTTAGCCGTAATATTCGTGGAATTTGTAAGGATTCAGCGTCATCTAATTCGATGTGCGCTGAAAGTCTATCGAAACCAACTTCATCATTCATCAGATCCAATGACGAGAAAGCTTTCAGCGCTGGTAGTAATCGAAACTACAATAATAATAATGGTAATCGACGTCATTTTTATCGAGTTAATGTCTGTGGTACTAATAAATTTCACCGCCCTAATGGGAATTTTAATCAGTGCTCGAATTTTAACAGCAGTTTTAACATTAATACTAATCAAAATAACGGCCAATTGAATGATAATCGATCTTTTTATCGTGATGACGGGCAAAATTTAAGTTCAGAAGGCCGTAATTTTCATCAAGGGAATTTGTTTTATCATGGTAATTCATCTTATTCAAGGAATAATTCTTCTAATAGAAACTTTGATCACTGAAATGATAATAGGGGGAATATTCATTGTCATTTTTGTGGTAAGTTAGGGCATATCTCACGTCATTGTCGTCTAAAAGATCGCAAAAAGCACAGTAATTATACTAATAATAAATTAACAAAGTCTGCTGAATCTTATAATATTGACTGTGATAGGGAATTTAATGATTCTGGTGGTTATACTTTTCTAATGCCCGAATATTTGACGCACATTGATGATGTTAATGACAATGGAATAAATAATTAAATATAATGATAATGGTAATTGTGAGAATATGCTCCTCATGACCTCGCTCATAGTCGATATATTTAGCCGTAACGAGGTCGCTGCTTGTGACGTCATCCGCTATAGCTGATTGTATATTCGTATTTTAAGTGTCAGTTAGTTGATCTCCAAATGTTGTTACGTGAACATAGAATAAAATGAGATCTTAAAAACTGAATCTTTTATTTATTGTGTTGACTACAAATTTAGTGTTTCTTCAATGGTGTTCGTTTAATATCATCGCTGGTTGTTGTTCTTATTTGATTAATGTGAAATCTTTCATATTAGTGATCGCCACTTTCTCACAGGTTATGGGCCCAGTCATCGTACTTGAAGAGGCTGCCATTGTGATGTCTGAGCAAAATTGTGCTGCAGAAACTTGCCAAGTAACCGTCATTCAATTTTAAATTCTCTTTGTTTGATCCTGATGTAAACGGTATTCTCAAGCTGTATGTCTAGTTTGTTCCTGTTCATTTTCGTGTAATTTTTGGCTGTCTGCCTGTGATATTTTTTCGTCGCTGATTTCTGCAGTTTGCTGTGCGACTGTTAATGAAAATGGAACGTGAGATGAAGTTGATGCTGGAACCATTCAACGGAGATAATGGGCGTACTTGGCGATACCGGATGGACCTGCTGCTTCAAAAAGAAGGTTTATATAGTGTTGTACATAATTCTGTTCCATCAGATAGGAATCGTACTGAGGAATGGGAAAAGCTGAATTCGAAGGTGATGTTTTACATTGCTAATAATGTTGCTGACAACTTCATCGAGGCAATCCAGACTTACGATACGTCAAAAACGATGTTTCAGGCTATTGTGCAGTTTGCTGTAAACGACAACGACATGACGATGATTGAGCTAAGATAAAAGATGTACTCGATGCGATTTAAGCCTGGTGATAAGTTGAAGGACTATTTGATGGAATTTCAGTCTGTTACTCGACGTTTGGCTGAAATGGGTGAGACAACGTCTGTAAAACAATGTATTTTAACTATGATGAGATCGTTGCCAAGTGATTTCCGTCCGCTGAAATTAATGATGCAGGATGCTGACAATCTATCGTGGGAAGTTGCGATTGGAAAGGTTATTAATTTCCAACGTGAACTGGACCTTGAAAAGATGTCAAGAAGCTTGCCTTCCACTCCTGATGCATCAAATCCAAAACCTTCATCAGGAAGTGTTCCTGGTGAAGAGATTGCTTTTTTCGGTTCGAATTATAATTCACGTGGAGGATATCACAATAAATTTAGGGGTAGATCGAATTACCGTAATTTTAGAAATCATGGTGGTTTTAGGAATAGTAATGTTAATGATCAGCGTAATCGTAGTCAGTCAAATAATAATAAAGGCAACAATTCTAGTAATAATAATTACTCAGGTTTGTCTAGTAATCAGAATTTGAATCAAAATTATAATAATAACATTCGATGTCATTTCTGTAATAAACAGGGACACATAGCTAGAATTTGTTATACTAAAAATAATGATCGATCCATAAAAAGAGGGAAAAATAAAATGAACAGTAATAATAGTAATAATAATGGAAACAATAATTCACAGTCATATAATGTTTTTAA
Source organism: Ericerus pela (assembly GCA_011428145.1). NCBI lineage: Eukaryota > Metazoa > Arthropoda > Insecta > Hemiptera > Coccidae > Ericerus > Ericerus pela. The sequence continues at coordinate 227,807 of WOFM01000203.1, read as the reverse complement.
CGATAATAGTAATAATAATGAATGTTCTGAGATCAATTTGACTTTCTTGGTACCTGATCAGGGTCTTATTTCGAAAGTTTCTGTACTACCACAGATTGTTTTTGTGTTAGATTCAGGATGTACTTCACATATTGTGAATGATATTTCATTATTTTCTGAATATATTATGTTGACAAAACCTCAGTCGATAATGGTTGCCAAAAAGGGCGTTGAACTTGTTGTTTCAGCTGTTGGTACTGTGAAATTAAAAACTGAAAATGGAATTAATATCACATTAAAGAATGTTAGATTTGCTAAGGACCTTCCGACCAATCTTCTCTCAGTCAAATGTATGGCAAGAGCTGGATGTAGGTCTGTATTTGAGGAAGAGTTTGTTAATGTAATAAGTAACAAAACTAATAACGTAATTATAACCGGGAAAAGTTATTTAACAAATTTATATACAATAACTTTTTATAATAACGTAACTGAATCATGTAATTTGACACGAAATAAAAATAAAAATCCTTTGGAGTTATGGCATAAGCGACTTGCGCATTTGAATAATAATGATGTCAAGCTGTTATCTAATAAAGGTCGTATTCCTAATATGTCTGATAATCAGGAAATATTTTGTGAACCCTGTGTTATGGGAAAACAACATAAAAAACCTTTCGACAGACATGAACAAAAAACAAAAAGTCCGTTGGAATTAGTCCATACTGATGTCTGTGTTATAATAAATCCAGTGTCGTATAATGACAAGAAATATTTTTTAACGTTCGTTGATGATTATTCAAATTTTTGTTTTGTATATCTGCTGAACAACAAAACTGAGGTATTGTCAAAATTTGTTGAATATCACGAATTGGTTTCTAATAAATTTAATACAAATGTAAAGAGATTACGGTGCAATCGTGGTACCAAATATATAAATTCACAGTTTAAAGCATATTGTGTTGAGAAAGGAATTTCCATAGAACCCACTGTTAGTGGATGTCCTCAGCAAAATGGTAAAGCTGAACAATTGAATCGTACTCTTGGAGAGAGGGCCAGAACTCTCATATATGAAAGCAGCCTGGATAAAATATACTGGAGTGAGGCTTTATTGTGTGCTGCTTACATTTTAAATCGGTGTCCGACCAATAAAAGTTACATTCCTTATGAAAGATGGCACTGTGAGAAGTATGATTATAAAAAATTGAGGATTTTTGGCTGCAACGCTTATATGTTGGATTTCACTCACAGTTCGGATAAATTTGAGAAAAAGAGTAATAAATTGAAGTTTGTGGGATATTTGCCAGCAGGTTATAAGTTACTGGACGTGACTAAACGTAAAATCCATCTCTCCAGAGATGTTGAGTTCAATGAAGAGTCTATAGGTAAATCAAAATATGATGACTCTGACCCTATTAAAGGAAGTTGACGAAACGAATGTTGATAGTATTGAAGTGGATGGAGAAATTAATAATATACTAGATTTTGGTGATGTTATAGATTCTTGCTTTTTCATAGCTAATGCTGTTGAAAGTGATTGCCCATTGATTTGAGAGGCGTTGAGGTCCTCTGAGTCTGATCGCTGGAAGAAAGCGATTCAAGATGAAGTTGATGCTTTGACTTCCAATGAAACTTGGAATGTGGTCAAACGTCCAACGGATGATCCTACAATCACGTGTAGATGGCTGTTTACTAAAAAGACTGATTCTGCTGGTAATGTTTTGTACAAGGCCAGTTAGTGGCTCGCGGATTTCAGCACAAAAAGGTTTTTTTGTGCGTTACTTGCCTTGAGTAATAAATTTAAATATTTTATTCATCAAATTGATATTTGTAGTGCCTTCTTAAATGGTAAAATTAAAGACAAAGTTTTCTTAGAAATTCCAGAAGGCATTGAACGTAATTTAGATAAAAATAGAAATGTTTTATTACTAAACCGATCCATATATGACTTAAAACAATCGCCTAAGGTGTGGAATACTATGTACCATGAATTTTTGGTTTCATTGGATTTTAAACCAGGCATAGCTAATGACTGTCTATATATTCATAAACAAGGAAATTCTATAGTTTATTTATTAACTTACGTTGACGATATTATCATCAGCTCCAATAATAACAATTTAATAATAGACAATAAAAATAAAATTAGTAAAAAATTTAGGTGCAAAGACCTGGGAATGATTAATAAATATTTAGGCTTAAACATAAATTGTGTTCGCGAGAATGGACTCTTGGAAATAAATCAAAAATCTTTAATTGAGTCTGTTGCCAAACGTTTTGGTGTTTTGGATTGATTGTATCCCCACACATTCTCCGATCGAACCCAAACTACAATTGCATCGTGATTTAAATGGAATGGATCGTAATTTGAATAATCAATATCAGCAGTTTTTGGGTTGTCTTATGTATCTTATGTTGGGTTCTCGTCCAGATATCTGCTTTGCGATATCCTACTTCAGTCAATTTCAAAGCGCAGCAACACACGAACATTATAAATATTTAATACGAGTTTTAAAATACTTAATAACTACTTCACATTTAAATTTGACTTATAATAGGGATAATAATAATAAATATATAATAGAAATCTACTCTGACTCTGATTGGGCAAATTGTGTCGCTACTTGCAAATCAATTTCTGATTATTGTGTAAAAGTATTTGGATCTGTGGTTTCCTGGTCTAGTAGGAAGCAACCCACTGTTGCTCTCTCCAGTACTGAGAGTGAGCTTATTGCCTTGTGCAAAGCAACATCCGAAGGACTGTGGATGCAAAATTTAATTAATGACTTTTGGTTTGACCACTCAAAAAGATCCGTGATTTAGCTGCCTGGGACTCATAAAGTCAGGTAGATGGAATTCCAAACGATCAGAACACATAGACACTAAGTATAGATTCATATGTTCACACGTTAACAAATCATTTATTTATATGTATATTCCAACGTCCCAACAATTGAGTGACTTGTTTACTAAAGGTCTGCCAAAGCCTGCATTTGTCAATTTTTGTAATGACCTAAATTTAATATAACTGTTTGTGATTTATATGTTTACCATTTATATGTGTTCTGACAGTCATATTTTTACCATTTTATATATTTTATATTTTTATACTGACTGTGATAATTATCATACACGATGATTACACGAATACTTTAATATTTTAATACGTTTATAATTATTAAGCTTCACCACGATATATTATTTGTTATTTTACTGGACTTTGTTTTGTCCAAATCACATATTCACGATATATTTTTGTTCATATATGATTTGAGGAGGCGTGTGAGAATATGCTCCTCGCTCATAGTCGATATATTTAGCCGTAACGTGGTCGCTGCTTGTGACGTCATCCGCTATAGCTGATTGTATATTCGTATTTTAAGTGTCAGTTAGTTGATCTCCAAATGTTGTGACGTGAACATAGAATAAAATGAGATCTTAAAAACTGAATCTTTTACTTATTGTGTTGACTACAAATTTAGTGTTTCTTCAATGGTGTTTGTTTAATATCATCGCTGGTTGTTGTTCTTATTCGATTAATGTGAAATCTTTCATATTAATGATCGCCACTTTCTCACAGTAATGTACCTGAATGTTCAATGTATAATGCTAATGATAATGAAATAAAATTAAACAAAGTTTTAACTAATATAGATGATGATAGGGACTTTGGAAACTTGAGTAATTCATACATTTTTAATGCCAGAAAATTCGTTGACAATTAATAATATGAGAGCAAAGGATAACATAAATTCAAATAAAGTTTCATTTGTGTTAGATTCCGGCTGTACTATTAATGTAGTTAACAGTTTATCATTGTTTAGTGAATTTATTGAGTTGACTAAGCCTTTTAAAATACAGGTTGCCAAGAAAGATGTTGAACTTATAGTTTCAGCTGTAGGGACAGTAAAATTAATAACTAAATCGGGAACTAACGTAACTTTAAAGAATGTCCGTTATGCAAAAGAACTGCCCACAAATTTACTGTCTGATAAGTATCTTGCTAAAGCCGGCTGCGATTCACTATTTAGTGAGGATTTTGTTCAGGTATTGGACAGGAATAACGGAAATAAAATAGTATTTTCTGGAAAAAGTATAAATTCGGATTTGTATGTAATTAATTTCTTTCATAACGTAACACAATCATGTAATTTAACGGTTGGAAAAAGTGAAACAAATCCGATTGAAATTTGGCACAGACGTTTAGCTCATCTAAACAATAATGATATAACAAATTTAGTTAAACGTGGTCTTATACCTGCAGTTAGTAATGGCAATCGAGTTTTCTGTGAGCCTTGTATAATGGGCAAACAACATCGTAATTCTTTCAATCAACATGAGAAAAGTACTAGTAAACCTTTGGATTTAGTTCATACGGATGTTTGTGGTCCGATTAACCCGGTCAGCTACAATGATAAACGCCATTTTGTAACTTTTGTCGATGATTATACAAATTTTTGTGAAGTGTTTCTACTTAACAGTAAAGGCGATGTACTAAACAAATTCAAAGAATTTCATGAGTCAGTGTCGAATAAATTTAATTGTAACGTAAAGAGACTCAGATGTGACCGAGGCACTGAGTATCTCAATGCTCGGTTTAAAGATTATTGTATTGAAAAGGGAATTCATTTGGAGCCGACAATTAGGAATTGCCCACAACAAAATGGCAAAGCTGAACGTATGAATCGCACATTAGTGGAAAGAGCGAGAACATTAATTTATGAAAGTAATTTAAATAAAATTTTTTGACCGAAGCTCTAATGTGTGCACTTTATATAATTAATAGATGTCCGACTAATAAAAATTTCATTCCCTTTGAAAGATGGTATAACAAAAAGTTCGATTATAATAATTTAAAGGTTTTTGGCTGTGATGCCTATATGTTAAATTATCAACATAACTCGGATAAATTGAGAAGAAAAGAGCTTAAGCTCAAGTTTGTAGGATATGCTCCTGGCGGATACAAATTACTTGATGAAATGAATAATAAAATACGATTATCGAGAGATGTTAAATTTAATGAATGTAATAATAAATCAAAATATAATGCATCAGATGAAATTTTAAAGGAAGTAAATGAGTCCAATGTCGATAGTATTGAAGTAGATGGTAACGTTAATTTATGTCATATTGTAATGACAGATTGTATTAATTCATGTTATTTTGTACAAAATGCAATGTATAATTATCCTCAGACGTTTGAGGAGGCGAATAGTTCATCCAAAGCCGATGGCTGGAAGAAGGCCATTAATGTTGAATAAGAGGCATTGTCAGCAAATTCCACTTGGTCTGTGGTCAAACGTCCGTGGGATAATCCAACAATAACGTGTAGATGGGTTTTTACAAAAAAGTTTGATAAAGATGGTAATGTTCTGTACAAAGCACTACTTGTTGCTCGTGGTTTTCAACAACAAAAAGGTATAGATTATGATATTGTGTATTCTCCTGTTGCCAAACTATGGACAGTAAGGACCTTTATTTCCATTAGCAATCAAAATAGCTATCACATTCATCAATTAGATATCTGTAATGCATTCTTGAATGGAAAATTAAATGAGAACATTTTTGTGGAAATTCCTGATGGCGTTCATCCAAATCTAAATCGTAGAGAAAATGTTTTGGTTTTGAATAGATCTCTTTATGGTCTGAAACAGGCCCCTAAGGCTTGGAATAATATGTTTCATGATTTTCTTACATCTTTGAAATTTAAAAAGGCACTAGCTGATAATTGTTTATATACATATAGTGAAAATAATGTAACTGTGAATTTACTCATGTATGTGGATGGCATACTGATAAGTTCAAGTAATGTAAACATAGTGCAACATTTCAAAAACTTAATATGTAATAAATTTAAATGCAAAGATTTAGGAGAAATTAATAATTATCTTAGTTTGGATATTTCGTATGATCGTGAAAACGGAATTGTTAAAATTAATCAAAAGTCGTTAATTGAAATAGTTGCAAAAAGGTTTAGCATAAATGATTGCAAACCCACTTATTCACCCATAGAACCTAGACTACAATTACATTCAACATTAAACAGTCACGATCCGAAACTTAATAATAAATATCAACAGCTACTTGGCTGCTTAATGTATTTAATGTTGGGCTCTCGCCCTGATATTTGTTTCTCGATATATTTTAGTCAATTTCAAAGTACTACTTCTGACAAACACTATAAATATTTATTAAGAGTTCTTAAATATCTCGTAACTACTAAACATCTTAATTTAACATATACTCGCTCAAATAATAGTAATGATAATGTTCTTGATATATATTCCGATGCTGATTGGGCTAATTGCGTGTTGACTCGCAAATCCATTTCAGGATGTTGTGCTTTTGTGTCTGGAAACGTTGTTTCCTGGTATAGCCGAAAACAGCCTACAGTAGCTCTTTCTAGTTCAGAAAGTGAGCTTATAGCTCTTTGCGAAGCTACAACTGAAGGTGTATGGCTTAAATTATTGTTAACCGATTTTAACGTTGTTTCTTCCAAAAAATGTATGATCTTCGAAGACAACCAGAGTTGTTTGTCTCTTGTAACTACTGGTAGATGGAACTCGAAGATAAACAAACATGTAGATACAAAATATAGATTTATTTGTGACTTGTGTAATACTAAAGTATTCAAATTTATGTATGTTGACACCCATCATCAAATTGGTGATATTTTCACTAAGGGTTTACCTGTACCGACGTTTAAAAATTTTGTTACCCTGTTAAATGTGATATAATTGTTTTTAATCAATTTTTAATATTTAATATTTTATGTTTGTGATTTTTATTATTGTCATGTACTTGAAATTTACCTGTTTCAAATTTGAGGAGGCGTGTTGGAAATACCAAATTTGAACTGTGATTATATATTTGTCTGTGACATTTATGATATGTGTAGCCTGATAATAACTATTACTAGCCAACAACTCGTGGTTGTGTCAACATCGTTTAATAAATCAAGTTCGTTAAATGAATACATTAATCGTGTTTTTACTTAATTAGAGTGTTACACTTAATTACTCATGTGTAAGTTCATCTGTTCAATCTTTCGTCAGTTCCAATGATGTTTTTTGTTACTGTTTAAATCTGGTTTCTTCACAGTAACCTATCTAATAATTATATTTGATTTCCAAATTTTTATTTTTATTTTTGAATTTAAGAGAATGAATTTTTTTCTAAACTTCATATATTTTATTTCCTTTATATCATAGATGCTAAGCAAATAATTTTTGTTACCTCATACTTTGTTTACAATTTGTTTCACTTGTTTTTGTATTTAAGTGAATTATATTCTTTTTCATTTTACTGCTTCATTTTGTTTACAAATTACCATAAATACGTGTTGGGAAAAAAATAACCTGTTAAGGGGAGCAAAAACTGAGTTATATTATTTATTATGGTGGGGGTCAAGAAAAAAATTATGAGAAAAATTAAGACGTGTACAGCTTTGGACCTTGAAATACGGCTTTTTTATAGTGCAGATACTGCTTTTTTACTATCATTAGTTGGCAACACTGACGCTAAGTTAGTCGAGTCGACTTGTATTTCAAATTTTCATCCCGAATTCGCATGTCTTTTCATTTTCTTTATGCTCTAGCTGTTAAACTTGACCAAAAAGTCTGTAATGAACTGATTACAATTATAACTTCATTAGATATAAAATGATTAAGTTGAAGCCGAAAGCTTCGTTGACACTCGATGACATTTTGAAGAAAAGTGTGATAACCAATGGATTTGAACAATTGTCGAGTGTTCCACTGAATCACAAAAATCAGAGACTTGCTAAAAAAGAACGAAGAGTAGGTTATGTATATCGTATTTTATTCTTTTGATGTTACTTAAAATAATTCCGTCAGTATTTGTTTGGTGTGGCGGAGTTCATATTGACTGTCTTTGACGAATCGGTTGTTTATTCGTTCATACATTTTCAGCAAGCGAAATTGAAAACGAAAGGTAATTGGTTCGATTTGCCGGCGACCAAAAAGACTCCAGAGATCGTTAAAGATATGGAGGTTTTGCAAATGCGATCTGCATTGGACCCAAAACGCTTTTATAAGAGAAATGATATGAAAACGTTACCAAAGTATTTCCAAGTGAGTTTTTCTTTTCTGTATTTTTCTGTCTCTTTATTTAATTATACTCTTATTCATTGACGTGCTTTCACTCTATCTTTTTGCAGATTGGACGCGTGCAGGACTCTGCAACCGATTTCCATAAAACGACTCGAAAGGAACGCAAAAAGAATATTGTTGAAGAATTGATGACTGACGTGAACGCGAAACAGTATATAAAACGAAAACATGAAGACATACTACATTCTGATCCCAAACGTCGAAGGAAAGCTTATAGGAAAGCAAAACAATTGAAAAGATCGAATCGTAGATGAGTTAGTTGCAATTTAAGATAATAAATTTTCATTTTTTGTACGTTAAGTAAACTCTTCCTCAGTTAATTGTTCTCTTTCGAATTTCATGGTGTTAAAGAAATCTATTTTGTAAACCAGAAATCATGAATGTTTCTTACCCCTTTAAATTTTTTATATTCGATATAAATTTAAATCATTGAAAAATTTTAAAAACTCCGACCTATCGTCATTGTTTTTTGAAGATAATTGATGATATCCATGTATGGCAGGGATTGGCCGGGATCCGATGGCACATAGTCTCCCAGCATACGAGCACATCGTCATTTCGGTTCGTCACGAATGTGACAGGAACTAGTCTCAAACCCACTCACTGTGACCTTTCGATTGTAAGGTTTGACATTAAACTACTAACATTAATTCAGTTTGTTATTCAATCAAAAGTTGAAGGATAAAGTTGTGGTCTTTTGTCCAGAGTAAATGTCTTTTTATTTAGAAATTATACTCCTCACTTTTGAGGTAGTTCTCAGTTGAAAATTTTGTGCAAATGACGGTTGGGATGAGTAAAATTTCGCTCACAAAAGAAATTGTGATAGTTCTCAATAATTTGATTAATTAAATCGAAAGTAACTACATACATGTATGTGGGAGAATTACCAGAAAAATTTTCTGAAATACTGTAATTTAAAAGGCTGTATTAAAGTTATGAAGACTTAGACAAGTTGGCGCACTCCCATGACGCCAATGTAATGAGTTAGGTTAAAAACGAGTTTTTAAAAAATACGCTTTTATAATTTAAAGAAGAAAATAACGACAAAAAAGAAAATAAAATTCATCACTTTTTTCTCCGAGACAGAACCAAACAAAAATTGAAAAAACAACTGATAAAAATGGATATAAGTTTATATGTGCGTGTGTCGCAATACTTGAAAGCAGCGCTAAAGTTAGTCAACCTGTGTACTTCAACAAATTGAAAATCGTCATCATTTTATAGTTGGGACAATTAATTATCTCACTAAGTAAGCGCCAGTGTTGTTAGTTCTTCAAAGTGTCGGGCAGCGGAAGGGAAAAGAAACGCAAACAATACTAACGCTTACTTAGTGGGATAAAATTTCAAAAATGACTTTAGGGACGTGTTCTTATCAGAGTGCGTCAACTTGTCTAATCTACATAACTTTAGGTTGCATGTTACCTGAATTTTAGATAGTAAAAGAACGGAAACTGTTTGCTTTTCTTTCTTCTTAAATAGATCTAAATTTTGATCAAAATTAGCTTTGTTGAAGTTTTGAGCGTTATAGAGCATTACGCAAAACTCCGTAGGTATATTATTATGAGTACGTTTCAGTGGCATAGCGGACGATCGGCAGATTACGCATTGTGAGAGGGCCTGAGCTAAAAAGGTTCCCGGTCAGTGTTAGGAAAAAATATAAGAGTGAAAAAAAGATACGCCCCCAAAAACTTGCATGGGCCTTCAATTTTCAGTCACGTCACTGGTACGTTTTCCACACATGTCCTACAACCTCAACTGAGTGCTCACGGATATAACCTAAAATATTCATTCAAGGAATTCGAAATTTCTTTATTTCGTGCGAATTCGTATGCACAGCTCTAAAACCAGTCTTAGTAAAGTTCCTTTATTTTATTGTTTTGTAATTCACTAGTCATTTAATTTATACGAATTCAATACGATCTCTACATTCAGTTATATACCAAATGAATTTTATCTTCAAATTTGGAGAATTCAAAATAAATTCATACAAATGAAAAATACTATAAATCAAATAACAGGACACTTTTACTGGATACAGTCGCAATGATGAATGTTACATAAATTTAAATACAGATAATGTCAACTATTAGGAACAAAAAAAAAAAGTAGGTAAAACAATAAATTATTGACTAAACACTTTTTTTTTAAAAACACACATTTTCATTGGGTGTTCAAATGATTTATTACTGCATAAGTAAACTCATTGGTGGTAGCATGACCTCCAATATCTTTGGTTTTCGTCTACAACAGATAACAAAAATTATGACTCACAGAAAACCTTGCACCGAAATAACAAGCAAAAGGAAAACTCACCTTTCCATTTTTTAGTACAGTGTTCACTGCGTTCCTAATCATGTCCCCGTAATACTGTAGATTAATATGCGTCAACATTTTAGCAGCACATAATAATAAAGCCGTCGGATTGGCCACGTTCTTTCCAACTGCCTCGGCAAACGAATGTCTAGCACCCTACACATCGGAACATAGTACTCCGGTTAATTTGCCCACGCGGGCAGATCATCATCATAATTATACCAAAACAGAGCACATGAAAGTATATTAATCGCATGATAGTAGTGTCAGACGAGAAAAACGTAGGAGTTCTCATTCGTTACAAGATAAAAACTTCAAATGAACGGCAATCGCAAAGGAGGATGCTACAGCACGCATTGCGAAGGAATAGAATGAATTTCTTTATATCGTTCTTTGCGAACAGGTTCTAATCGTAAGTGCTACAGACTTGAATTAACAGACAAATTAAAAGTTAATCTTAAGAGTTATTGCAATTCATTTCATTTAGATACCGTCCAAGATTTTAAAAAGGTTAATGAACTGTAATTTAGAATGAAGGTTATGCCCCAAAATTTCAGGTTCTAGACCATCAAACTAAAGCGATAATAATAAGAAGAACCATTCTCTAATAATGTTGAAACCAACGAAATTAATAGTTACCAAAGATTTTATGGGTGAATTGTGTTTGGGTTGGGCTCCTTAATATAACTGATAGAAATGCTCCACCCCCTTAACTGGGCTTTTATCAAGGCGGGGTTGCAAAATTACTTTTTTTTGTTTTCTTTGATAGTTGAGCGATCTGCAGTAAAACTAAAAGTACTTCAGTAAAAAAATAATTTTCATGTAGTTTAAAATTAAAAAGTTCCAATACATATATTTCGTAATCGTCCTAAGGGTTGAGACACAAAGAGGTCAAAAAGTTTTTTCTCTTTTTTCAAAATCGATTTTCTGTATTATTTATTACTGCAAAACTTAAACTGAACGTTAAAGATGGCCAGTTAACATATTAATATTTTCCATCAGCATGCAGTCTATACATATTTTATGCTTATACAAACGTGATGCTTCCAATAATGGAAATGAACTATTAGAAAAATAATATCAAATTAAAAAGTAGATTTTCACAGAATACTTACTTAAAAGTAAAATTTTTGCATGATTTTTCCAACGGCTTATTTCCATTATCTTTGACACCAAGTTATACAGGCGTGAAATATGATGTAAACACGAAATAAATTCTACCGATGGAATCTGTCAGTATGCTAATTTGTTTGGCTATCATTACGTCTATACTAATTTTCAATTTCTTAATAAGGTAATAATGCAAATTATTATGATTTTGAAAAAAATACTCTTTTTTAGCACCCTTTATTTCAGTCCCTATGACAGTAGTTGTGAAAAGCATGTTTAATAACTTTATTGTTTTAAATTTTATGCGCATTATTTTTGTACCTAAGTACTTTCAGTAGAGAACCTCCGAAACAAATACGCGCTTACCCCATCAACTGTCCAGGAAAAACTAGACGTGATTTCTTGTTAATTTTTTTGTCACATTTATCGATTTAAATTCAATACTCCGAAGAGAAGTTTTTTTCGATTACCCAAATAATTTACTTTTGCAAATAACATAATCCATAATTGAGAAAAATGATTTTGTGATTTGCCACTGTCCATTGAAATTACATGTAGATGCAAAGAAAAAATCAAAATTAGACAAAAAATGGCGCATACGTCTACTTATCCCAGAGGTTCTTCATTTTTCGGTAAATCGCTCATCTACAAAGAAAATTGAAAAAACTAAAAATAGCAACACGTAGCAGTCACAGAGTACTAAATATAACGAACGCTCATCTGATTGCGGCTACGAGAAACGGCTCTATTTTTGTAATTACTGTCCCTTCTCCTACACTACCAAATTCAAATTTGCTTGCCCCGCAATAGAGCCCGTTGGCAGTGTGAGAAATTTTTTTTCCAATAATTAAGTTGAATGAATGAATAAATAAGTAGAGTAATTAGTAATTCAGAAATCACAACACATGCAAATTACACAAATAAAATAATATGAGATTGAAAACTGTAAGGTTCCATAGAAGTGGGGATAATTCGTCTTGAAAATGATTCCACTTTTCGTTTCGCATGCATCTTTCATATATTCAATACTAAGCGGTTGCAGCCCCTTCAGGTGGAAGCACAAAGAATGGAGATTAAGCATTTTTATCACTTATTAAGGAGCCCAACAATAACATATTTCAGCCGTTAAACCTTTTTTTTTTTTCTGTTTAAACCCTATTTTCAAACTTATTGTATTGAGCTACCTGTAACAATTTCGCTTCTTGCTACACGAACTAACATTCATTGTTCTACGAAGTGAAATAAATGCCTTTTCTCATTCACTTGTTAAAATAACGTACTAACCGGCTCAAAGACGACACAGTCGTCACTATATGATGATCCTGGTACGATACCAGCTCCGCCAACTAGGCCAGACGCAAGGTTGTCGATAATATTACCATACAAATTCGGCATTACCAGAATATCAAATTGATATGGATTGGATACCATTTGCATGGTACAGTTGTCCACGATCATGGTTTCAAATTCGATTTTTGGGTAGAGTTTGCTAATCTGCAAAAAATATCATGCACCCATATTAGGGTTCCATATTCTCAACAATTTCACCGTATACGAAAAATATTTACCTCTTGACAAGACCTCAAGAATAATCCGTCTCCTAATTTCATAATATTAGCTTTATGAACGGCAGTGACTTTTTTACGATTATTTCTTATAGCGTAATCGAAAGCGAATTTAGCTATACGTTGTGATCTTTTGGCAGTAACAATTTTCAAGCACTCGACAACACCCTACGAACATATCCATTTCAATTGAATTAAATTTCATTAGAATTGTTATCAATATTGTTTATTATTCAACTAGATTAATTTGTCTGGGTAGAATTCTGAATCTTATTTCTTTTCATTCTTCACCGACTCAAAAAACAAGATTCTCAATGTGACTCGTGTACATGTCATGTGTTTGTCCGCAAATTGCTGGAGAATTACGGGACCGATTTCGATGAATACTTTTTTTAATGATGGAGGGTGATCCCATTTAGGTCCTCATAAGTTTTCTCCAGAATATATGAGATAGTTTTAAAGTTATCTTCAAAAAAACTTTTCATTTGTTGGTATGTTCATGTATACATATATATATAAGCTTGAGTAACACGGTAAAAGTAAATATCGAACCTTTTACCTGGCTCGCATTTACATCATACCTTCACACTTTCGTGTTCCAATGCAGAATATTCTCCTTCGATTTGTTCGCGAATCAAAACGATGTCGACGTCAGAAGAGTAGCGAGCTTTGACTCCGGGTAAAGATTTCACGTGGACAACGTTCGCATACAAGTCGAGAGCTCGTCTTAATTTCATGTTCAAGGTTTGAAGTTCGCCAGTGTTGCTATAATCTGGGGAAGTCAGGACGCCCTGCGGCAATGAAAGTAAACTTAAGTTTACAGAGATCGGACAAAATTTATTCGCTACAGAGGCAGCATACTTTCAAACAGATGCCATTTCTGCTGATTGATGCAGCCACTTCTTCTAATGGAGCGCTCAGCGTGTGTTGAACCTCCGAGAGAAAAAACATTTCGAAATTCACAGGCACATTCGCAGCCTAAAACAGAATAAGCATAGAATGAAACGTTAAAATTGTGGTACAAATCTTAACCAAATCTACCAAATAAATAGCGTGAAATGCGAAGAATAAAACAATTCATATTCAACAATTGTCTACGATTAATAAGGTCTAAATAATTGATTTTGAAAATACTCTGATCATTCCATTAACATTTCACTCAACAAATACCTTGAATACTTCAAGAACGGAGTGCACAAGTTCTGGTCCAACACCATCTCCTGGTATTAGAGTACATTTTCGTTTCTTGTCATGGGTCGAAGTACGGTCATCCTACGGAAGGGGAACGTATGACACATAACTGACATTTGAAATCATTTTAATTCGAAGAATCAAGAAAATGAACTTACATTGAATAAACAGGGGGATGAATGTAGCAACTTTCTTTGAACATTCGAGCGTACGGACACATTTCTAGTAACCTGAAAAAAGGTTCATAAGTTCAAGTTAATCGAGTACAGTATTTTGAATAGAACAGAATAATTAACTGTGAGAAAGGGGAACGATGACAAGAAGACAAGCAAAATAATACATGAATGAGGACAATTCGAGCGTCCATAGGATACGAAACACAAGGCAAATGATACAACTGGAACAGTAAAAATGTGACTCGTGTGAAAATTTGTACAACAGACTCACATTGAATAGTAGCTTACTACAACAAAATGCCATCGTTTTGGTAATCGTTAAAAGGTAGGTACGTCAAAATTGAACAGAACAGAAAAATTATTCGGAAAGAGAAAATCAGTACTCTACATTACGAAAACTACTTCAGCATTCAAGAATGTATGAACAAATTTAAATGAACTGGGAATTTTCAACTACACAAAATAATGAAGATATAACCATACGTTCGCCTTCTCCCTCTGTTTTCTGATTTCTCAATTCTCAGTTTGCGTCAAGAACATTGGAAATTGGTCATTGGAATTAACCACAGACCTTTATACCTTGTGAGTATAGCTATGTTTCATTTGCCAAAAATAACGACATGGGGTGAAACTGAGGCCCATATTCTTAAACGTCACTTTAATCTCCCTTCACTTGGCTCATATTCACAAACGTCACTTTAACCTACTTTCACTTAAATTTCACTTTAAAAAAGTTTTTTGTACAATTTTGTACTTAAAAACATGGGAACATTGTATTTCTCATTAAAGTTCTGATATAAAAATAAAATGTTACCACACTCTTAAATAAAAAATTGTGCCAAAAGTCATTTTTGTTGTTCCGCACTCCACCAACACACACTCCCTAACACTTAGCGCAACTACACTCGATAACACGTACTAACAATATTCAGGATGTGCAAACAAACACGACTTTTTTCATTCGTTCACCTGAGAACGCTGAAACTCATTTCCCACTCAAACTTTAATCTCGAAATGGAGGGAGATTGTTCATCTTCCTCAAACTTGTAATTTGTACTTTAGATCATTGCATTATGTTGAGTTGAGGATTAGTTACTTTACCCAAAGAAGATAAGTACGGACTTCCATTTTTAGAAATGTTTAATCACAACGTTAGTACAACGACTGACGAACGGAGAACATTCTCCGTCGAGCAGTGGCGGAAAGAATATTATATTGGCAATCAGTGTCGCCACATGTAAAATGAATAAATGTAATACTATGTTACATACAGTGTTGGTTAATGTATAGTTTCGTGTTTGTGAGGTAGTGAGGGAATTGTATCCCAACACATTATAGTATCTCTAACTAACTTGTTTCTTTCCTTGGATTTCAACCTCACTTCAATTTTTAAATGAAGTTTAAGTGAAAGGAGGATAAAGTGATGTTTGTGAATATGGGCCTCACTTAAATTTCACTTTAAAAAATTTTTTTGCACAATTTTGTACTTAAAAATGTGGGACATTGTATCTCTTATGAGTCGAGTTCCAATGTAAAAATAAAATGTTACCACATTCTTAACTACAAAATTGTGCCAAAAGTCATTTTCAAATGAAGCTTAAGTGAAGGGAAATTAAAGTGACATTTGTGAATATGGACCTTAAACTTAACTTAAAAGTGGCTTTTTGTACAATTTTGTATTTAGGAGTATGGTAACATTTAATTTTTACATTGAAATTCTCATAAGAGATACAATGTTCCCACATTTTGTTGTAACGGAAATTCCACCTCATTTCATTCATCATCATCATCACACTAAAACAAAAAATTATACTTTAACATACAAATCTAAAGGGGATGGGCCTATGCAGATGCTTCATACTCCTCTCAGGTAGATGATAATTCAATAAATATTAATAATCTGCAAAAGGGTAAATCGATCTCTGGTTATATGATATTTGCTAATGGTGATCTGATAGACTGGAATTGTTCCAAACAGACAATCCATGCCTCATCGAGCACCGCTGCTGAAATTATAGCCATTTTTGACACCCTTGATATAATTAAAGTATTACAATATATGTACCTCAAAATTTTTGGGGAAAAAATAACTGTAGATATAATGGAGGATAATATATCAATGCAAAAAATATGTTCTGGAGGAAGCCAGAAAAAATTGAGGGCTTTGATGATCAAATGTTACTCGAATTTGGAGGCAATGGAAGAAAAAATAATTCACTTTAGATCTGTAAGTTCCAAAAATGAGTTAGCTGATTTTTTAACAAAATCCTTGGATAGAACAAAATTAGAAAATATAATAATCAAAATCCTTGAGAATACAAACATATACATATAATAATAAAAATTATTTATTTAAGAAAAATACCTTTGTGAAATTACAAGTTTTCCCAAGTCCAATTTGAAGTCGAAACATGTCAAAATAATAATAATTAAAATGAAATGAATATTGAAAATAATAATGTTGATAATAATTTAAATATTGAAAATGAAAACATAAATATATCACAGAATATGTAGAAACGAATGAAAATAATAATAATAATAATGACTTAATTAATGAAAATGAAATACTTTTAGAAAATAATTTAGATAAAAATATTAATATAGGAAATTCTTAAAATAATAATAATGAAAATCAAATAATTCCATTCACCAATAATACTATAGAGAAACAAAAGTTACTATGGTATAGAAGAATGGGACATATTAGTGAGAAATATCTTAAATTACTGCAAAAATTATCAGTGGTCATTCCAGTATCATTGAAATTTAAAGATAATGAGTTCATAAATTGTGAAATATGCCAAATTGCTGACGCAATAACTTTAGAACAAAACCTGGTAGAAAACTACAATTAATTTCATCCGATATTATGGGACCATTTTCCCAATTGATTCAAAATCAGAAATACTTGCTAACGTTTATAGATCATTTTTCAAAATTTACTTTTATGATACGAATAACATCACAAAATGATGTATTTAACAACTTTAAAATAATAGTAAATTCATTAAAAATAAATTTCCAGAATATCCAATTGGAACATTAAGAATAGATAATGCAAAGGAATATATGGATATTAGAATGTTAAACTTTTGTCAGAAACAGGGAATTACTTTAGAAACTACAGTCCCTTATTCACCTGAACTTAATGGTATTGCAGAGAGACAAAATTAAACTATAATGAGAAGAGTTAGGGCAATGATTTTTGATAGTAATTTAGATCTTCAATTTTGGACTTATGCAGCTACAGCAGCAGCTTACTTAATAAATAGATCTCCAACAAAATCTAATCCTGATTTTAAAACACCTTTTGAAATTTTTTTAATCGTAAACCAAATTTAAGTTATATCAAGATTTTTGGTTCATTAGCTTTTAAACATGTACCTATAGAAATTAGAAAAAGTAATGCAACCACAGAAATCAAAAAGAAACAGAAGAAAATAGATCCTAAACTCTCAAATAGATCAGAAAAGAATATTTTAATGGATTATACCACCACTGGTTATTGTTTAAGGGATCCATTTTCCACCAAATACCATATAACATGCGACGTCAAATTTGATGAAAATAAAAATATATTATACCTTAAAGATTTTCATAACTTAATTATAAAACCCTCAGAATATAATAGGGAATTATTCCACCTTTAGTTTTCAATATGGCAAAATACTGTGATACTAAATGTATAGAGGATTGTATTCCTAAAACCATTCACTAATTAGAAAGTAACCCTTTTAAAAATGAATGGAAAATTGTGATACAGGATAAATTAAAATCTTTAAAAGAAATGGATGTTTGAGAAGAAGTACTTTATGAAAAACAATCAAATTTAATAGATACTAGATGGGTATTGTAACTAAACCCGATGAGAAAGGCCATCATAAGCCAAAGGAAAGATTAGTAGCTCGGTGATTTAAGGATAGAATTGAATATAAAGTAGGAGAAACCTTTGCACCTGTTGCACCAGCCTGGTTATTAGGTAGGTACTCTCAATAGCAAATAAATTTGATTTTAATATTACACAGTATGATGTTAAAAGAGCTTATTTAAATTCCCCAATAATTTTTCCATTTTATTTAAAACCACCTCTAGGTATGAATATAGATTCTAATAAAGTATTAAAATTTGAGAAAGCTATGTATGGTTTGAAAATAGCATCAAAGTTTTGGTATAAGTTATTAGATAATAAAATATTGTAAATGGGTTTTGATAGATCTAAAGTCGACATTTGCCTATATATTTGTCAACATAAGAACAATAATAAAACATTTCTATTAACATATGTATATGATATACTTCTTATTACAAAGAATGACAATACAATTTATGAAATTAATAAAAAGTTTGAACAATATTTCACAATGAAAATAATAAATGAACCGAATTTATTTTTAGGTTTTGAAATTAAAAGAGATAGACACAATAAAATAATTAAATTATCTCAAAACATGTATATTAATAAAATATTAAATAAATTTGGTCTTAGCGAACCCAAATATTCCACTACACCTATGGAAACAAATTTAAGAATAAATACCAGTAACAATGAAAATTCAACTAATGTCACAAATATAGAGCAATGATAGGAGCTTTGTTATATCTTTCTAGATTAACACAACCTGATATAGCATTTGCAGTAAATTACCTATCAAAATTTTAAGAATATCCCACAATACAAACAAAAAGCTATATAGAAAGAATTTTTAAATATATTAATAATTCTCAACACTATTTCCTAACATATAAATCCCCAGGAGAACATATAAAAGCATTCGTAGATGCATCGTATGCTCCTGATGTCAATGACGAAGTCATAGACCCAAAAAATCTTTCTAAGGGAAAATCTGTATCTGGATATCTTATATTCTGTAATGGTGATCTCATAAACTGGTCTGTCCATAGACAATCAATTATGGCAAGCTCATCAACAGCAGCCAAAATCATAGCTATTTATGACTCATTAGATGATCTAAAAATAATTTGGTTATTAATTAAAGAAATATATCATCAAGAAACACCCATGCAAATAGATGAGGATAACATATCTACACAAAGAATTTGTTCAGGAGGCACTCAAAAATGTGCTAGAGCACTTATGATCAAATGTAAAATTTTAGAATTTGAAAATAAAATTATAGAATTTAAAACTGTAAATTCACAAAATCAATTAGAGGATCTATTAACAAAAACTCTCAAAAAAATCAAAATTTCAATATTTAGTTGAACAAATTCTTGAAACCTCGAATATATTTGCTATTTCTTAATAATATCATAATAAATACAATTTTTATTAAAATATAATTAATTCAAAATTCATAATTATATATAACTTAATAAATATCCAAGAAGTTACATCTATTCCATCAGATAACTGACATTCTTGAACCTTGAATTTATATAAATAATATAATAATTAATTTAAAAGACTGAATTATACTTAACTTTTATATGACTTTTTGTAAATTATACTAGTCTTTTTTCATATAAATATGTGAACACATTTAAAATCATAATATTTTAGTTACCATTTATAAAATTGTCAATTTATGTTACCTTATTAATAAAACAAACGTTCCTATTATATATTCACTCTTCTTTTATATATATATATATACACATAAATGTTTTTTTATTTTTGTACTCGATCTATAAGAGTTTAGGGAGATGTTGGATGGAGTCCATGAAACTCTCATATATCTCCTACACTACCTGGCAACACTGAATTCTCAATATGTAACATTCGTAATCTTATTCCTGTACACACTGTTACGTCATAGTGAAGAACTCGTTTCTCTACCCACAATACCAACTGTACTTTTGACTGTTGTTTAATCGTCCATTAAATGTTGTTGCTGTAAATTCGTTTATTTGTTTACTAGAAAATACTATCCTTTGTTTAATATTGATGTGAGGTAAAGTATGTGAGGACTGAAAAAGAACATGAGACTTTAATTCACGATTAAATTTATTAGCAGACTGAAAACATATTCGAGTGTGAACTATAATTTAGTACAAAATGGCAAAGCCCAGCGTTATCGGTGATTGAAAGTAGGGGAAGCGATTTAGGAGAGAAGTAGAATGTATGACATATATATATATATAGTGTAATGATGGTGATGAAGAATGAGATGAGGTGGGATTTCCGTTACAACAAATATTTATTGAGGTGAGGTTTCATCACTTTACACAGAAAAGATAAGTACGGACTTCCATCTTAGAAAATGTTTATTTACAACGTTAGTACAACAACTGACGAATGGAGAACATTCTCCGTCGAGCAGCGGCGGGAAGAATATTGTGTTGGCAATCAGTGTCGCCACATGTAAAACAAATAAGTGTAATAATATGTTACATACAGTGTTAGTCAATGTGATGATATGTGTTTGTGAGGTAGTGCGGGAATCGTATCCCAACAACCCCGTGCAATTCAAAATGGACGAACGAACATATAAGTAAAAAATGTGTCACACATTGTATGTATTTAAAAAACATATAAACAATAAAAAATGAAAATAATCAATAGCAGTCAAAATTGTTACATATTGTTGATACGAAATCCCACCTCATCTCATTCTTCATCATCATCATATCATTCTATATATATATGTCATATGTACAGTCTAGTCACGAAGTGTTTTCCCCTTCTACTTTCGATCGCATATCGCTGTTGCTTCGCCATTTACTTTTTCGTTTGTCAAATATATTTTAGTTGCGAAATAAACGTCTTAAAAGTCAAAAGTCTCGAGTTCTTTCGATCCTCGTTCTGCATACCTCACATCACATATAAATATCATATAAAAAATTGCTATAAAAATGGTAAAATATTAGGTATGTCGTTGACTAGTATTATGATGTATAATTAAAAAATGTGTGGATTCATATATCGAATGTTTTATCTTAAATATATCGTGTAATTATTAACATGAGGTACACATTTAACCTTCTGTTACCGTGTCACGTCTCATAAGTATTGTGTGATTTTAATTTAATAAATATGTATTTAAAAAATGGCAGGTCGGAGAGATCAATATCTCCTCATCGTCAGCTGTGGAGAGATAATATTATTATATATATGTCCTTATAATTAATCATGTAGGGTTTTTATATAAATATGCTATTGTGGGAATCAATTGTATATATTGGGGAATGCTGATGCCAGTAAGAGCGGCAGAGCAGCGACGGGGAACCTATTGAATATTGTGATGTGAAATGTGAAACAACATATGGACCACTCAGTTTACAATAGGCGCTAAAAGACCGACGCCCATCCGCAGTCCAAAACCAAATATCAAAAATTTTGAGGGTTATGTCAATTAAGACTATTGGCCAAAAAGTTGACTTGTTCGGAGGATTCTCATAACGATATTTTGGAAGGTTCTCCGATCAAGTGCCTTAGTAAGTATATCAGCAACTTGATCAGATGACATAATATCATTAAAACTTATTAGTTTCTTTTGGAAAGCTTCCAATACTGCGTAACATTTGATTGCTAGGGACCTGGAGCATTTCTGGCCTCCCCCAGACGCAATACGAGACGCAGATATGTTGTCCTCGTAGACTTGCACTGGGTCAGTTACAGAGAAAACACTCTCAGTAAGTCTCCAGATCACATATATATCGTCTACTGCATCATTCAATACAATTAGTTTGGCTGCAGTCGACGAGGTTGCAACCGTGTTTTGCTGGTGAACGGCCCAATTTAACAAGTCTCCGTTAACAAATATCATGTAGACGGTTGTGGAGCACCCTTTCTCCAGGTTATTAATGTTAATGGGTGAATCGTCTACGTCGGGTGCATACGACGCATCGACAAAAGCTTTAATTTGAGTTTGGTCAGAGTGGAAGACCAGAGAGAAGTCCCTTGTAGTTTTAAGGTATCTAATAATACGGTGAACATAATTTTTGACTTCACTATTGGAGGATGCCTGAAAACGTGACAAATAGTTGACGGCGAAGGCAATTTCCGGGCGGGTCAGTCTTGCTACATATAGCAGATTCCCAATAATAGCCCTATATTCGGTATCATCCAATCCATTTTTTGGCTTACTTATCTTTAATCCCGTCTCCATAGGTGTGGAAGATGGATTGCATTCCATCATTCCAAATTTCCGGAGAATCTTATCAACGTATCTATTTTGTGTTAATATGATTTGTTTCCTTGGTATATCTCGACTTATTTCAAATCCTACAAAGAAAGTTGGATTATATTCTATTTTTAGTGTGAAATTTTTGTTGAAAATATTTATTAAGTCTTGTGTCCACTCGTCGTGGTTACTAGCCAACAACATGTCATCCACATAGACTATTAAGAGCGCCATTGCACCACTATTATCTTGTTTTATGTATAAACATCTATCTATTCTTGATTGGATAAATCCAGCATGAATTATTGTTGAATTCAACAAGTCGTACCAATTCTTGGAAGACGTTTTCAGTCCATATATTGACTTTATTAATCTTAGGCAGTTATTTTTGCCTAGTTGGCATCCTTTGGGGTTTGATATAAATATAGGGTATTTTATTTGTGTTATATTTAGACCATATTTGTTTGTGATGGATAATATCCATCTTATCAGCCAATATTGGATTACCGGGGCATATGTTTCAGTTGGAGAATAGTGAGTAAGATCTTTAAAACCCCTTGCAACCAACCTGGCTTTCGGTATGTGAATGCCTTGGTTGTCAGGTTTTTTGGTGAAACACCACTTCGTATCCACTAACCTCACATTTCTCTCCCTTGGGACAACTTCCCACACGCCTATATCAGATAATGACTTCAGCTTGTCAGTAATGGCTTGTTGCCATTCTTCCTTAAAAGGGTTGTTTTTGACATCCTCCCATTTTTGAGGGATGTGGTCCTCAATATAATTTTTGTATCTTGATTTAAATAAATTTAAGATTACAGGGGTTTCTATCATATTATTATTATCCTGTATTTTTTCATTTTTTTTATTTTTATTGTCTATTTGTTTTATATTTCTCGTTTCATCAAATCTTATGTCGCATGTAACGTGTGATTTATCTATTAATGGGTCCCTTATACAGTACCCACTATTGGTATACCCTACAAAAATTCCTTTATCGGATCTTTAGGTTAATTTCGGGTGTTCACTATTTGCTTTTTTTCTTTTATTTTTAGTGGCCTCTTGCTGACAGACCTCTATGGGAATATGCCTATGAGTGAGAGACCCAAAAACTCTCATGTTAGATAAGTCTGGCTTTATGCCGTAAAACATTTTGAAAGGGGTCTTATGATCTTTATTGGCCCTAGTTGGGCTTCTGTTTATAACATAAACAGCCGTCAGAACAGCCAATGACCAGAAACTGAAATCCAGATCGGAGTCAAACAACATGGCCCTTGTCCTCGCCATGATTGTTTGATTCTGCCTTTCGGCCATCGCATTCAACTCTGGTGAATACAGAACAACAGGCTCAAGGTTCACGCCGTTGTCCTCATAAAATGTCTTCATGTTCGAGTCAAGATACTCTCTAGCATTATCACATCTTAAAGTAGCTATTGGGTGATCCGGGAATTTTGATTTTAATTTCATGTATAATGTCTTAAACTCCTGGAAAACCATTGATTTTTTTTCAATAGTGGAGATGAAAGTATATTTTATGGCATGATCCACAAATATCAAAACGTACTTTTCACCATATATTCTTGGTGAGAAAGGGCCCATTGTATCTGATGAAACAAGTTCTAGTTTTCGTTCCGGTCTAGTGCGAGTTCCACTGTGTCCCAATCTCCTAGAACTCGCTTTCACACATATCCCACACAGACTGAATTCGTCATCACAAAATGAAATTCCGTTCGGAATACCTCTTGAGACCTTTGTCAAGAATTTCAAATTTTTTCCTGATAAGTGTCCCGATCTCCTATGCCATATCATATTTTTATCTATTTTTAATTTTTCTATATTCTCGTTGATTTTTTGATCATCGTTTATTATATCATTATTATTTGTTATATTATTATTATTTATACCTACATCCTCATTCATTTCATTACCACCTTCATTCATTTCATTATTTTGTGGGTTATTACTATCATACTCATCGTTAGAGTTTATTATATCATTATTATTTACATTATTATTATTTGTGTTTTCTTGTGTATTATTATTGATATTCTCTCCATTCTCTTCATTTTCCTCCTGACTTTCCTCAATAATTTCTTCTTCTACTTCGTATTCCATCCATTCATCCTCGGAATTTATATTGGGCATACATGCCAATTTATTCGATTCATTATTATAGGGACATATTTTATTTAGATTATCTTCATTTTCTATAATATTAACCATGGATTCCGGTACAATTTCGTACTTCACCACGTATACCCCCTTATTTTTGGGGCTGAAAAAATTACCTCGTCCGTTTCCCGGACGTATATGTGTGCCGCAGAGAAATTCTAATCTATGCCCAGCGCCCTATTTTCTGTTATCTTAATCCCTGACATAAGGTCTACGTTCAGGGATGGTACATAATGTACGTTCTTTAATCTTATAACTGTTTGATTCCTCTCTGAATTTTCCACCCTGATAAACATAGTTCCTATGTGTGTGGCAATTAGTAATGTATCTTGGATGGCACATTCTAACTCAATAGGCTTTTCTAGCATTATGGGGTTAGACAATTTTGACAAATCAGATATAACGTGGGCAACAGCACCACCATCTAACATTATCCTTTTAGTCAGATGGACATAATCTGGATCTGATTCATACTTCGTGTCTCTAGGTGTTATTAAATTTATTAATCTATTATTATTTGTGTTTTTGTTTGGCTCATGGCCCTTGTACCTTATCATCATTGACCACTGAACATCATTTTCTTTTTTCTTTTTATTATTATTATTTTGATTATTTCGTCCGTATCTCGTATTTTGTGCAGGACCATCTAATTTATCTTGGGATTTTGCACCCTCTTTATTTGACGGACATACTTTAGCTATGTGCCCTTTGCCATGGCACTTAAAACATACTAAATTATTCGAATTTGGCAAATTATTTTGATTTTGATTGTTATTGTATTTTCTATTTTCGTAATTATTATTATTATTATTTTGAGGCATTTCTGACTTTTGGTTATTATTATATGTCATTTTCCCCTGATCTACATTTTGACTATAGTTTTGATTTCTGTTTGTGTTATTATATCTATTATAATTTCCTCCATATTGGAATCTCTGATTTTTATTATTATTATTGAAATTACAAATTTTATTATTATAATATCTTGACTTTTTCTCGTCATATAGCCTATCCGATCTTTCGATCAACATGGTATGGAGTGTTTCGATTGTTTTTTGATCCTGGTTTAAAGTATTGAACTCCAGTCTTGTAATGTCATAGTCCATGTTCAGTGATATTAGGAGTTGTTCTATCTCCTCCTGTTTGTCTAAATTTTTACCTTAGTCCCTTATTTTTTGGGCTGATCTGGAAAACACGTCTTAGTAACTTCTCATATTTCCATCACTATTAAATTTCAATCTCTGAAAGGCCTGCTTCGCGTTAATATATGTAACCTGCGTGCAGCTTTTATACCTTTCATCTAAGACTTTTAAAATTTGGTTTATGGTTTTTAAATCTTTTACCCTTTCAATTAATTCGTTGTTCAATCCCTGGTAGATTAAAGCCTTGCCTTTTTCGTGATTGCGGAAATATGCCATCCTGTTAGCTGAATTAGCATTGCCAGATTCAGGATTTAAAAAATTGTTTAATTCCAGTCCCAAAAATAGCACTTCGGTCTCAACATCATGCATTATCAGGTACAATCCCTCTGCATATAGTGTTGATACCATCGTGGTCCTCCAGGCATCATAATTCCTCCCATCAAATACCTTTTTTGTGTCAAATCTTGACATTTTATTATTAAATTTTGGGTGTTCGGGAGTTTAGATCCTACCTCAGAAACACGAGAACTTAATTCTAGGGGGTAACACGGTCTCAACCACACTATAATGCACAACACGGTCTCAACCGCTCGATAGGGAATGCAAATTAAATAAAATTATAGTACAACATTCAATAATTAACTAATGTTTTAAAATAAATCTCACTAAATGTGCGTTGCCGACGATCAGGTGATCTCTCCGCCGTTGTTTCTGCTTCTTGAGCGATCAAATTACTGTGATTCTATCATCGAAACTATTCGAAATTAAATTAATCAAAGTCCCAAGTCTTGTTTGAGAGTACAGGTGATTCTATCAAACAAGTCAAAGTGTGAATTAATACTCAGTGCAAAAATTATTCAACAAAAATATGAAAAAGATTACTGCTGAAAGAAAATAATCTGTTAGCTTTCATCAATTGAAAATATCTTTTATTGTATGTGAACAGGAAAAAATCTGTCACTAATGTCAATGTTCATCAATGTAGATTTTCTATTGTTGGATTCGATGAAACTCATCCAACAAAGATTTCCTATTTCTACAATTTTCGACCAACAAGATAAAGTTTGAAAGGCTATTAATATCACCTTTCAAGTTTCAACTTTACTTGGGATTTGGTTGAGAATTTACATGAAAATATATTGAAATTTAACTTTATTTTACTGAAATTTTGATTTTTTCTAGTTAATTTTGAGCAAAATCTCACAAATTATTTATTAATTAACTTAAACTTTTTACTTATCTTTAATTTTTCGGTTCTGTTTTCGTGTTTTTTTGATGTTTTTCTTCTGCTATCTTGCCCAATTGACACCAAACTCCGACACTTTTTACTCTGCAACTTCTGAATTTTCGATATTCTTCCACTGTTTCACTCCCTGGAACACAGCATGAACAATTGCCAATCATTTTTAATGGTGTGCACTGGTCTACCAAACCATAAAATCCTCTCGTATCTAATTTGTTTTCTCCAGACTTTCAACTTTGACGTTTTCACAGGCGCCCAAGACTTTACTGTTGTTTTCATTAAATTTCACTTTTATTTCACTTTTAATTTGTTGATTTACTTTAATTAAACATTTAACTTTTTCAGGATAGTTACTTTAATCACTGATTCGAACTTTTTTGTTCACAAATTTTAACTTTTCCTACCACTTTGCGTGGAGGTATCACTCGGCACTACGCCTTTCACTTTACATGAAACACAAACTTTCAAATTTTAACAAATTACACGATTATCACATATCACATTTTAATTACCGCACTTATTTCTCTTATCCGCAGCTCTGCTAACATATTGAGGTGAGGTTTGATCACTTTACACAGAAAAGATAAGTACGGACTTCCATCTTAGAAAATGTTTATTTATGATGTTAGTACAACGACTGACAAACAGAGAACATTATCCGTCGAGCAGTGGCGGAAAGAATATTATGTTGGCGATCAGTGTCACCACATGTAAAACGAATAAGTATAATAATATGTTACATACAGTGTTAGTCAATGTGATGTTATGTGTTTGTGAGGTAGTGAGGGAATTGTATCCCAACAATATTATCCTCACACAATCCAGAGCAACATAATTGTGAACACCTAGCAGAAGAACAATGTAAGTCCACAGAAAATAAAGCATGACAAGATGCAGAAAATACTGCACTCGTATGAAAGAAATGGAAGAAAATAGAGAAAGAGCAATTAGAGAATCTGTTGAAAGAGACGGTATTGCAAAAGAAAAAGACAGTCACTTGCTAGTACAACCCTGTGGCAGAGATCTTGGATCATATAATCCAACTAACACCTGTGGTAAGGAAAATACTAATTATTATTTTTCTATCAAAGTTCGTATTATTCCAATTAAGTTAACTGATGAAACGGATTTCCATCACTGAAGAAAATATGGATATTTTGGGCCCTATTTACACATTTTGGACCAATTTTTCTTCTAATTGACTCAGGAACAAAATGGCCGGTTTGGTATTTCTGTATTTTATAATCCTACCTTTATAAAGAAAATTAGAATCCTGTTTTTTCACGAATTCTGCCCACACTTTCTACTTTCCCTCTAGTTTCCATGCTGCCATGCGTAGCATTGAATAATTACGGAACTCCTAATTTGGGAAAAACCCAGAAAAACCGGAGAGTGCAAAGCCCTCGAGCTCGAGCATCATTTAAATGGCCACCGTTTGCGGCTGTATTGAAAAACTAATTTTTTTCATATTCGTTCGATTTGTGATTCGATAACAATATTTTCGACAATGATTTTTTTATATTTTTTTAGTAATCATACTTTTTACACTAATTTTAATTGTGATTTAATTTTTTGAAATTATCACAGTTCCGATTATAACCGAATAGGTTCCCGAAAACGAACGAAAATATTCTCCATTGAATCTTTACATAATTGGAACAAACTGTTTAGTAATATTTGATTGTTAAAATTTTCCGATATTCGTTTTTCGTTTTAAGTGGTTACTTGTAGGAAAATACTTAGCAAATCAAATTTTATGTTGTATTCATGTATTTTAAATCGTTAATAGAATTTGGTTTGTTATCTGTGGTACATGAATGATAAGAGGTGCTATGAGGACGCGCGAGACATCGCTCTGTTTAATGGGATGAATGTGCCAAGCCGAAAAACTAGTTACCCACCTTATAAGAGAGATCAAATACATTTTACGTCACATCCACAGTCACCAGGTTAGTGAAAATCATTTTGTAATATTTTCGCATATTCAACAAAACGTTCATGTACAACAAATTTTCAATTTTAGAATGGTATCGTTGTTAACATTATCGTTGTAGGGGAGTGAAAATATTAAAAATTTTTAACTTGGCGAAAATTCGTTTGTATAGGCGTGGCATTGCGCTCACAATCGTTGGAAATTTTAAGGTTAAGTTTACTTTCGAACAGAAATTACTCACGTGTGTTCTATGTCGTGTACAATTTTTTAACCTATTAACGTTGCCATTTCTCAAATAATTTTTCTCGTCTTGTCTATTACATTCGTTTTTATTTGAAAAAAATTTTACCCACGTCTCCTCGGTGTCAATTTATTTTGATTGGATTGTCTTATTTTCTCTACTGGTGGAAGGTTTCTTAAATTCGTGTTTTATCGGTGAGTATGTATATATTTTTCACTTCTTTTTTACGTAATCGGTTACTAAATATGAGGACATTTATTCATCAGTGACCTAAAAAATTGTGATTTGCAATAATAAGTGAATGTTTGTGTGTTGGCGGTGTATGAGTTCTAATAAAAAGTCGAAATAATTATTGAATATATTTCAATTCCTTTCCGTACCTACAGCGTTTATCGTATATCAATGGTTCTTACGTATCGATCGATCTTGAAAGTATGAGTAAGTTGACTTTAACTAGATTCGGTGTTTCTGTTCCCGAGCATCTGTCGAATGTGTGATCGGTTTGTGATGTGAATTTGGTGTTTGTGTTACTCTCAAGTGTTTCTTAAAGGTCTTATTAATTTTAGTTAAATACTATTTTCGTATGTTTGCCGTTTAGTAAGTATCCTGCCATCCAGAAGTAATGAAGAAAATTCTCGTGATTATTCAATTGAATTTTCCTAGTGTTAGGAATGTCTGAAGATGGAGACGCTCTTTTGAACTCCAGTGCGATTATAGCTTCTGCTGTATACCTCAATATAGTGGTCAACAATGGGTTACGTAGAAACTGACCGACGTTGTGTATAAATGTTGAACATAATCTTCTTGTTGAACTGATGAGTATAAAGTTTTGTTCGTTGAGCAATTAAGTCTCCCCCGATTTGAGTTTGATTCCGGAGTAAAGTTACTCCTCTGGAATCAATTCACCATTGACAAGATTAACGTTATCAGTAGTCGGTGTAATATTTTTTAACCGCCGTCAAATCATTGACTGTTATTTTAATTACAATTTTTGTTAAGTTCCCAGTTTTGTATGAAGTTGTTTTCTATTCCTTCTAAGTTTGAGATTACAAACGTAATTATTTAGTATTACTGTGGAATCTTATGTTGACCTGACTGCTCAAGAAAGTCGATACGTTATTATAGTTGTTCGTATGGTGGCAAGTACAAAATTGTGCAGACTAATCCTAGTTGATTTTATCGAATAACGTTTCTTCTTTCCGTCGATCACAGTACTGTGCTGGTGCTGACATTTTATCAATAATTTCAATATATCATTTTTATCACGTGACGTGTACTAACCTTTGTACCATACGATCGTGTCTGTTTTGAAGATATAACCGTACTGACATGAATCAAAAGTTTTCGTCTTTCGAATCATGTTCTCCTTTTATATTTAGACTTCTGATGTGATAGTTGTGGATGATAAAGCGCCTCTAATCTTTTTTGTTAAATTACATAATCGAAATCTTGAAGAGACATACGTAGCGAAATACTATTTTTTATTTCCCTAATAATTAACATCATCTCAATTTGTTTTAGTTGTGCGTCCTGGGAATGTTTCACTTCGTTTCACCTTTTGCAGTATTTCAGGTATAATACCTTATTTAATCATCTTCTGCTGAAATCGGTGTTCGTTTATTGTAATTATTTTTTTCCTGTATTACGCAAATATTTTGCTGTATTTTGTGTTTTACCTTTTCGGCGCTTTTAGTTTTTTTGCCGACCTGCGGAGTTCTGCTCTTGTTTTTAGATACTTTAAGCTTTTTTATGAATCATATTTCGTGCCTTATATTTGCCAGAGCTGAGCGAAAATCATGATTTGAATCGTTCAGTACTTGTGTGTCTTGATTGAGAATGTCCGTACTGCATATTTTAGTAGCATTTTGGGCCTCAACTGAGAACTGTTTCTTGGACGTCCGTTCTAGATTGCTTTATCAGTCGAAAATCGTAAGCCATCGGTCATGTATGAGCCCAATTATTTGATCAACTCCGCTTAAATTGAAGTAAACAGTTTTTATAGTCAATTTTTGATTTCTAATTTTTATAACTCGATAATTATTAGCTGCCAGTTTTGAATGTAGCTTAGAAGCCAAAAGCAATGAGATTGAATTCACAGTCGTATTCTAGAAGGTTTCTTATACGCAAGTTAGATTTAAGTATTAATTTAACCAGGTTTATCCGATACTCATTCATGTAAGTTACAGATGAAGCATTATTTAAGTAACGAATCTTTACTTAAATGTCGTTCGATAGTTCGGGTGTAGTGTATTCCTTTTTTGAGTTCATTTTGAAATGAAATGGGACTCGTCACCTTTATGGCGCGCTGGTGTCGTTGATAAGAGGTTTAAAAATGGTTTTGATGGACGTTATTTTTTCATCGTTTTTTTGGCGAGTTTGAGAATGGTATTTTTCGATAGAAATCATTTTATGTGTCAATGTGAACGACTTTTTAGAGTGAATGATGGAAAATGAAATCAATACCAAACATCTTTACTCAAAATCAACCATAAAAAGCATTAATTGAGGATATATTTAGGACTATGTTCAATGAATTTGTCTTTATTATCCTGTTTTCAAAGTTAAGAAAATATCCGCTCAATGTCAGCTACTTTAATGTCGAGTCCCAATGAAAGCTGGTTCAATGTTGGAAGTCCGATTTAAAAGTGTGAACCACAAGTTTTCATTACTAGCTGTATCATGGTCTCTACAGAAAAAGAAATTTGAAGTTCAAAACACAGAAATTTTCATTTTGCTCGTAGGAATTTGAAGATATGGATGCCAAGTTCCGATGCAGGCATGTTTCTGTTTTCTCTGCAGCTTCTACCTTCAAAAATAAAATAAAATTATCCAGCTTGAATCAGAATTTGCTATTGCTTGAGAAGCGACATTGGTGTTCGCAGTTCAAAACATTTTTCTTATTTTTGTAACATTTATTCGCAGAATTCTGAAAAATTGTATAGAATAGTTATTTCAGGCTTGGATTTGAGAGCAGATATCGATTAGAGACTTACTCTATGCTCATCTTTCGAATAAGGCAAATGTGAATTTCGATTTCGTCATTCTTCCCAACAGTCAACGTTGACTACAGAAAAATTTCAATTTGTAAGCTTAGCTAGATAATCATGCAACTGATATCTGTGCTTTCCTACGAAAGTATCTGATTACATTGGCCTGTTGTATCTCAGTTGGACATTGAAGATCTACGAAATTATTATGTTTGATCTGGTCTTCCAAATATATCTTTAATATTGAAGCTATGTGCTCTCACTCTAATCTTTGAATACGTTTCTTGTTTTCAAGGGCCTTAAACTTTTTGGAAACAACTCTACAAAGATTTCTTTTGAAAAATACGAAAATGTGTATAAATAGCGGTAATATCAATTTCGAAATTGATCAATTCAACTCATTTTATTATAGTTTGTGAGGCTTATGTTTAGGAATGGATTGAGTTTTCTTAAAGTCTTCCAGTTCTTGCATATTTCTTTCAGAGTGATACCATTATTACTTAGTTTGCTTGCAAACGAGGTATTAAAATTGACGTTACAAAAGGGTTAGGGATGGGATGAAAATAATCCATTTCATGAGAAAAGAAAACGATTGGTACAATTTTTACTCAGTTTGCTTGCAAATGGGGTATTAAAGTTGACCTCAGAAAAGGAAGGCTGGGTATGATAAAAATTATCCATTTCATGAGAAAAGAAAACAATTTGTATCATTTTTTCATTTTGACCTAATTTTTTTTATGTATATATGTATATATATCGCTTAAAATTTTGTGTTCATGGTTTTGCGAAAACTACTGAGTGTACAGGGCTGAAATTTTTACAAGAGATAGTTCTCATATTGGAGCAGGTCTGAAAGTTTCTTGTCTATTGGTTAATTAGTTTCTGAGAAAACTGGAAAACAAGAATTTTGAGAATAGGATGTCAAACTACTATTTTTTCAGGTCCAAGAAGGGGAAGCTGCATTTTCACCTCTCAAGAAGAAAGATTAAGTTATAAATAGATTGAATTTTTTCAAACATAAGAAAGGGCCAATGCCCACATTTTTGAAAGATTAGATAGGCACATTTTATATCATGTTAAAAATTGCGATGTTGTCTTAGAAATTTTCAAACTCTTAGAGATGGCTGATATTGAAATTAAACCCCCATAAATATCATGGTTCTAAAATCCAAATTTCAGTCCCTCCACTTTTATCCTAGGAGAGGTAATATTCACCAATTTTGGAATATTTTTCTAATTTGGTTGAAGAATTGCGTGATGCAAATTACCCCTTTTCAGAAGCTGATGAGAGACTAATTAATGATATCCCTCCCAGAAAAATTTGATACAGTTTTCTTTGAATTTTATCATATTGAATATGATAAAAGAACTACACTCAGATTAACTAAAATGATTCTCGAAAAATGTGATCGAATTGAATATTCAAATAAAACTTTTTCAGGGTTTGATCAGCCCAAGCCTACTTACAAACCCATGCAAAATAATAAGGATTTTCAAAAAAATCAAAACTACAATTCAAATGCTAATTCCAATTCTAATTCAAAATCTAATTATCGAACAACCAGATACTTAAATGATTACAAAAACAAATTAGAATCCGTTGAATCAATGGATATAACTTATGTTAGATGTAATAAAAAAGGTCACATGTCTCGCATATGCCCTTATGAAAAATCTAATCAAGTTAATAATCCACAATCATCATCATCATCTAATAATAATAATAGTTCAAAAAACCGAAGTACTTATAACACAAACACCCTAAATAAGTCCTATGAGAAATCAAATTTTTGTGTTAAATATGCTATGATGCTCCTCTCCAATTTAAATCACCTGAGCTTTAATGATTTAGAGAAGAATTTCAGTGGCCCAAGCCCCAGTTGTATCAAAAATAGAACAACTAAAGAACCAACTTTGCTTAATGTTACTTGATAATGGATCAGATGACAAAATGGTCAATGATATCTTGAAATTGAGCAACATTACAAAAATTGTCAGTTCTAGAAAACCTTTATGTGCTAAAAAAGGAGTGTTTGTTAACCCTACTCATGTTTGATCTGTGTAAGTAAATTTCTGCAATTCAAAGGTAGGATTTTCTAAAATCTACCTTAAGGAAGTATATTACGATCCTGATTTAAGCATCGACATTTGGTCTGGTGCAAGAATCATGGAATCCAGTATTTTTAAGATCATTATAGACACGGATCACACTGACATCATAAACAAACATGCTGGTGAGATTACTATAACCACTCCCAAGAGAGGTTCTATATACTATATTGATTACAAAATTGTTGAAAAATAAAAAGTTTATCAGGAGTTTGTCTGTATGCCTGTATCTCAATCACACGTAGGCCAAGATGATCATACAGATGATCATATTCAAAATTTCAATACCATGGAAGAGGAGAATATAGATGATCCACAAATTGCGCAAGAAAACGTTGAACATAATCAAAATTTATAACATACTGTAGTGGACACAGCCAACCAGGAGTTTGATACTAAAACAGAAGATGAATTAGTCGGTGAAATTGTTGGTATCAATAGTAGGCATAAAAGAAGACATCAGTAAAACAAAAAACCTTTGGGATAGATGACTAGAACACCTAAGTGGAAAAAGCCTTAAGGTCACTTCTAAAGTAGTTGTAGGAATACCAGCCAATATAACGTTTAAAGATGATGATTTTGCCACTTGGGAGACTTGTATCAAAGCAAAATCTACTAGACTCTCTTTTTATGATGTGAGAACTCAACTAGCATGCAGAATGGAAGTAATTTCATCAGATATAATGGGTCAATTTCAGGATGCTTACAACAGAAAAAAATTTATCATTACTTTCGTGGACCATTACTCAAAATATACCTTGTCATTCCCAATCCATAAAAAGTCACAAGTATTCGATAAGTATAAAGAATATTATTTGTCATTTTATGTCAAATTTCCAAATGACCCAATTTTGGTTTTGAGAACGGACATATCTGGAGAATACTCTGACTCATAGTGACACAATTTTACTCCGAGGAAGGAATTTTTCTCGATGATGGTGTAGCGTATACCCCTGAATTGAATGAAATTGCAGAAAGGCAAAATAGAACTCTATTAGAAAGAGTTTGGCAAATTTTTTACAAAAATTTATTTCAGACTCTGGTCTACCATTGTCCTTGCAGCTGCACACGTAATCAATAAAAGTCCAACTTGCGTCAATTTAGGAAACATAACCCCTTATGAAAAATTATACAAGACAAAACTCGACATCTCTCATCTTCCTGTTTTTGGTACTTTTACATACAAACATGTTCCTATTGAACAGCAACAGCAAGCAGCTGTAAAAGCAAAGAAGAATGAACATCAATATTTAGACCCAAATTTCTTCCCCCTTGTCTTAGAAATGATACTCGGCTTTTCTAATGTTGGTTATCAAGTATTGGAACATATCAAGATGAGGTAATACAAATCGTGTGATGTAAAATTTGATGAAATGAAAACATTAGTCGACTTCACTGATAAACCAGATGAATTACAAATTAAGCTGCTTGTCGAAGAAACTGAGGCAGTATATAGAGTCAACGTAATTAAAAATACCTCAGTTCAAAATCCTCAATTTCTAGAAGATTGCACGCCTATGACATTTAGTATTATCTTCAACAATCGATTAAAGGATGAGTGGCTTAAGGCAGTTAATAACAAATTACAGTCCATGTCTGATCTTCAAGTTGAGAAAGTTGTAGATCATCCTCGCTTTGTCAGACTGATAGATGCACGTTGGATCTTTACAGCCAAAGCTAATGAAAGAGGTGTAATGTGCTCAGAGGCAAGATTAGTTGCAAAAGGATTCACAAATAGATCTGAATACACTGACTGAAACTTACACACTTGTTGTTCAGTTATGGTTGAATTGATGGCTTCTTTCCATCACAAACATGCTGAATCTTGAAATTAGAAAAATCTATTTGTGGTTTAAAAACTTTAAGTAAAAATTGGATTGAGTTACTAGATTCTCACCTTTCAAATTCCAATTTTGCAAAATTAAAATCGACAGATGTGTGTACATCCATAAAGTTAATTCTGAAGGATTAGCCTTCATAATAATTTGCATGGATGACATACTATCACCAACAAATTGTCCTGAATGGATAATAGAAACAACTAACCTTTTTGAAACTCATTTCACGATGAAAGTCATTGAAAACCTGACTCACTTCATAGGATTTGAAATTGAGTAATCAAACTCACTCAAAAGCAATAAAATGAAAAAATTTTTCAGAAGTTCCAGCTCTGTGATTCTAATTCTTCTAAAATGCCGAAGAAGACAGGCCTAAAACTGAGTAAAACAAATGGCATAGATGATGAAGAGTACAGATCTATAATAGATTACTTATTATATGTATCTAAAGGCACTAGGCCAGATATATCATTCTCTGTGAATTACCTCTCTAGATTCCACATTTGTTCCTATGATATTAAGAAAAATCACATGCAGCAAATCATCCGATATCTGAAATCGGCCATTGACATTGCATTAGTCTATCGATTCAATTGTAAGGGATCTCTGCTTTTGTTGACACCTCCTATGCTCCTGATATCGACGATAAACTTGTAACAATGTCTGAATTTAAAAAAGGCAAGTCAATTACAGCATATTTGATTAACATGTACAGTGATTTAGTAAACTAGGGCATTCATCGCCAAAATATACATGCCTTCAAAGACATTGAAGTATCATTGCTTCTTAATCGTGAATTCTTCCAAGTTGAAATTCCTGTTCAA
This sequence comes from Ericerus pela, assembly GCA_011428145.1. Classification (NCBI taxonomy): domain Eukaryota; kingdom Metazoa; phylum Arthropoda; class Insecta; order Hemiptera; family Coccidae; genus Ericerus; species Ericerus pela. The sequence continues at coordinate 190,768 of WOFM01000203.1, read as the reverse complement.
GTATTCGAAGACAATATTTCTGTCATACATGTTATTTCTGAAAATGGTCAAAAACATCTTCGTGCATTAATGATCAAATGTCATGATTTAGCCCAAGCATACCAGGATAAAATCTTCGGGTTTATACACATAGTTACAGAAGATCAACTCACTGATTTACTTACCAAAGCGTTATCCAGTAAACAACATACTTCTTTAATGAACCAAATCCTTGATGAATCTATGAACTCCAAATCTCTATCTATAACCTGAAACACCAATTTCATTAATTAGTTTTGCATGAATTAAAGTAAATAATAATGATAAAAATTATCCTACCTGAATATAACCAATTTTTCACATTCAGTGATTCTGTTCCACCATAAATCTCATTTACCTGAAATATATATATTGCATGTAATTAATATTTATTCGTTTATACATATAATTAATTGTGAATAATATTAATCTACTTACCTTTATTATTATTATCGTTTCACCTATAGTTACTTTTTTTTCTGAAATTTTTTTACCATTTTATTCTAAATTAATTTTCCAATATTTTGTTATCACTGTTTACCTCTTTTTCATGTATGATTATTTATTTACTTATTTGCAGCAATGTTGCTAACCTTTTTCATTATTCAAAATGTAAATGTAAACAACCTTTAAATCTCTTGCAGTTGTGCTCGATTCAAAGGATTGTAGGAGGATGTTGGGATCACCAATCCTCTTCCAGTCCGACTTCTGCGAACACTGGACTATCTTTACCTATATACTTTTATACCTTTAATCGCGGCTACACTGATATATCATTCCGCCACTCATATGTACATCTCTGTCTATCTTTGTTTATCAATTACACTTCATACCATGTACATGATTTACATCTTCATTGCAATTACACACACTTCTGAGATGTTACTTTGAGTACATCTTTATTTATTTTATACAATTACTTTGCTGCATAGATCCACAACCTCTATAACTAGCAATGAAATATTGGTATATTGATATAAATATAGATTACTATCCATATTATTCCGCAATTTTTTCAAGTAAGTTCTCTCTCCATCTACATCTCTATCTCTATCTTCATCTCCATCTCCTGCAAACTGGGGTGGTGCTATTTTTTTTTTTTTTAGTGTCTAGCTTCTTCAACTTCTGTCATTTTCGATAGATAGTTAAAAAATTTTATTTAATGTTTCTCAGTGTGTTTATTTAGAATTCAAAACGTTTCCAGATAATGCCTATTTAAATTGGTCCTTATGAGTAGACGCCAGGAATTGGCAACGATTTGGTAGATATGACTTACCATTTCATCTAGTTGTGGCCCAGAAATTGTTGTAGTTTACATATCAGCATTTAACAGGTTCAGAAAAGCCTTAAATATCTCGTGCGATTGCAGCAATCAGTGGGGTGCGTCTGACAGAATTCTGCATTAGGTTCAGTTTTTTGAAGGTGCTTGTTTCAGTGGCGGTTCTAGAGCGTCATTTTTTTTGGGGGGGGAAATGATAAAAAGTTTTGTGAAGTTAAGTTTTTTTTTTTGCTCTTCAACAAACTTTTGATGGTTTTTATTTGGATTCTGTGGCCATACATTCATTTTTTCTCTCGAATTTTCCAGTTTTCTCATTGTTTTTTTGTTTTTGGCGTTTGGGGAGAAATTTTCTAATTTCTCTCACTGGATTCGCCATTGGCTTGTTTGTCATGTATGTTGACTTGTCCTTTGGGTAGAAGTCCAAAAAATGAAGATTTGGTGATTCTTTAATGACAGACATCTTCAAAGACCACTTTAATTTTTAGGATATAGATGATGAATGTCTTTAAGCTTTCTAGATAATAGTCGCTTTGAATTACGAATCCGAATTATACTATTTTCTAAAATATACAGAAAATGGCGCTGGAATCAGATTCATTCCCGTTTAGAACATTTAGAGAAAAAACTATTTTTGATTTTGAATTATGTTGAGTTTTTTCGACAGGTCAGTAGAAATTTCTTGGATCCTTTATTGTTACCTAATGTTGTTTCTACTTGTTGAAACTGAAGAAAGATACTCAATCGAAGTTTCAAAATGATCCGACTATCCTGTTATGCTTATCCATATCGCGACGGAAATATTCCTTGGATATTGTTTTTACAATATCCTATTAATGATTAAAATTTTGAATGTTGTGATGATTTTCCTAGTGCTATTACATGTTGTAGATTGGAAGCAATTCGTTTGTTTATGTAGTTTTGACTTAGCTGTTGAGAATAAGGACGATAATTTATGGTGTTAATGAGAATTTAATGGTCTCTTAATAAATTGGGTAAATACGTCTTTTCGTGAAGAACATTCACTTCTTTAAAAGTTGAAATCTTGAGGTTGCATTAGCCGCAACTTTGTAAAACTCTTGGTTGTATCCAATAAAATTTTATGTCCTTAGTATTGAATTGAACGTAGGGTTGTTTTGAGGTCATTTTGTTGAGGACGCTGCTCCCCCTTCCAAATCAAACCACTGTAACTTACTTGAATGTTCCAAAAAACAAAGTACACCTGTAAAAATTTTATTTGCGAGCGAAATTGTTGTGACGTTTGACGTTTTCTTTTATTGTGGGAGGCTTGCGGGTGGTGGTAGTTTGACTTTCTATTGGGGTGGCTTTTCTTTTCTGGTCTAAAGGGATCACGCAGCCCTGATTGAAGGAATCATCTGAAATTGAATGAAAGACAAAAAGTTTATTCAAATTTTGAGTTCGCTAGCGTGATTGGATTATTTTTCATCACATCCTGAACGTGACATGTAGTTTTGTAGCGTCAAAATATCCAACTGAAGCACTTTGAAAATTACCTTTATATCAGATTTTTTATTGTAGATTCAAATATGTTTCCGAAAATCTGTGTTTCTGAAATTTTTTTATGGATTCTAACAAATTGTGTTGGTGTTATTTTGTGTAATTATTTAGATACATTTAGGCCGAAAATCTGTTTTCATGAATTGTTGTTCTTTTCTTCCGATTTGAAAGAGTCGATGAGGCTTCCAGATCTAAATAGTGAAAGTTGAAATTTTTGAAATCGACGCTACTTTTTCGTAAAAACTTTAGTTGGTGGCGACAATTCTATCCACTTATTAAACTTTGTAATGCGTTCTGCGCTTGTTGTCCACTTTTTGGGGCGAAACAGGCCAAAAATTGTATTACCGAATGTGTCATGTTAAATTTATTTTTCGGCCAAGATGCGTGGTCACATAAACAACATTGACGGACAATACTTTTCTTCTGTGTCATCTAAAGTACTTTCAAGAACGTTCGAGTATTAGATTACCATTTCATTTAACTGGGTGATGTGAAACCTGGTGAATTCATTTTTTGAAATGGCTCCAAAAAATCGTTCTTGGTTATTCAGGTTTTTTTTCTTTCTTCGTTTTTTATCAACACTCGCGAAACAAAGTGAAATTTCTAATAAGATTCTCCATATTAACGAGATGTGTGGGTTGATTGGTGGCCTTGAAATGTGCTCGGTATCATGTTTTCATCGGATAAGCGACAATTGAATGAGATTCGATTATTTTTTACACAAGATCCCTGTACCAATGTTTCCCTTTTATTTATTTCCGAGTGAAGATTGTTTGATATAATTATAGCTTCGTTGAGAGAGACGTTTTAGGCTCGCTTATAGGTGGTGTAGATTCCTGAATTTTCAACGTTATTATAAGATTTCGACCAACCTTAGTAGTTAGCATGTTATAATCGATTTCATTTCTGAATTAGGTCTTGATGTGTTCGTAAGTTTCTCAGTTTCTTGTTAATCCAATGAATGATGCAATTTTCGTTCAGTAACTATAAAATAGCTAAGCTTGTTTACATTTTCGATGTGATCTATATAAATTTGGATATTACTGATTGTGGTTATCATTTTCTTGTTTTGAATGATTTTTAATGATGTTTATTGGCAATTTTGGTTTTTATAACGTTGCTTTTTATGCGTTGTTTTTTTCCTTTCTTGTTTTTGGTGCCATACGTGTGGTATATTCTGTGCATGATTAGAAAAACGAATGCAATCAACTCTGATGATGCATTTCCCTCAGATGTGTGAATAGCATGTTTAAAAGCACCGTTTTATGGTATCTTAGAACTTGATGTCGAGTGAATGAAATCTCCCTCTAAAATAATATATTGTGTAACCAGTGCGGCAAGTAAGCAATTTGTGCAAGCTTCATATGAGTGAGAAATTGTCTTTCCGCATTTATTAGACTTAGACTCTATGCTTTTTATAATAAGTAATAGTAATGCTGTGACGGGGTAAAAACGTGAAAAAAAAAAAAGAAATTGAAAAAATTAAAAAAAAAGAGAAAACCTAGGAAAAAAATGAGAGAAAGAAAGAAAGGTGAATAATAATTTACAATAAAAATAGGACAGAGAATACGAAATCTCTTCTCCCCCCTCCCGTTGTAATAAAATTGTTGTTGCAACTTAAATTTCAAGAATTTTCAGTAATTTGAAAAAGAAATTAAATTACAAAAAACAAATGCAATGAAACCTCTCAATAATGGACACCCACGGACCCAAGCAATTTGTTCATTATTGGAAAAAATTGAAGTAAGTATGGTAAAACAAATCGAAAAAAGGGTGATTGATTGTTGCTTTTGCGGTTTAAGGATAGTTTTTTATACATTATTTTGAATTTTTAAGGATGTATCCTCCATGGCTCCTTCGTCATCTATCAATAAATGATCGTTGTCACTGTGTGGAAATGTTGAAACTAAATTTTTGAGTTCCTTTTAAGCTAATTAGGCTGAAAAGTGGCCTTCTTGTCCACTATTCAAAGGTGAAATCAGTCTCACCAGAACATTTCACCTCATCAATTGTCTATTAAGGGGTTCTGTTATTTGGAGGTATTCAGTGGATTACTTTACATAAATTTTTGATGGGACTAAACAAATTGTATTCCTGAGGGAAGAAGTCAACTATTGAGACATGTCCATTGAAGAAGATTCCACTGCTAATGGAAAATGATAGCTTGCTTCCAAGTAGCTTTTGTAGCACAGTTGATATGTTCTAACTCTTCTTCTCAGTGATCTCTGGTTAAAATCCCTGTCAAGGTAGAGAATTTTTCAGAAAAAGAAAATGGATTTTTCCTGATTAAGACAGCTTACTATAATTGACTAGACTGCCGCACTGCTCTCGAATAGGCCATTTTACGCATGCCAAACATACTTCAAAAATTGAAAATTTTGTGTCCCATGTTATAGTATATTACAGATTAAGGTTTAAAAGTAAGTGCTTATATGCAAAGGAAAATTTGTAAAGTAAACCCAATGAAAGAGCAATTTCAGAGTCATGTAAACTCATTTTTGATCCTTGTTTAGGAATATATTTTTTATAATTAATGATCGGAAAGCAATAAAATGTTAATTAAATACCTCATAAATATTCTCAGTGATGGATGAATCACTTTCAATTTATTATATGGTTAGCAGTCCCCTACCAACATCGGCAATTTTGGCGCTATGTGTAGCAACTGAGATTGTCATTTAGGAAGTACCAGTTCAAATTCCACTCCAGTATTATTTTTTTTTTTAAATTATTTTCATTAATAATTTCGATGGGTGGGAGGTTAGGTGATTTTTTTTTTTTACATAGAAAAAAGAAAGATATAATATCATCATAATTGAAATAAAAATAAAAGCATTACCTTTTGTAGTCTGTTATTTCAATTTCAGTATTATAGATTAACATTATGTCATAAAGAAAGTATTACCTTGTTACACTATAACTTCCATGCCTCGTTGTAAATTAAACGTGTCTCTATGTAAAACCTCTATTTAAAAATTCTTACAAGGAAGAATGTTTACATCGAGGTTATGCTTCATTGATGATAAGCACGATTTTTCATTTATAAAACATCGGTGTAAACATTGCCTTTCTGTTCATGTATTATTAAAAACTTATTTTCCCTAATTTCATTGATCTTTCCTCGGGTATAGATACATATCTATTCGTATGAATTAATTCATTTGATCTCTTCATATTTTTCTATAACTTTGTGCAGTGGTCTGCGTGGCGTAGTGGTTAGATAAGCAGCTTTGCAATCGTAAGGTTGTAAGTTCGAGACAATTCTAGGCTCAAAATCGTGGTGTTTTTCGGTTCTGTTCTATTGATGCTCCATTATGTGATTGAAAAATCCATGCTGTGTAGATCTTTGGCAGCCGGATGCTGACCATCCCCTGCCCCATTTCGATATCATATCCCTTAGACGGCGGGTTTAATGGCCATGTAGCAGAAGCGCATTTGAAAAATGTTTGATTTTTGATCTCTGAATGACTTTGTTTATAAGAGAAATAATTATTTTCCGCCTTATATTTGCGATGAAATCAAACACTTGTGTGTAGCATGTGTTTGAAACTTTTTTTCTGCTTCTTTCGTTTTTAGGGTATCTGAACCAGCCATCTTAATGTGTCACGGAGGCGTCGTTGTGGGGGATTTGTTATTTAAGATATGCTCTGGAATTAGTCTATTGATTTTTTTAAGAGAAGTCACTCCGTTTAATTAGAACTTGCTGGGAGAATGAAGAATAATTGAGATATTAAGGTTTTTTCATGTTTATTTTGCAAGTTCCATAACGGGGATCGATTAAATATTTGCGTATGTATTTATTTATTGAGGCAATTACTTATTCAAAATAGAGGACGAAAATAAAAATTTCACCATTGACGGTGCAAATAGTTTTTGTAAGTATTCGAAGAAACACTGTGCGTGAACATTTCACGTATTTGTTAGTTACGAGTACTTGAAAATCAAGACTGTATGTTGTTGGAATTAATTACAAAACTTCTCGTACAAACCGAATTTAGGAAGACCGAATGAGAAACTAAATTTCAGAGTGCAATGTATGCCCACCAGTCAGAGTTTATTGACTTTTGAAGTTGAAAATGTTAGATGTGTAAAGAGATTATGATGTTTCCTCAATTGAACATTTTACTTAAACTTTACTGGATTGTAAGCCAATCGATGAAGATATTGAATCTGCTCAAATTCTTTCTTGAGCTTCTGCCAACATCTATTACTTACGGTTCACTGTAGGAGGTGCTGCAAAAAACGAAAAAATTTCTCTCAAAGTAGGTTTGGATTGTGAATTAGTTTTGTTTCGGCATGAAGCATATGCTTGAAAAACACCGACAAATTTTTATCGTTTTTTTTTTCTTTCCTTTTCTTTTCTTTTCTTAATAAGAAGCTTAATACGTGGCAAAAGAAGTTCTTAAAAAAAAAAATATTGTACCATCTTAGTTTTCCCCGAAAAGTATGGTATCTCATATTTTTCCTTGACGAAAATTTTTTTTTTAACAAATAAATTTGTTCTGAAGTGGATTGTTGAAAAATAACTTTATAAAATTTTTCATAATTAATGTTCATCCTAAAGTATGTTATTTTTACTGAAGCAATGAAGAAAAATGTTGAAGGTTATCGGAATGAAGTTTCCATTATCCATTTTCAGTGCATATGTTGCTTTGAAAAATGGATATGTACTTTGAACATAAATATTGGCACGTCACAACTTCTGATGACTGTCTATCTGATTTCTTTTCATAATCTTGGCTATCTGAATGTAATAAAATTATTTATTGTTGGGAAACGAAGTATTATTCAATTATATATTTTTTGTACTCGCAGCTCGGTTGTTATTTTTTCATCAACTCTATTTTTTTATTTTAGTTCTTTCAGTTGTGATCCACGCATTGAAATCCTTTGTCAAAATATTGGTTTGCTTCTGTCTACAATTTTTGGGAAATCTTAAGAACCGTAGTCAAGTTTCGGTGTCATTAATTGAATACATTTTGAAGTTTTTATGTGGACTTCTGTATTTCCTCCATTCATGCATATTTTGGTTCTTCGAGACCAACTTTATCGAATTTTCTGGTTTGAATGATAGAAACAACTTTATTTAGATCGCAATTTTTCATGCGTTGCTCTGTGTGATGTTCTTGAAATTAAAGAAAGTGAAAAGTTGAAACAATGAAAGATTGCTCCATCAAGATTGTTTTCGGAATTTTTTCCTCGAAGGTATCTAAAAATCGTTATCAATTGTTTAATGTTTCACGACTGAGGCTGTTTTTTATTACCGTGGTACTTTTGAAGTTGCATTTAGAACGTTTGTTGTTTGCTTTGCGAGTCGCAGATCCTGGAAAATTTTGCAATTCAACATCACATATAGACTTTTTTTTTTTTAATTTTGAATTCTGATCCAGTTTTGAACGTTAAAAATGTAATAATGCTCCAAAATTTTCAATTTTCAACTTTTTGAGTGTGTTTTAGAAAGTTATAATGAGCATGAATCTCAATCCACTCAATGAAACATTTTTCAAATTCCCAAGAGCCAGTAAGTTCAATGCGTTTTGAGTTCTCAGCTCAGTTGTTAGAATATCATTCTCTTGAGTTTGTAACTCCTCGAGACGAATTTATACGCCAAGAATATTAAACTTTTTGATTCGTTTCTTTGTTTATCTGGAAGTGAATTTTTGCTCATTTTCTAAATAATGATGTCCGATGTGACATTTTAATGCCCATTGCTTCCGCACTTCTACGGAAACACTTCGTAAATCCAGATTTAGCAATTATTGTCAAAATAAATAATCTAATTTGATGAAAGCTCATGAAATTATATCATATAATTATGTCTTATGATCCCAGTAGTAACTGTTTCATTGATCTAGCCTTGTTCTCTCTCTTTTTTTTTTTTGCCATTTTTAGGCGTTATTAAATTTTTGTCATCTTCTGATACTATTTTATTCTGATCTCGCAGATAATTTTCTCCTCTCGATTATCATGACTATCAATGGATTGTCGAGAGAGTTTTCTTTTGATAGTACATTTCACAATTATTCGCATTCTGTCCATTTTGTATCTGTGTCAGTGTGTTTGATTGTTGGTTTTTCTCCGCTACTCTCATATAACTTACCCTGTCATTGTTTCCGTATTCATTGATCATCTATAGAAATTCCAGTTGGTTCATTTAGTCACGTTCTATTAAGCTTCTTTTTTTACTCTTTCTCTTCTAAAACACGTATTAGTTTGTCTCTGTTCGTTCGTTTTTTATCCCTTGATTCTTGTACCCGTCGTTGTTTAGCGGTTTTCCTGCGCAGGTGCACTTGCAGGGTCAATGAACTCGAATATCCCCCTATATGCATGGGTGTGTTTACGAAGTTTGCAACGAACATTTGTGTTGCACCCGATGTTGAAAGTTTTTGTGGAGTGGAGGGAGAAGGAAAAAAGGCCGAATGCAGTGTGGATGCAATTGTTCTGGAAATTTAGCGTTATATAGGAGGCAATAATGGACTAGTTTTCGTCGTGGGTAATCCTTTTTGGAGAAGCAAATTGTAAAAATATCAGATCGTTGTTGTTATTTAGGGAAGTTAGATTTGTTTTTGCAAATTTGAATTCACTCCATAATGAGGGTGTATGAGGGGCGTAGCCGGAACAATCTGTGGGGTAAGATATGGTGCAGAAATTTTTGCGATAGTTTTTGTTTGATAATTTTCCATATTGTTTGAAATAGAGAAAAGGTTGCATTTTTCGAACGATTTTCGTGAAATTTTTACAATTGAATTATTTTTGTGTTTCTTATTGTTTCGATTCTCTGAATGAATTTATTCTTATATATTCATGTATATTTTGTTTCTTTCTTTTTTTTTTTTTTTTTTGACACGTGGGTGTGGTTTCTGTCTCATAGACAAGATTTCTCCTTCAAGTTAACTGAAGGAGAAATCTCAAATATTAAGATATCGGAAGAAAAAGATTTAATAAACATTAATCCCTTTTCATGAGAAATTAAAAAACCGTTTGATAAAAAGTATGTATTTTTCTTCGATAATTATTTATAACTATCTTTGCTTGGTATAATAATTCTAATTGGTAATTTTTTCAAAGCGTAACTTTTGAGGAATGAAGAATTTTTCGGTCGTCGTGAGTCCTCTAAATTTTGAACGAAAATTTTATTTATACAAAATACTATTTTATAATTAGCCTAAATATAGTGAGTTAAAAATTAATTTTTTCTCTGTGTTGTCAGTTTCATTTTGCGTTGAGAGTATCTACCTTATTACGTACGTTAACATATCACCAGAGGGATAAAGAATTGTGCTAAAAGTTATTTCCTTCTAACGTCGATGTTTTCTCTTGATGTTCTTCCCTCCTCCACCTCATGGGAAATACTTTACATTTAGTGATGAATTTTAAGACCGATAAAATTAATAAATTTCTTTTCGCAATCCAGAAATGAATTTTTTTATATTTTTGATGAGCAAGCAATTTATAGAATAAAAATGTTGAGGTGCTGAACATAGTCTAAAGATTTCTTCTGCACTTACGTTGACATTTTTTTTTTGTGGAGTTTTGAGTTGGCGTGTTTGATTTAGTCTCCTCTCCCGCTCACCTCAAATATTCAGTATTCTCGAATTTTATTTCACCTTCAAGTTTCAGCTTGCAAAGTTTCATTTTTGTAATGAATAAACGCATCTGATAAATTTAAATCGTCTGCCATCCAAAGCGGATAAGTTTAAAGGTATATAAAAATAGTGCCTAAATTAGAGAGTGAAATTCGAGCAGCTTAGCTGTATATTCAAATTGAAGATTTTAGACTGAGAATTTCCTTCAATGTTTGCCATTAATTCGTTTCATTAGTTTTTTTTTCCCTCTTCATTTTTATTCTTTCTTATTTATTCTTCATATTTTGCTATTATGAAAAAAAATAAAATAGTTGGATCGATACGTATTCGTCTAAAATTTTAAAAATTGAACTGTTAGTACCGTATTTCTCCTTGCTGCGCAAGGTCGACTTAGCGAATATTCAAGGATAAAATTAATGAAAAATTACTGTTGGTTGGGAAAGATTCTGATCGGATCGAAACATGGTAAAGGGCGTATGTATTTTCTAGCCAAGTTGAAAATTTCCTTTGTGTATGATTAACTTTGCATTCATCGATTTTTCGTCCCTGCCTGTTCTCTTACGCAATGAGCCTGTATTTAATTAGAAATAAAAGTCCCTCAATACTCGGAACATGTATTGCTCCTTCGAGAATTAGGAAATTCGCAATGATGTTAAGAATTTCACACTTACTACACAGTGTCATATTCGTATTTTATGATCTGGTTTCTCCATCGGTTATTGGTCATCGCTCGATTTAAGAGGGACAGGGACGTAATGGCGATAAAATTCTGGAATACTACCTCTCTTTAGTGCAACTGCGTTGGAAAATATTTTCGTGTTTTGTGTGCAAGTGTACATCGTTTCTCGTTTGGGGTTGATCAATGAATTAAACAAGCGTAGCCAACGTTGCAGTGTCGTCGACGATGAGAAAATTCGTATGCTCCAATTCGGTTGTGTTTGACATTTTTCTATTTATTTTTTGATTTCCCCGAAAGAATGGGTATCTTTCTGTTGTTAATCAGCGCTGGAAAGAAATTGAAACGTTGTATTTTCGATGGAATGATCCCCAATTTTCAAAATCAATTTTCTACACTAGGTAGTCGAAGTGAAAAAGTTCGTCAACTCTTTGCAATTTTCTATTCGGTGGGTATAACTTGAAGTGCTTTGGCCAAAATATTTGTCCATTTTTTCAGAACTTAGTATTTCAATGTAATGGAAACCTCTTCAAGTGCCAATCAAAGGTCGTAGTCGGGTAAGCATAGGAAATATTCCTTTGTATCAATTTAGCTAATTTTACGTTATTGCATCATACAAATGTTCATGTTGGAGAGAAGAATTTTTTTTATGGAATTTTGAGAAAGAAAAATTCTCAGGTATCGATGTTGTAAATTACAAGAGATAGCATTATATCATCGAGGCTCGGAATACTTTCGAAGTAACAGATGTTTTGTGATTTTCTTTTTACAATGTAGAAAGTAATGATGAAAATGCAAAATAGATTTGAAAAACAATCTTTTACTTTAGAGCAATAAATCATTTTTCTGTCAAATATTCTTCATATGTGCCCACATAATATATTATATGAATCTTGAAATTGTGTGATGAGTTCAAGATTGTTTTTTCTTATTAGTGTTACTAGCATTTTTATCGTTTATTTCTACATTTTCTGGAGGATGAAAATCACAAAAAATGGCTAATTACAAGTATTTATTATTTCTGTAACAAAATGCTAGTCCATATTATTTGCAGCAGTGTTTCTTGAGAATCCTGAATATTTTGAAACTAATTTTTGGAAAGATTTAATGTAATCTAATCGCAAACTTTGAAACAGTGATTATCCAGACTGATTTAAAGGAATATTTCCCATGATAATCAGGCATATGAAGGACCTGGAGGCCAAGTAGTGTTAGTGACCAAAAGAACAAAATTGATATGAATACAGATGGGGGTAGACGAAGCTAAGGAATATAAGTGATTTTACAGGTCGCTTGGATCTATTTCAAGTCCTTCAAAAATGTAGAATTATACTAGTTGTGAAATTTCATTCGCAAAAAGTCAATGTGGAATTAAAATTGATGAAAACGTTGCTATTTTCTGATTTTCGACTTAACTCTTGTTGATTATTAGCTATTCTCGACTTGCGTATCTGAATTCAGAATTATTTTAATCAGTGTTTTGCGATTATGAAAATGGTCGAAGTTTGCAAATTTTCGATGTTTAGTGATACAGCGGATTCGTTAATGCTATTTTATGGTCTTGCTAATTGGAAATGTAATATTCAGTTCATATATATTATTAAAACAAACACATAAATGTATTAGCCTCTTTTTCACTACAGTTTACGACAGCTGAAAAATTTCTCTGGTTTTCTGCACTTGCAGCAAGTTCATGGTTCATAATCAACCGATTTTTTTATTGGTTTAAAAAAAAACAAAAATTCAAAGAATGTTCAGTCTTTCACATATAAATCAATCTGTGAAGTACAGTTGAATAATCTATGAAAGAAGATCCACGTCAGATAGCTTGTTAGTGTGTGTAATCGAGAATTGTTCGAAAATACGGAATTGTGTAGTTGGTACCTTGACTCAACTCATTCGCTAAAAATTTCTGATATTTATATCATATCTTTTGTAATATAATCGAGTCCAGCTAGTTATTATCCTTATCAGCACACGACGACGACGAATGTTCACAATGTAATCAGTGGTTTTGTCTCTGGTCTGATATTTTCTAGCCTTAAGTTCCAATCCAAAGGTTACCGCTTGTGTTCTTTTACCGAATTTCTCTCTCAAGAATAAATCAGAAAGTCCTCCACTCGTGTGATTACAGTCATCTGTTGAGTTCTGTTAATTTTGCGTTGAAGTGTTCGTTGATTTTTTTGTTTAACGAAAGGGACAAATTTAGGAAACTTTTTTATATTAATGGCAATAGTGAAGTGTTCATCGAAAAAGGTTTGTATGTAATGTTATTACTGGTTTAAAAAGTTTTATACGTTGGTTTTTATTGTTCGTGTTGATAATTTGATTGTATATTATGTGTAGAAATATGGGGCGACGTTCGAAGAAGAGGTTTTTAAATGGGATTTGTTAATGTTGGGTTCATTTCGTGCTTATAATTTGATTGTTCTTAGTAGAGAAATTCTTGTTTATTTATTTCATAAGGTATCGAACCACTGTATTCTATGAAGTTAGATTCGGTAGAGTTGACCTAAAAATTGACTCCTGTGATTACTTGTTACTCCTCTTGTGTTGTCATAAAAGTTATAGAAATTTTTCTGTACTTTCTCATAGATCTTCAAATGAAGACATTAGTGACAAAACCTGCTATTACATGGGAAACAGAGTAAATATTTACTTTATTGGTCAGTTCAGTTTCGTTTCTTGTTAAATATTGCCGTTCATTTTGATGATTTTTGATCACATCTGACTTGATAATTTATCGAGTTTGTTTCTTCTACCATTTTTACGTTTTTATTTCGATCTCTTTGAAAAAAGTTATATATTTTATATATTGCCCATATTTTGTTTGTTTCATTTTTTCAGCGGTGGATAAGTTTCATTTTATTTTTTCAAATTTTCTTTAAAATTTTCCTTGAATTATTTTCAATGTACTATAATGTAGAAAATTTGATCAAATAGTCGATTATTATTTACAATCCATCCTCCGGGAGTTTCTTCCTCATATAATGTATTCTATCAACCTGGGAGAATGAAGTCAAAGTTGATTCGAAACGCCTTTTTTTTCTAAGCTATGTTAGTTTTTCTTTGAAATCTGATTTCTTTGCTGAAAATTGTGGAAACTGAGTTCAAATAACCTGATTGATCCAATAATTCAAACTGTTGAAGAATTCTACTCTTGAATTTTTGATGTAAATTTCAGCATGTAGTTGTATATAATGAAATTAATTCCTCTAGCGATCCGGTTGGCTGATCTTTATGTAACCTTCTGTTTTATCTTCTATTTCTATCAAAAGTATTATACCCTATAGAAAACAAAATTTTCACTAATTTTTCCTTTCAGTTCGTATCAGTTCGTGTTTTCGGTGATGAATTCAGAAAGTATAACCCCGAAATCAGTACTTTGTTGAATTTTTTTCATTGTGTCGATTTTATCTATATTGTAACATTTTTGTTGTTAAAACTGAGGACTGAGCCAATTGTAGCCTTCTACAGTTATTTCGTTTCGAATTTACAAAAAAGAGAGAAATGAATTTATTGTGTATGTATGACTTGTTTCATTTCAGAGCATGACACTTAATCCTGATGTTTGTCCAATTTTGTTTCGTTAGCTTTTCTTTAGCATTAAATCGTTTTGCATATTATTTTCGCTAAAATAAATTTGGAATTTCCGTCTCTTATTTCTGTTATTTTGTAGTTCCGCACTTACTGAGAGAAGACTAAATCTGCACGTAATGTTCATTAATGTTAATTTTCAATAGATGAGATGAACAATTAACGTAGTAGGGTGCTGATATTGCGGTTTTCTTCTATATTATGGTTCGAAAAAGAAACGTGACCTAACCGTCTTCTAAGTGGTTGATTCTGAAAAGACTCCGAACAAAAGTAGGCCAATAAAATAAGATTTTAATATTTTTGGACAAATTTATTATTAAATTCGAATTGATTTTTTAATTCCTGTATTTTTCATATTCATGAACTTTGTAATCGTTTACTCAAGTCAAAGTTCCACTTTTATTGGCATACTTTGTGGATAGCTCGTGACCTTCTCTTTGTGTCGGCGTTACCATGCAAATATTGTGATTGGAGAAATTATCAATGAGTTTTAAGAGAGATTCAAATTTCTTCATCCATTATTATGGTATAAAATGATTCTCGTTTCTAAAATCCCATGTTTCAACTGCCTAGATAAAAATTTATCGTCACAAAATTTTTTCAGATGAAAAATCACGTTGTTTCTGGTTTGTTAAATATTTGCAACTATGTTTTGTTATTAAATAGATTTTATACGTAAATATTTTCATTTATTGTCAGTGATCGTTCAGTTGAATGGCCTATTGACGTTCAGAAAAATAATAATTTGTTCATCTTGAATTTTCTTTCGGTTATCAAAAATTATATTTTCTTTGAATTTTCATAACAATATAAATAAATTACAATTGTGGAAATTCGTTCCGTTCACCATGCCTCTAATTATGAAATAAGTTTAGGGAACTTGAATTCTTTAATATATTTATGACGAACATTTGTTTTTTTGCTTTAACCTACCTAGATTATGCGTGGTTTTTTCAGTGATGCAAATTTGTCAAGTTTTAATGTTCATTAAGTTTCTTTTTATGATGAAGTTACGATTTTGCATTTAAATGACATCATATTATTGATTATTTTTTGTACAAACCACTCATTTTTAGTATCATCTATTTCTTATTGCAAGTGGAAAACTTATTTTATGGCATATTGTTAATGAAGTTTTTCGAAAGTCGTATGAATTTTTATTTATTCACTAAATTTATTGTAATTATCCACCTATCCTATTCTATAGAGATGTGGTGGATGCATTCCGTGTTATTTTCCGTGTTTGAAAATTTTATTTTATTTTGGGGCATTATTTTGATTTCATCTTGATTCTTGAATTCATTTCGTTTGTGCCTGTAAAATTTTCTCAGTAAGTAAATTTGTGAAATTAAAATGATGGTCTCTGTTTTTTTCCTCCATTATTTTTTCCTGTCAGACGGTTTAAAAAATATTCTATAAAATGTTGGCAATTGTCCTAAATCATTAAGTGGCTGAACCAGCAAGATATGTCTCCAATGATTTTATTCTAATTATGAGTAGCTGTTTGTTAATAGCTTCTTCAGAAATTGTTTTTGGGAAGAAAAAAAAAAAAATGGGTGTATTTTAATGGCAAAAATATGCATCTGATTATCTAATAATTTTGCTCTAATTATTAACCTTATTTTGGCAAGTGCCTTTTCCTTTTTTCAAAGCAGGTTTTTAATAATTCATTCTGGTGCGAATAATAGTACTCTATAAAAACTAGAACGATGAAAAATCTAATTTCTTTATTTTGTCATCAGAATAAAATTATTCTCACAGGTGAGAAAGAAAAAAGAAACATTAACTTCATTCTATACCAGGACCTGTTAAATGAAGAGGAAGGCTCTGGAAATAGCCTGTTTGAAAAATTCATACAACCGTAGAGGGAAATTCAATGAGGGCTATGGATTTGTTCCATATTAGTGAATAGCAGATATATAAAATTTGGAAACTGTAAAACAATATGAGACTTCATTATAATTATTTGTCAAACCGGAAATAATTATGAAACATCTACATCCCTAAATACCGTTTCATAAACATGCATATATATGCTTGATTACAGAATTTTTCTGAGTATACCATTGGAAATTATCTTATTTGCTTTCACCAAGTATTATAAAACAAAAGCACAAATGTAGCGTGAAATAAAATCTAAAAAACTGTAATCTATTACTAATAATCAATGCCAAATTTCACACCTGAATTCTAGATGAAAATACCAGTATTATTGAGATTCTCATTACATTTGAATAATTAGTTCAACATAATTAGTACCATAAGTATAATGGGAAAATTAAGATCTTCTATAATCTTCTCAACCAGGAGAAATGTATCTGGAAATAACAAATTATAAAAAAATAGAACTTTTTCTCAAATCCAGATCTGTGAACGTTCTTACTAAGTTATTTATCCCAGGCTCAGGAACATCTGTATCCTAAATTCAATCTATACGTGTGTTCTACTGTGATATTACTGTTTATGACAGTATGGAACCAAGTTTAGAAATAGATTTTGTCCAATCAGGATTGATTGAGTAAAATAAAAATGGATTTTCAAGTTATTTTCAGATTTTTGTACTTGTTTCAATGGAGTTGGGTAATATTTCATTTGTTCAATGTTTGATGTTACGTACTTATGAGATAAACATAATATTTGAAGGGCAACCCTGGACAACCTCTGATGATTCTGGAAATGCAGGTTTTTGAACACATCAAATTTTGAAAATTTGCATATTTCTGAGCACGTTTTATTATATAGATGGGATTTTAAAGGATGAAGATTTAGTCCTTGTATTAGTGCAACTAAGTATGTGAAATTAATTCATCTACTCTCACTTTCCATTCTGTGGCTACTTAGAAGTTAAAAAATTTTTTCTTGTCTCGATCATTTTCAACGATCACAATTTTTACATTTGATGCAAGAACTGTTTTTGAAAGACAGCTATTATAAAATTTGACACATTTGGAAAATAGAAAATTACCGTTTGATGCGAAGAGATATTTATTTAGAACGTAGATTTCTTGAAAAATCTTATTGTCATTGTATGAAGTAGGTACACTATCCATTCTTGTTAGCCAGAAAATGGAAAGTAAAGGTAGATTAATTCATTTCACTTACTTAATTGTACTAATATAAGGACCAAATCTTTACTCTAAAAAATCCCATCTATATGATGGAACAGGGCTGGAAATACGTAAATGTTCAAAATTTTAAGTGACCAAAAACCTGAATTTCCATAATCGTTAGAGGTTGTGTAGGGTTGCCCTTTGAATATTATGTTTATCTCATGGGTTTGTAAGCACTGTATATGGAACAAATGAAATATTACAATTCCGTGAAAAAAACATAAAAAAATCTAATAATAACTTGAAAATCCATTTTTTATTTTACATAATCCCTCCAGATTGGACAAAATCCATTTCTAAACTTTATTCCATACCATCATAGACAGTAATAGCAGTAGAACTTACTTACAGATTGGTTTTTGGATAAGGATGTTCCTGGGCCTGGAATGAAAAACTTGGTAAGAGCTTTCATAGAACTGGATTTGAGAAATGTTTCATGTTTTGTAATTTATAATTTCCAAATAAACTTCTCCTGATTGAGAAGATTATGGAAGATTTTAATTTTCCTATTATGCTTATCTGACTAATTATGTGAAACAAATTATTTGAATGTAATGAGTATCTCCTCAACACTGGTACTTTCATTCAGTATTCAGGCGTGAAATTAGCCATTGATTTTTAATGATCCACATTAGTTTTTCTAGATTTTCTTTATCACTTCATTCGTTGTTTTCTTGTTTTATAATACCTGGTGGTAACCAAATAGGATAGTTTCCATTCTTGTACCTGGAAAAATTCTATATTCATCCCCATATGTATGCATGTTTATAAAATTGTATTCAGGTATGTAGATATTTCAGTTATTTCCAGTATAATTAATAATTATAATAAAGTCTTGAATTGTCTCAGAGTTTCCAAACTTTATATACTATTCACTGATATGGAACAAATCCATTGTGTTCATTGAGTTAACCCTTATAGTAATAAAGATTTTTCAGATTGAGCATTTCTTGAGCCAAAATTTCCTGAATCCAAAATTTATTATTACTTTCTCTTCACTCAATTGTTCCTATTTATGATGCTGATATGGAAAAAAGTTAATGTTCCTTTTTTTCCTCTCACGTATGAGAATAATTTTACTCTACTGACAAAATGAAGTAATAAGGTTTTTCATGATTCTGGTTTTTAATTTGAGTATTATTGTGATAATTTTTTTCATAATAATTTCACCCACACAGTATATATGTAGTACGAGGGTTAGAGACTTATAGTATTGTTGAAAGTAGCTTTGTAAAACTCCTGTTATAGTCCAGTATTTCACAAATGAAAGAATTTTAAAAGTTTATTATTACCAAATCCATTTTATCAAAATGAAAAAAAATTTTAAAATTAAAATTATCACATTATAGAAATTTGTCTAATTATGTGGAATAAATTTCAGTAAATGCGTTTCTTTCAAACTGTATCATCTCCATTCAGTGTGCAAGGATGAAGTTTTATTTTGGTTTGCGGTAAAAGACCATTATAATTCCCAGTTTGGATAATACTGATAGTGAAGTCTTGCACAGTTTTACAGTTTTTGGACTTCATACTATAAACACTTTCTTGGAACAAATGTGCATTCCTTCTTCCTTTTTTTTGCAATATGGAACTTCGATTCAGGTTCAGTTCTCGGTGTAGAAAAACCTTTATCCAAAACCCAATCTGTGTTCTGGTGCGATTATTGTCTATGATGGTATGAAACAAAGTTTAGAAATGAATTTTGTCCAATCCGGACAGATTGCGTAAAAGAAAAAATGAATTTTCAAATTATTTTCAGATTTTTTTATTTTTTTTTAACGGAGTTTGATAATACTTCATTTGTTCTATGTAAGGTGTTACATAACCACGATATAAACATAATATTCAAAGAGCAACCTTGGATAACCTCTGATGATTACGGTAATGCAGGTTTTTGATTACATCAAATTTTGAACATTTGCGTTTTTCTGGCCCCGTTTCATCATATAGATGGAATTTTATAGGCTGAAGGTTTGATTCTTACATTAGTATAACTAAGTATGTGAAATGATTCATCTGCCTTTATTTTCAGTTTTATGGCTACCAAAGGTTAATTAGCAGTGTGTTTTAAGCATTAACGTATTTGTTGTTTAGTTACTTCTAATCAGACACTATTCTATTAGATAAAATGTTTGGTGATTTACGTCCTGAAGATTGTTTTTGAGGGTAGGCTACATCAAAGTTTTTGCCGTGTTACAATTAAGTTTGGAATCAATTTACCTGTTTCTCAAGTATTGTGTAAAAAACATTGAATGACTATTTTTTAATTGACGTTTGTTAAAACGTTTGGGTTTTTGTATGTTCTCTCGAACATCATATTTAATTTTTTTCTTTTGATGCTTGATAAATTAATTTTGTATTTTTTTTTCTTGTATACAAGCAGAGCATCCTCTCAGTATGCTTTTTATTTAGTTACAGACAATTTTTTGTATTCAGCGCCTTTGAGAAATTCGTGACCTTGTTTTCTCGTATGGAATGTTTTTATTGCTATTTAGCCAAATGAAAATTTTGTTTCCTTTCGTTTATCTGTGTTTAATTTTTCAATTTAATTTGCATAATTAGGACTTAATTCTAAATATTTTATTTTTATTTTTGTTTCAGGTTAGTGTTTCATTCAAACAATTTTCTTGCATTTATTGGACGATGTAGTAAGTAAACGTTTAAATGAATTCGGTATTCTGCGTGATTTATTTTATTAAGTATGAAAATGTAACTTTGATTTGTGGGTAGCTTTAGAGATAGAGGGCGAATATCCCTTCTTGGAAGTGCCAAAGTATAGATTAACTTCCAGTCAGCTACAAAATGCCTAGTAAAGGTAGATGAATTTATTTCGCGTACTTTGTTATACTAATATAAGGACCTAATTTTCAGTCTTTAAAATCCTGTCTATATGATGAAAAAAGCCAGAAATATGTAAATTTTTAAAATTAATGTGATCAAAAACCTTCAATTCCGGAATCAGTAGAGGTTGTCCTGTGTTGCTCTTTGAACATTATATTTATTTCATTGGTGTGTAACACCTTAACATTGCTTTTGCGGTAGAGTTCAAACATTTTTTCGCATTCTACGTATGAATCGATGTTTAAGTATAGTAAGTATAATACAATTGACAGTAGGAAGATGGAAATGAGTCCTGAAAAATCAAGGTTTTATCGTCATAGACGTAGGAACTTTCAGTTTTTAAACGAGTGTAATTTCCTGGCAACCGACCGAAGGAAAATCTCATTTCTGGAGTCAAATCGATTTTCCATTTTTTGGTTTTTGTTTTAAGTTTATTCGACTGCCATCTCGATTATGAATGCAACTTAACTCTTTCAAAATAAGCATGCTGGAGAGCATATGTACAATTTGAAAATAATTATGATCTATCGATCTTTGGAGACCTTTCTTTTCATATCTGTGTCGAATTCGGTTGGACAAACCGAACCATTATTACCAGTATTATTCGAACATACATATAGAGTATGTAGACGAGCTTTCTAAGTGAATTTCGTTTCATGTGGTAGTATCTTCGATTATTTAGTCCTGGACGCCCAGTTGCCCTTATCTCACCAACATTAACCGAAGGTGCTATCATTCTAAAACCTTTAAATGGACAAATATTTTTTGAGCATGCGCAATAGTCTTTTTGGTCGATTTTCAGTTTCTTGTTTCTGTGAATTTGAAGTAATTTAATTACGTTCCTGTGAATCCAGTGAAATCGAGGGAAGCTCATGTTCATTTCAGGGCTTTGGGTGTTCCTGATTTATGTGTATACCTGGGTATCTAGTATTAAACGATGGAAGGGTAGTATCTATCAGCGTTCAAAAATCTATCAATGCGTTTCAAGAGTAAACTGGAAAATGGCGCGGGTGCTAAATTATCACCGTCGTTGGAATTTCTTCTCTTTTGCTATCTCAATTGACTCGTGTCTCTTATCTTGTCGTACGAGCTGTTGGAATAGTATTTACATCGTTCCTCCACCTGCACGCCCTCACCGAAATGTCGGAAATGGTGTCAGTCGCCAGCGAAATTAACAAGCCCCGACCTCAATCAAGGCTGTGTCGTAACCACGTGTAACATGGGTTGCCTATCGTCTTTCAGTGTGGCACCTTTCTGTTACACGACAAGCGATTTGACGTCTAGAGTGCGGCTCATTTCGTTTTTACTATTTTCCTCCCTCTCTTCTTCCTCGACATTAGCCTCACCGGCCACCGTTCGTTTCATTTTCAGTATATTATATCAATTCGCTTCTTATACACGAACTCTCGTTCTCCACCTATTCAACTTGTTCTCCCTCTCCCCCGCCCGTCAATTTCTCTTTTCATCGTCGCTCGTTGGCGTTTCCTCTGCAGTCTTCCCTCTGTGTGGTACGCATTCCGCAGCCGTCGACGTTATGCGGTTTCCAGTGCTCTCTGTAAAAAGGTAATTCTAATTCGCGTATAATTAGGTATAAAACAACTACGTACGTTGAGCTAGTGAGCTGGTGATCGGTGTGTGTGTGTGTGTGTGTGTGCGCGCGCGCTCGCGCCAGCGGAGTTGACTGGTACGATACGTGTCCACGTGAACGTGTTGTTGTAGCCTACCAACTTTTAGTCTTACGACTATTGACAGCTCGTTTGTATGGCGTGGCCATTCTGTGGATGTGTACGCTACTCTGCCTGAAAGGTGGTTTCTGAGCAGAATGAAGTGCCTGTGTTCCAGATTTTGTCTGAAATATGACGTGGATCCTTGTTGGCGCGCCACGAATCGCATTATTATTGCATTAATTGATTGAATTGAAGTTTGAACCGTTCTCCTTCTCTTTGTGTTAACCTGTTCTGTTGGTTGGAAGAGAATCTCGCTATGCGTGCGCAGGTGTGCAGTGAGTCGGTTGAACGTGGACGTGAGGTGGCAAGGTATTTGGTTATTTCCGTTTTCATCTTCTGTATGTCCGCGTCCCTGCTACCTCCGCTGACCCATAATATGTGTGTGTGTATGTATTAACGAATCTCTGTATATCTATGGTTGTGTGGTCGGCGGCGGTTTTCTAGTCTATGATGATGAAAATTGAAATGGTAGTGAATTGTTTCGAGTAAAGAATAAACGCCGAAAACGCATCGCTGTTAGCGGACATACTTAAGGCTGCCCACCATCGTCAGCAGGAAATTATAATTTGACAAAATATGTGTAATTGGGAACTTACTTTTTGTTTTTGTTTGTTGATAGTTGATGGTTGATATAATAATTATTATAAATACATGCCCACTCTTATTAATAATTTACAGATCTCGTATCAAATGCAAGAATTGTGATCATTGAAAATAATCGAGACAACAAAAAATTTTTAATAAGCTTCTCCATTTCTGTATAAAACGAGAGAATATCTAATATTTCGAACATACGGCTCCGTTGCAGGACGCAGAGGGTATTGAAAAGCTCCACTAATTGATCTTCATCGTGTAATGCGAGAAGTATCATTCTATATATTTAAGGCGCTTGGGTGCCTTTCAGTACCCGTTTTACGAAAAGTATTATTCTGTGTTTTAATGGCGCAGGGGATACGGTGCCAATTTCTACAGTTAATGACAATACAGAATTCGAAAGTATCTCTATATATTGATCGATGAAGGTTATAAGAATCTGTGGGTTGATGAATTTGACATGCTGAAAGTTGATTCGTGCTATTCATCGAGGATATATATATGATGGAAAGGACACATGGGCAGTTTCGGTGTCCTACCTATAGAAAGCGCTTCTTCAAACACATGTACTTCCAACTAAATATCTGATTGGAGGAAAATCTCGCAACGTGCATTTGTTTATAAACACTGGCGTTCAAAGTACCTTACTTTTACACCGATTTTCGTCTAATTGGTTGGGGTGTTCAGTCTGGGGTACTTCCTACACCAGCACACGGTATCTATAGTCTGGACACTCAACCTCACGTTAAAACTTCCGTGTCATCTTCATCATATATATATCCTCAAAGGAGCTACTCTATCGCTATGACATTTAAAAATCAATTGTTTAATAAACTCTTCCTGCCTGAAACCATGCAGACATACCGCAGGACTCGTTGATTCGGATTTTTGAAAATTAGAAGATTGCCATTTGTGACGGTTATATATCGTAACAGAACAATGAAATACACAATTTAGTTAAAAAGGTGTATTAAACATAAACTTTATAGAAGAGTAACAGTTATAAACATTAAGAATTAAAAGAATAGGTGAGATTGTAACAACATCAAGAAGAGTTAATCAGAACAAATTAGAATCTTTTAGAATTAAGTAGAATCTATATGAATGTATTAGAATCAATGAAATAGTATAAAACATGAGATTATATAGTAATTAAAAAGAGGAAGGTTCAGGCAAATTTACAGAGTGTTGGAGAAGGGTTTTGATCTTATTGGTTAATAGAAATATATGTACATTAAGTATGACCAATGGTCTCGTAAGAATATGACATAAAGTGGGTGTTCACAAATGAATTAGTAGAAATTAGTGTATATGCAAGATTGCAGAAATAGTATAAACAAAAGATGAGTTCATTGTTTATGAGTAAACACAGTAACTGTTTATGTAGGTAAATGATGTCATCAAACAAGTCTTGACTTGAAGAAATGACGTGAGAGTTAATGAATGAGAAATAATAGGAAAATAGAGAGAAAGTAATGATGATGATGATAATTAATAATACGAAAATATTTCATATTATAGACGATACGAAAATATCGTTACACCATTTTCCCCATAAATTTTTGTTTAAGTAATCCATAAGTTTTTATTTTATTTTGAAAAACCTAGTAGATATCTGCTGGTTGATTAAGAAAAAAAGGTCCTCTCTTGCAAGTTACTGAAAAATGAATCCATACAAAAATTAATTTTTTGTTTTCATTCCATTCCAAAATTCATTTTGGTCAAACATTTGATGAGATATAGGTTGCTGAGTTTCTAAATTATTAACAATTTGGTTCTGACTCGGTTCCAAAAAAATGGAAAAAACTAATGCAGCAGCAGCTTCATCAGAAAAAGTTGGTTTTTGAAAATTAAAAAATTAATTGATGAAAATTTTTTTTCAAAAAAAAGAACAGACTTAAAAAAAACAATAAAAAGTACACTTAAAATAGAATAGTTGTTTGTGATACAAATGTAAAAAGTAGGTGATTTTGATGAGAATTGGCTTGTATTGAAAATCACAAGTATCAATCACCTACTGTATACACGTGTGTCACACTGTTCTTTGCAACAATTCCCCCTAAAAAAAAAGAAAAAGAAAAAAGAGGCAAATATATATTTTTATACAATATATGATCAGAAAGATAATGTTTACATGGGGATTTTTCGAGTGAAAAGTAGTTCATTGTGGAATACATATTCACACAAGAAGGTAATCAACAGATTATTTGCATGTTCTGCCACTTCATATGTAAACATTTAATTAAGCCAAAACCTGGGCAAACACTTGCAATTTTAGAATCAGTTTGGACGGTTTATATAGGGGCTTATTTTCATGCACACATACACACATATGTAAAAAGTACGTATGTTTGTGTATAAGGGTGGTTTGTCATTTTTTGTAGAAATAAGAAATGGCAGATCAGTTTGTATACTGAATCGTGACATCACTATAATTGTTGGATTAGTCATGGTTTGGTTTTTGTACATTACTTGTAAGTTCATATAAGTAATTTTGTTTGAATGTATTTTGTGCTATTTGTTTAATGTCTTAAAGACAAATATTAGCTGGTCTTTTGGTGGCAACTGTCATTGGAGGTCCAACCCCATTTACCTCATACAAGTAATGTCCCCACACTCATATTATTGATGAATATAATCTCGATATAAAGTGAACACACCTCCATGTAAAAACTTGAGGCATCTTTTTATATGGAAGCATATTCAGTTTTCATCGAGGTAGAGGTTACATTGTCTCAATGAAACGCTAAATCTTCAAATGTATAAAATGACATATGCACCCAAGATGATGTATAAAGTAAAGACCGATATATAATGTATTTACTTTTTACATCGGTCCTAAATTGTCCTAAAATTACCTGTTTTATACATTATCAAAGTGCGTATAAAAATGAAGTTTATAAACAGGTGTTGCAAAAAAATAATTGTTTTACAATTTCTCCTGCAAGTTCTAGTTCTAGATACTGGAATTATTGGTTTCAGCACTAATTAAAAAGTTCTGTTATAAAATTGGAAGGAATTAATGTAGGTTTAAGGCATACTTGGTGAAGGAAAAGAGTACCAACTTCAGTAATTTAGTCCTTAAATTTAGATTTTGCTGGAAAAATTTTAAAAGAAGTATTTTTCACTTATTAGTGCATTTTTTATTGTTTGTTCTGAAGTCTGTTTTATTTATTTTTTTAAGTAATTTTTCTTTTCTATTATTAGCGGCAGTATTACTTCGAAGGTAACAGTTTTTTTGTTTAAAAATAATTTCAAAACTACCTCATCAATTCTAAAAAAAATTTAATTGGACCACTATGGGATCATCATCTATCATTTAAAAACAAAATCATCAAAATTGGTGCCCAGGTTGATAAATTACTCAGGAACAAACATAAAAAAAATATATACGGATTGAACTGATGACCTCCTCCTTTTTTTGAAGTCAGTTGTAGAGTTACTAATAAATCATAATTGATGATTGTATTAAATTTGTAACTATTGACCTAAAATTGTACAGTTTATTACATTACCTTTTTTAAACCAAAACAGAAAATTGACTTTAGGAGGTATGGTCTGACTGATCCTCATAAATATTTTAAAATTAGATTGACAGATCAATAGATCAAAAGATTGAAATCTTGGATCATTAGATCACTTCAAATAAATGATCTAACTTTGGGATAGATTGCTTTTTTTCAGATATTTTAGATCTTTAGATCTTCAAATAAGATTGTTTGTTATAACGACAGTGAAGTGCTCAAATCAGATACTAATCAAATCATATTATGATAAAAATAAATTAACAAATAATTTAAACTTATTATTCTACTTTTAATTTTGTCCTTTTTTTTCATATTTAAGTTCTTACATGGTGGAAAGAGATGATGATGAGGAAATTGGGAAGTATATAATTAATTTTATTTTTCATACATTAACAAAGAGGATTTTTTTTTTGGCATTTCCTCTTGCATCCATAAACAGATGACAGATGAAAAGTACCTGGAAGAATAAATAAAGACTTTTGACAGTTATGGAATTTTTTTTTTGTTATATAATAAACAATCTGGCTAATCTACTGATAGCTACAACATATAGATAAAAGAAAGAAATGATAATGAAAAAATAAAATTAGAAAAAAATTATCAGTAATATCATTAAGATTCAAACACAGATAGCAGAGGATACAGTCTAGGTTTTTAGCCTAGAGCCATGGAGAAGCTCCAAAATTATTTATTTAATCATTACTACATATAACACCTGTCTAAAAACACCTTTTATAACCTTTGATAACAATAAAAATATTCCCTTTGAATGTTAACGTTTTCCAAAATATGTTAAAAATAAGTTTTTAAAAGATAAGCTTTTATTTATTTATTTTTTGGCTTTAGCATCATGCGAAATAAATATTATTTTGTTGCTGATGGTTGGCTGCAGTATTGGTATATTTTAAAATTGCAGTAGTGAGTAGAATAAAATTATAAAAAGTACTTATCACACCTTAGACCAGCGGTTCTAAACCTGAGGTCTGCAAAGTTGGCTGTGGGGCACCTCAACCAGCTTCTTTGTTGCCAATTTTTTTTTTTTAATAATCAAATTTCTCATTTGTGAATGTACTTGGGGGTGTACTAAGTAATGGTTTCTGTGCTGGGGCGTCCTTGAGTAAAAAAGGTTAGGAACCCTTAGACTATTCTTATTATTTCAGAGGAAGATAAATTGATTATTCCTATTTTGAGCATAGTTTGAAAAAAATAAAAAAATAATTTGTATTCTTTTTTACTGATAAATTCAATAAATACATCAACAACTGGCCAGAACTGTGGGACCATTGTCTCAAACTAGGACAATCCCGGTTAAACCATAACATATATAGTAAGCCTGTTCATAGCTATGTTTTATCTTCAGCCTGAATTTTAAACTTTCCCCAGTGGCTGCTATTTAATTCAGAAAATAACTAGTTGAAGTGTATAATTATACACTTTAACTGATCATAATAGGTAGAATTAACAGATTTCTTACTTTAATTGTAACATATATATATGTATATACAAGCCCTTAAGGGCTGCTGAGCAGCACTTTGGCTTATACCAGCCCTGGATTTTTGCTGGCATACTGAAGTAACCCTAGAATTCATTGTTTTGGCGGAAGCAACGAACATTGTTTTTGTATCTGTGCGTGGCTGTGTGGGTAGTTATGCACGCACTATTGATTTTGCAAGTGAATTTCTCAGCCGTAATTTTAATTCTCAAATTATGTTCCTTTATGTTTATTGTAGTGATACATATAGAACATAATATATGAATTTGAGTTTTTTTTTTTGTTAAAATTTTCTTTGGGTTATGAAACTAAAAATTTATCTACCCTCACCTCGGGTTGTTTCATTAGATCAAGATTAATAAGTAGATTTTCAAAGAAAACCTATCTACTTGAAATTTTAAAAATATAGTTCCCGTTCACTTTTTTTTAGCGATGGTTCTTACGCTTTTGATCGTGAAGAATGAAAGAAATCTTTTTCTGTGAGTTCAATCTGTCATGTATACGAACCTACCTAATCTATCCTTTGACACCAAATATTTAACTAACAAATATCATAATTATGATACCAATTACCAATCGGATATTACGAAAAATTTGAAAGTTAAAAAAAGTAGGTACGCCTGACATTACTTCAATCTACAAATATAGGGAAAAATAATCTACAAATGTTTGAAAAATCTCTAGTATTTTGAAAAATGATATACTTTGTAAGGTTGGCAACCCTGTTCGTGACGAAACTTCCCCAGATTTGATTTTTTTACACTGTAGGTAGAACAGGTAGAAGCTAGTTGAATACCTTGAAAATATGAAAACGTGTCGGACGAGGACTGCGGCGAAAGTCAGTGTTAGCAATTGTATAGATGTAGAATTGTATGCTATAATACGAGCAATAATGCTTAGTGGTCTGACACGTTGATGCTTGAAACGAATTGAATAATATTCATTGTTTCTTGAAGTGATAAGTTAAATAAAAACATTATAAAAAAAAAAGAAAACTGTATAAAAAGAGCATGATCATGGGCATGGCAGCGACCGAAATTAATGCAAAACGAGTCTGCGTCACGATAGATTTCCGACTGCATGACGTAACAATCAGCGGCCTTTAGAATGTTCTGATATAATTCAGGTTAACGTGGAATGGTCGAGGGCCGGGGTGTTGGCCTTATCATTCCTTGCGGCGACCTCGATTATATTTTCTGTTCTTTTTTTTCGAATTCATTAATTTCGACTTTACTGTGAGCATTGCATACGTCGATTATTTTTTGTTGTATTTGTTTTAAGCTATTCTCTCTTTTTCTGTTCCTCCAAATGTGGAACGTTGGATATAGCTTGAAGACGAGTTTTTTTTAGCAATGCCACCGGCAGTTGTGTACTGCGATCAATATGGTTGAAGACTGTATTTTATTTAACTAATTTTCAGTTGGTTAAGTGTAATAGTTGAATGAAACTGAAAGTGAATGAATGGCTCGATTGTCTATCAGGATATTGGTATGTGTTGGCATTGCGTAAAGGAGATTGTTCTTGGCTCTATATGTTTCTTACTTCCTCGAATTAAACTGACCTAAACCGATTTTACTATGACGGACAAAAAATGACCCTCTTTTTCTAAATTTCATTCCGAAATGACACGAGGACTTGACCACGTCAATTATTGAAATTTATACCGAAGCTGAACATGTAACAAATTATCAAAAATTAGTGAGCTGGTTTTTTTTCTCCCGAGTAAAATTTGAAAAAAATTGTCCAGAGAAGTGTCAACCTTCGTCTCAACTCTCCTTCTAAGCGTATCTCGAACATGTTTCATTTAATAAGATATAGGTCGGGTACCGGACTACATGCAAGCCACCTTTGTCCTTTCACTACTGGATGAATCCATAACCTGAAAATAAGCATGATGTTTGGTTCAAACCTGTAGTACTTCTTTTGCGTATTTATCAACTTATCAGCCATTATAAGTAGCATAGAAGAAATTGGTGATTCTAGACAGAAGTTTATAAAATTTTACCACATATCTCCTCACTCATCAAGAAAATTTAGCCTATGAGTTAAGATTCCTGTTCCTAATATTAGCTGTTTTAATGACCTCCATCAGACTTAGATTTTATCAGATAAATCCAAACAAAAGATGTAGTGAACAGAGCTGGACTCATTTCTTCGTTCCAGTTCATATTTCTTGAAAAATTTAATTTAATTGCTTGGTACTTTTTGGAAAGAATGAATCCATTGTAGATCATGGGTAGCTGGCTTTCTACGAAAGAACGATACTTTAGGCGTGAAAATTGGCCTTGATAAGTGCTTGTATGAAAAAATTTATTACCATCTTTATTTATTGATTTTCCTTGTTGAGAGTCGTTATCCCGAAAATTGCTCTCCCGAATTCTATGACCATAGACTTCTCTAATTTCGTAGACCGAATGCAGCGGAGGGATCAAGTAGTTTTTGGCAGTTTTAATGGCTTCGATCATTCAATTTTCAGTCGTGACTATATTGTATTTCGCGTACCTTATGTGGATACTGGGCTTGGATGCGTTCACTTGGTACCACCATGCGTGCATTTTATCAAGTAGACCTCGAGAAATTGATGATTATGAATGTATGTCATAATCTCTTCACATTCACATACTTTTTTCAAGGCTGGGCGAAGTATTCTGGCGATCGACGTCGTCATAGGCTCCAAAATGAGTTTAAAATTAAAAATGTTGAAAGCGTAGGTCAGGCGTGACGATGAAAATAATTTCTCTGAATCTATACCGTTATTAAATTTTTAAGTTGTCGATGAGAATGCGGTAGGCAGAGAAAGAGAAGGAAGGTAGACATATGTTTAAGCGACAATGAGAGAGGAAAACAGAGAGCGTGTGAGAGTAAAAAAATGGAGAAGTAATGCGCCAGTCGGCAGTACTGACGACAGTTATCCTTGTGTAGTATTGTGTACTCATTGATCAATGTGTCTTGAGTAAATTGAGTCTGTCTTGTTGGTAAATTTTCGAAGGTTTAGGTCAATGTAATGGTTTTGAGGAGTAATACGTAGATGGTCATGAAAAGGTCATAGTAAATTATGAATGTGAAATTGTTTCGTGACTTGGTTTCTGTTTCATCCGTTTCAGTAAAAGTTTTCAGTTGTTGGCTTGAAATCTTCACAACATGGGAAACATCTGCCGGGTAAATTGTGACGTGATAATTTTGGAAAATGTGAATGCATGCTTCTGAGGTTCGAACTGTTAGGAAATTACTTACAATTGTTTGGGCCAAATATATTCGAGGTAAATCTACTCCCATAGAACCTTTTGATCGTGAATAGTTTCCTTTTATTTTCCGAGAACAATTAATGTTTCTGACGTATCCAAATATCAAATTATTCCTTACATTCTTTGGCGTAAAAAAATCTTGCTATGTTTCCAAGTCACTCGCATGATCCTTGCACTTCTGCAGCTTTCATCTGTTATTCTAGAAAATTATTCAGACTTTCATTCGTATCATTCATAAATTTATAGACGATGAAAATTGTACTGTTGTTAAAAATTAAACAAAATAATTGTATTAAAATTATCGTTTTCCCAAAAATATTGAACAAATTGGCCCGAGGATGGGATGAAAGTACAGGATTGTGGGTATGATTGGGAAAGATAATAAATCTCTTATTCGATATTTTGTAGTGTTTCAGTAGGTATATAAATACAATTTTATAATCGAATATTTGAAAAAAACAGTTTCAGTCAAGTATTAATATATTGTTGATAGGAGGAAGGTAATCTCAGTTTTCGCATTGATTATGGCCACTTAACCATTTTCTTTCAAAGTTCAAGTTATCAAAGACAGTAAACACTTGTGAATACTTCATAACTTTAAGCAGTTGTTCCCAAACTGGAATGCGCTTTCCTCGATGGCAGGGATTGGTGTGTGAGATCATTCTATTAGAGGAGGAGAGCTATTGAGCGGACTTCATTTTCAACAGAATTATGTATATCATGATTTTGATAACTAGAGTGCGGATTTTTCGACATTATTAAGGTAAAAATTCGGCAATGAAAATTGTATTTTCGGCATTATTTCGCAAAAACGCAAAACAGTTCAATTTTTTCCTAAAATCTCCGATTTTTTATATGAAAATAATGTATTTGTAACGGCATAGAAGAGATCTTTTAGTACTAGATAAGACCACTTTACATGTTACACCATTCACGAAATATCAATACCAAAAATAAATATCAATATCTTTGAAGTATTAAATAATTAAATAATTTATTATCCACAACTCTGATGGTGGACCTTAACTTCTGGATTTAGTCCTTAAATAAAATAATTCAGACATAATTAATAAATCATAATATAATAAAATAATATTTTGTACATACAACAGTACAAGTAAATATTTAGAGAACAGTAAAATACAGATTCATTGGTAAAATGAAAGAGTTTTACTAAAGAATAGTATTCTACAGAGACCAAAACAGTACAGTTATTCTGTTGAAAACATGAGTTTATATATCCTCTCAGGGATATGTGTTTTCATTGTGTGTTAATGTGAGTGAAAGAGGGATTAATTGAACGGAATTTATCGTTCGAGCATATTCAAGGGACCAATGAAAATATGATGTCACCAAATACACCGTTATAATGTTTACATGTTTTTACAAGTGTAGGGACAAAGTAACTCAAATATTTACAGGGACAATTGTCTTATAATACGGGGAATATTTTCGTGTTCAAATATGTTCTTTTATATTTTATTTTAGACGAATATATACGTTACAGTATTGTTTAACAAGAAATTCAATGAATTCATTTTTAGAGCTCTAGAATATATGTCGTTTATTAACAGGATGAATACCTAGGTCAATTCAGCTCCCTACAATTTGATTTTTTCTTTCTTATAGACAGCTGTAAATAGTCATAAAAACTTCAAATTTCAGTTTTCTCTCCAATTTCATAGTTTTTCTGGTAAAATGGGTATTTTTGGAAATTTTTTGGCAGTTGCGTGACATTTACTCCATTTTTGGTATTTTTTGGCAAAATGAAATTTTTTTCAGCCTCGTCCCTCAACTTATAAAACAAACTTTAGTTTGATTTCCAAGCATTGTCTTTTAAGGAAATGATTAGACAAATGCTGGAGAATCCTCATCTTTTTGATAACTATTGTCAGAGGATTAATTACCACTGTTCCCCTCATTAAAAACATTGTTTTTTTCTTGGTTCAAACAGTCACATTTTGTTTGAATTTTGGTGCATTCTGTTGGATGCCAAATTAAATATCAGAATTGAAAAGTGAAATTTTTATCCTACAATTTCAAAATATTAGAAGATTCACAATCTTTCTTTTTCCTCCTTGTTTGTGGGGAATATAATCTATCCAGCTCACATTTTGAATGTGTAGTTTTAGAAATAAGCCATAAAAAATGATAAAGTAATGAAAAATTTGCTATTTCTGGATTATTTTGTCAATTATTTCAAAAAATAATGATCGTAGAAAAAAATTGCTTGTGCTGATCCTCCTATTTTGTAAGAAATTCATTTTTACTATCAGTTTTCATCCAAGATGAAGTAATTGTCAGTCAATGACGGAAGAAAATACAAAAACAGAACTTCATCTTTTCTATTGTTCAATTTTTTATGGTTTACTTTTAAAAAACTAATGACAATACAAAAATTAATTTAGTTATGGATTTAAAAAAATTTTATCTTTCCAATTGTATCAGTTTCAGTTTTTTATCTCCAGTAGCTGCTGGGGAATCTTGGGATGAAGGAGGGAAGTTTTTTCAAAATTTA
This sequence comes from Ericerus pela, assembly GCA_011428145.1. Taxonomy (NCBI): domain Eukaryota; kingdom Metazoa; phylum Arthropoda; class Insecta; order Hemiptera; family Coccidae; genus Ericerus; species Ericerus pela. The sequence continues at coordinate 157,043 of WOFM01000203.1, read as the reverse complement.
AATGTTGTGAATCACAATTGAGATCCTAGCACTTTGTTAATGTTTTAGTGGCAAATGTAACTATTCATAGGTCTGTCCATATACAAATCAACAACAAAGTCTAAATTCTGTTCCCAAACAGAGTTGAATAAAAACATATAAAAAGCAGAATTGAAGAGCATGGAATATTTATATGGAGTAAATCCAGAGGCATATAGCTAAAGTGGTGTCCCAACATTCTATTTGCGCTATGGTACAAAAATGTGACAAAGATCTTCGGCCATCATCATCATCATCATCATCATCATTAAAAATTCAACTTCGTTCAATGTTCTATGCAGCCAAAGTTCCACATATTTCATAATGAAAACAGACATCTCCATATCAATACACACACACACACACACACACACACACACACACACACACACACACACACACATTATGAAACTATGACACATGCGCAGTAACAAATATCAGACTTCGAAATACTTTATAACATACTATTTTTGTCATGTTTTTGATAGGGCGTTTTTAGCTATAAATCTCTGAGTAGATCACATTCTATTGTAATAAATTATTTACTACTGTGCAGCACCTTGAAAATTTTGACCCACAACTGAGAACGATACAAACCTGATAGTATACCATAATGTCCATTATTATTCGCACTGTCATTAAAATCCTCATTAAAATAGGCTAGGTAGGTAAGTGTCCTCTACCCTTCTCTTTTCTACCTCCAGTGGGTAATGAATTTCAACATATACTTCTTGGTTAAATGGTAACTCTTTGTCCCTATTCGCGGTATAACTGCGAGCAAAGCCGCGCATGTTAAAGCTAGTATTTTATATTAACCAAGTTACACTATCTGTGGTCTCTAAAATGAAATATGAACTTTGTGATGTAATTATTGATATTTTTCTTCATACATAATTATGTTGTAGAATTTTTCTGCAATGTTGGAGTAGTTGGGTAGTTTGGTCCTTATGCTGTGTTACATTACTCGTGTGATGCAGTGCTGTTTTCTGTGTTAAAATTGTAAACTTCAAATGCCTTCCAACAAAGGCACAGCAAACTAATCATTAAAACGGTGATGTATTACTTTCCGTGAAGCGCTCTAAAATTTAAAATTTGAGTTTTAATGTGCCAGTCGATATTATTGTGGCTGTGGCGTTTTAAGAATTGAGAATTCTGTAGGAAGAGACCCGATTGTATTTTTTGTTGAATCATTTATGAATTTTAACTGAACAACGGAACTTTAATTGAAGAATTTGTAATTTTTTTGAAAATTGCCGGGTGTTCAATGGAAAACGTTCTATCTATCTCCACATTTACTTTTAAGCCTAGGTCCTACGAGTGTTCATTGACGGATGTCAGAATTGCCGTCCGTTATCAAGTATTAAAAATTATTTGATAACTGCCCCATGGCACCGGATGTCAAAATTATTTATTTTTTGTACTTCCCACTGAGATAGAAGGTTGAAAATTGGTATGAAAGTGCTTGAGTATCATATCTGATTTTTTTTTTTTTTGAAATTCCAAAAATAAGAAAGGGGCAGCAGATATGGACCAAAAATTCATTTTCTTGGAACTTTCAACATATATATACTGAAATTATCCAACTCAACACAAAGGTGGTATAATATTGTTTGTTTATGCCTTAAAAAAATATTTTTTGAGGTACTGAGTTCAAATTGGACCTTAAGTTTTTTAATTTGATCAATATTTTGACCTAAGGGACTCAAAAAAGGGCCCAATTTTGTTTTTTTACATTTTAGTATGTAATACATCATTTGTAATGTTTCTTGAGGTGCTGAGTTCAAATTTGTCATAATTTTTTAATTTGACCAATTTTTTGACCCCAAGGGACTCATGAAAGGGCCCAATTTTGTTTTTTTTCATATTATTATGTAATACATCATTTTTAATGTTTCTTGAGGCACCAAGTTCAAATTTGACATTATTTTATTCATTTGACTCATTTTTAACCCCCTAGGCTCAAAATGAGAGGAAATTTTGACTTTTCATATTTTGTAGTGTAATACATCATTGATAATAGTTTTTTAGCTGCTGATTTTATATGATGTATCACTCAATAATATCTAAGCATAGTATCTCAACTGCCTGTTTGGGGTGACAGGGGGCTCAATAAGGGGTTTGATCAAAAAATAGATTGCAAATATAAACTCAGCATCTCAAAAAATATTATTAATGATATATCACTCAATAATATCAAAGAATATTATCTTAACCCCCTATTTGGGGTCACGGGGGGCCAATGATGGGTTCAATCTAAAAACGGATTATAAATGTAAACTCAGAGCCTCAAAAAACAATATTATTGATGTATCATTCAATAACATCCAAGAATATTATCTTAATTCCATTTCTTGGGCTACAGAAGGCTAAATGAAGGGTTAAATCTAAAAATGGGTTGCAAATATGAACTCGCCCTCAAAGTAAATAACTCCCCAGGCACCACCAAAAATTTTTTCCAAGGCTGTGCTTTAATATAAAAACAAATAAGGAATAATTGGTTTTTGATTTTCTTAGTTTTTATTATTTTTCAATGTTTTGAATTTGTCTATAAATAAGGGGGTGGGGGTGCAAGTGCACATCCTTTCATCCCCTCCCTCACAGTCACCATGAACTTTCTAAATTGATGAGCTTAACTAAACCAATGTACAAACACAGGAGAGTGAGGAATGAATGAATGAGAAACCTGTGAAAGACGTGAAAAGTTTGCTGATGTGTCAATTCTATGACATCACACCCACTGCTCAAAAAATATCACATATTTTGACAACTCAACTTTACCATTCATTTTCTCCCATTCTATCCAACCAATTTTAATGCGGTTTCACTGATATTTTTTATTTTTTTTAAAGAATTTGAAAATATGTTTACTGAAAATCATGTCCAGTACCCTATTTTAGACTTAGAAATTTAGGGACATTGTAAGTGGTTTAAGGAGTGTCTTGTTGAGGATTTAGGTATCTATTTATATGGATACATTAAAGTTGTTCGGTAGTGTCTTTGACACTACCACATTTTATGTTGTTTTTTTTTCTTTTTATGGAGTGGCAGTTTGTGAGATTTAAACTTCAGTTGGATATAATATTTCCTTTATTTACGACGAATAAAAGTCATCGATGATGAAGTGAGTGCTTGATGTTACTTCTTCTTCATTCCGAGTACAGTAGTTACTTCTTTTACTCATTTTGTTTCTCCTTGGGTTGAACTTGAATTATGGTTATCTTTTTCAAGTGTAATTCATGTGATTTATGATTGTATGTACGTTCAAAATTTAATTTTACTTCCGATCTCTAATTTATGGCTATAATAATTATTGTTATTCGGATTCGGGATTTGTCTCGCATATACCTACGCCAAGAACTGAATCATTAAAGTCTCTTGTAAACCTATTTACTGATATTAGGTCAGACGTAAAAAGAATTAGGAATTGTGCACGTGTCCAGTAGCTCCGCATTAGCTTTGCTGATGTGTAATTGGAAAGGAAATGGTCGTGAACGTCTTTTCCATTCACGTTTTATGCACACCATCTCTCCTGGAGAGAAGCGAACAAATTCGTACGATACCGTACGAATGTAGGATACTAGGGCTAATGCTGTGTAATTGAATCGTTAGTCGTTACTACGTAAGAAATTGAATATGATGTCAAATGCATTGTAAAAGTTGGAAATATCGAGTCTCTTCTTTTTCGAATGCACTTTTTTTTTGTCTCTTTCTGTCGAATTGGTTCGCCGTGGGAGTGAATTATTTCCAACTTATTTCTGCTCTCCCAAACATCCGCTTCGTCTTCGCAGCTCAAAATAAAATGAACATTAATGTTTTCGATCGACGTTATCCACGAATCCGAAAGTATAGAGAAATAGTAGGTATCTGTATATTGCGTGTATGGGTTTCGTATTTGAGGTTAATTCGTCATAATTATCGGTATGAGGAAGTTCCGAACGCAGTCGATTTGATGATTCTTGTGGAAAAGCTACGCCTGTGTATCCAGTATAGAGAGTTACCTGGAGTACAACCGGTTGCTCGTTTTAATTTCCTTCTTCGTTCTGCCGTCGTGTATTTACAATTATGAACAATCCTCCTCCCGTCTCGTTCCTCCCGATTTCTTGTCCGCGCGACGGTCACTCGACACTGAAATCGATGGTGAAAAGTGATCGTCGCGAGGATCATTAGGTTGTTGTGTAAATTGCCTGTCATAATCGTTTACTTGTTTCGTTTATGATGTGGCTTCTGGTGGATAGTATAAATGGGGCTTATTAAGCAAAAATGTTGGACGAGAACAGAACGATGTATTTTCGTACGATAGGTCAGAGCTGGATGTATGTGACCTGAAAATTCGTCGTAAATTTTTAGTTCTGGTTTGCAGTGACGATGTTTGGTGGATGGTTGATGGTGCAGGATTCACTGTTGAAAGTTGACAAAATCAGTTGTAGAAGGCCCCAAAACTTTTCAATACTCGTTTTTCTCTCATTTTCTGTTTTGATTGTTAGGTTTGTTTTGTGCGTTTTGATCTTCTTGAAAATTTCAGCGGAATATTCTATTTTCGTGTTCTTTCCTAACCAGGCAAATTTTCATGTCAGAATTGATATATTAGTCTGTTTTTTTCGTCGAAGGAATTTTTTACCTCTGGTGCAAAAGAGTTATACTCCTTGAACTTTCGCATTGTTTTCTTGGGTAGATTAAAAATTCCACAAATAGTTTGTTTTCCTTACGTGGTAATGCCACCATCAGTTGAACGATAAAACGCGCTTTAATTTGTTCTTTGTTACTGGAACAAGTAGCAGGGTACGAATTCTACTTTTGATTTTTCTTAGAACTTAATGAAATCGACAATTAATTGATGCGTTGCTAAAATTAAACTTTGTGGAATTCGACGTTTACTAGAAAAATTTTCATTTTCGTTTGTAAAATACACTATGGCTCATAATGTATTATTTAAATTTTTTTATTCAAAAGGTATTCTCTTTTCCCTTCTTTTTTTTTTCTTCCTCTTCAGATTTGACGATATTCTTTCCTATGGTTAAACTCAATTCGTCTCACCTTTTTTTTTTCCTTCAATCTACAAGTAGTAGTAGTAATTTTGTTCCTTACATAAGTTGGCTTATGGTTCTTTCAAATGCGTAAGGCGACGATGAAAAACCTTTTTATGAAGAATTTCTTCACCTAATCTTGTTTCTGTGTCATATCAACAAATTATTTGAAAGCTTTAATTCTAACATTATCTTTATCGTAATTTATTTCTATAAGTTTTTTCTATTGCATAGAGTCGAAGAGAACGGATTGATCCATTTTCATAATTGAGGAGACAAAAGAAAGGTCTCACCTTGTAGATATGTCATCTGAATAGAAAAAGTCTATAGCCCCCGTGGATGAAAAGATGTGGATTTTGACCTTCACGCCTCCAAACTTTTTGAGGGAAATCGTCTTTTAAAGATGGGACTTCTTAAAAAAAAGTAACAAAAAAAATGTTATAACGTTATTATCCCTTCCGGCTGCTAATAAAATTATGACGTCATCAGCCCCTCCTCCTTCCAAAGTTTTCAAGTTTAAAATGATTACCCCATCATCCCTTTCAGCTGCTAAAATTTTCAAGTCCAAAATGATAACTAGTGTATTGTAATTTTCCTGACGAGCCCCGCAATGTCCCCTGACTGCCCTCTTAAATAAATAAATAGCATAAATAAATAGATAGGTATCTCAAAGGCAGCTGAAGGGGCTGAGAAGACGTTATAATTTCGGACTTAGATATTTGGAGGCTTTGCCAGTGGTGTAAGGGATGTCCTGTTGAGGTTTCAGGTATCAATTTATTGCATATTGATGTGGATGTATTAAAGATGTTCTTCGGAAACATCTTTGACACTAGCGCATTTTATGTTTTTGTTTATTCATTTTTTTCTACCATAAACATATTTCCCTAAATAATATTACTGTCAAATGAATTCATAGTTTGAAAATGAAATGAGGGAGAAGGAAGATAATATGGAGGGAGAGTTAGGGAGGGAAGCAAACTATATTATGTGAAAGATTTGGTTACTTTTAACAAATGCCCGAATGGGTTTTCCCAAGGAAGGTTTCAAGCCTTAATAGAAGTTTGTAACCTCCCTTTGTGCAAATTTTTAGATTTTCCTCTATCTATATCCCCACTTTTTTATTGTTTATAAACTGAAAAACAAAAACTCTTTCTCTCTATGGCTCTTTTTTCCCCTCTGTGGTCTTCTTGTAGGATGATTATAAGTCTCATATCAAATTGCTATGCAAAGGCGGAATCCGCAGGTAGCAACTAGTCTAATTTTGTTGATGTTACGTACGTATTAATTTGTGAAATCAAATCTATAAAGTTCACTCAAATCGCTGAAGCACCTCCTACATTTCCATTGGTTTAGTGACTTCGATAGGTTTCTCAATTTTACTAAATGGAAAGGAATAAATTTGAATTTACTCTTTTATTAAAATGAAAAAGACCCCTGTCAGTGACAGTTGAAATAAACATAAACTCATGAAGTTCTGTTTATCAGATCACGCTTCAGAAATATTTTGAGTGTTGTAGAAAAACTATTTTTTTGTTGGGGCATCTAACCCCATGTATTTTGATTTGTACTCGCGTTTCAAATTGAATTATGTAAGAGCAGGGTTATTCTATACTGAAGGTACTTAGGGAATGTTAGCGTGATAAAATATCGTTGTTTAAATTAGATTTTTAAACCAATACTTTTACATCCCCCCCAGAAATACTATCATTGTTTTCATTTTTGAAACAATTCCTTGAGTATTAAAAAAAGTAGAATCTCTTACAAAACTAATGGACAGTTCTAATGATTTACACGTTTCTTCTACTATTCATTTGCTGAGCTGAGATATTTTGAAATCGCGACAGTTCTAATTTTTCTTGAATTGAAGGACGGAATCTTACTGAATAAGCCATGATGCTTCAATCAGAATTTCAATAAGTAAAGATCTCATTTTCTTTTCACCTCCTGGAAATTGGTATAGTTAAGGCACTGATTTAAAAATCAACTACAATGAAAAATTTTAAAAATTTTTGGTAAAATATTTTCTAAAGGTAATTTTTACAAGAGATACAATGATGAATTATTTTTTTTCCCCTCAAAAATGACTTCTTTATGTCAAAAATGTGAGGAGAAAAGCTATTACGTTTAATGATTATTACAAGGTTGAATTTTCAAATACTCGAGAGAGATAATGTGTTATTCGAACAAGGTAGTTTTTTTTTTTTTTTTTTTTCTTTCTTCAATAATGGATGAATCATAAACGTGAAAACTGGCGTACTTGTATTCATGAATTCGATGTTGAAAAAAATTGGGTTTTAAAATCAACCTTGCTCTGGTCTTACTCCTTCCTTCGCTCATTTGGTACCTTTAAAGGCGGATTTTGGTTAGATTTCATTTGTGAAGTACCATACTTTGCAATACTTGGAAAATATTTAGTTTCCACTCATTGTCTTGAGTAGATTTGCGGTGAATGACAATTTTTTTTTTCTTAGAAAAGTTAATTCCAATCGACTAAAATATTTTTTTGAATCAACCCCTCAATTCTATACTGAAAATAGTTGTAATTGTAAATGTGTTTATGAAACTGAATTTTTTCTATGTGTAAAAAAGCATCTATCCTGGATCATTTTTATTTTATTTCATTGTACTCTCGTTTTTTCTCTTTTTATTACATATTCTTTTACCTAGTGATGGTTCTAATTTTATTTCTTCTCTTTTTGTTTCAGGTTAGTTTTATTGGAATAATTTTGTTACATTTATCCGACACTGTAGTAAGTAACAATATTGTATACATATTCCGAAATTCTTAAAATTTTTGTTCTGCATCATCTTTGGGTTTTGTTCGGGGAAAAATCTGAATATCTCAAATTATAAAAATCTATTCAGTGAATAATTACGCAAATGTAAACACTTGGTAGTTGGCTCCCCCGGTGTGCCCCATCATTTTAAGTTTCAACAGAAACAATTTTCCATGTACATTCTATGTAAAAAGTCATTGATGTTTTTTTCACTTGTAAAAAAATTAGTTTGGACCATTGGTGGGCCTTTGAGGTTGGTGTGAAAATGTTCAAAATTTTTTCAAGAAAAAATTTACGTCTATTCTTTTATAATACATGAGTACCTTTCGTTTTGTGGGCCTTCAGCTTCCTTCCATCTTTCAACTGTTGCGTTTGATCATAAAATGGTACCGTCGTACAGACATAATTTAATCTGAAATTTGTTTTTTTTTGCGAGTTCAAAATTATCGTTTGAATGATTAAATGATTATATTGGGCCAGTGAAGCTTTACAAGGATGAAATATTTTAAATTTCGTCGCTCAAAATTGGCTCGACTGACTTTCTATTTACATACATACTTTCTTTTATCGAAAAAAAAACTCGTGAATTGGAGCCTTCATGGTTTTTTTTTTTTTTTTTTTTTTTTTGACAATAAATTGTTGAGAGAATGACATTTTTCGTTTTTGTTTCATGCCAACTATTTAGGTGAAGACACTATTGAATGAATATTAATGATCTAGTGAGAATTTTGTTATTTTCTTTGATTTTTTCATCGAGCTCATTGCTGAAACAAATATTTTACCTTTTTCCGTTGTGAAGTTGGATAATTGAATTGAAAGCCTCGACGAAAAAATTTCATTTAAACTTGTTGAAAAGTTCTAAAGTTCTTTCAGTGCAGTGAATTCCGGAAAGTTTTTATCCTTAATTGTGTAGTTGATAGTTTGGTAGCGATATTTTTATATTTGAATAGTATCAAATCGGTGGATGATTTTCTTCGAAAAGGATTGACGTGTCTGGGTTTTGTTTCGGGCGAAACTTTCGGTAAATTTACTTCCACACTTCATAGTTGTGTACAGTGTGATGAAAATTATCTGCCTTGTAGTGTGTTCGTAGCGTAGACAAATATGTGGAGTGTGTGTTGCGATTTTCTTATTTAAAAATACTTTTTTCGATCGGTTTTTCAAATTCTACGTCTATGAAATTTGTTTCTGATCGAGAAAAATTAAAAAAGTACGCCACACGAGACATTACCTTCTAGTTTCTTTCTGCAGAGAGTCGAGGCGTCAATGAATAAAACTCATATGTAAGTGAATCGGGCGAATTTTAGTTTTTTTGTGTGTAGAATCTGAATAAATACTTTATGGAATCTTATAAACAAAGCAACTTGGAAATGAATTGTACAGTTATGTGGTTTTATGTACCTTCAAGTGAAAATTCTGAGTTTTGTATTACGAAGTATGAAAAATTGGAAATCGAAGTAATTCGTTTTTTCTAACGTCACACACGTACTCCTCATTTGTTTACTTAAATTCTTTCGCCTCCATTAACTCGGTGCATAATTACGAGAAATATTGTTTATCAGTTTTTTAGACTGATCATTAACTTTTTTGGATGATGCATATTCCAAACCAGTATAGAAAAAATATTTTCAAGAAAGTGTTCTCCATTTTGTGTGTCTCATTAAAACGGAGTTTAAAAATTTGAAACGTCATAATTATTTATTCAACTTACACGTCACGAATTTGATTATTTTTGATTCTAAAATCAGCTGTCAGTTGTGGGATTGCTGATTGTGGTAAATTGCTTCAGCTGCGTTTACGTCAAAAGAACAATTTTTTTTCTTGTTTTGTGTAAACGGCCATCATACAAACCAATAATGAACGAAATTTGCTACTAGGTACCCGTGGAGCGAATTGCAACGAACATCCTATAACCTTGCGAATATGGGAAAAGATCGGATGTACACGGAATGTTCGTTTTTTGTTTTGGAGAAAACCCAGCTGAAGAAAATAGACCAGTGGAATTCTTAGATTTTAAAAATTATTTGCATTATGCGATTTTGCAGTTATGAAAATGAAAAAAGTAAAATAAAAATGACAAAATGTGATAAAAATCTGTTTCTTCAGCCCAAATGATCGATTATTCAAGTGTTTTTAAATTTTTTAAAAATTGATTTTTTCATGATCGATTTTTTGGAAAAATCGATTAATCCCACATCACTGGTCTCCATCATTTGTCCGTGTTCGTACGTTAAAATACTGTAGAAATTGACCCAGAGTAGTGAACTTAGTGAAGTATCTTTCTGCAGTTGTTCAGGGAAGCGTTCATAATGAACGCTTGGGTAACAACCAAAATACTACAACCATTTGGAATGAACTGGTTGTTCTACCGGGGTAGGGTAGGTTTTATCCCGGTCAATAGTTGGTAAAAAGTTACCTTAACCTTTAAGTAGCCACAAAATGGAAAGTGAAAGTAAATGAATTCATTTCACATACTTAGTTGTACTAATACAAGGACTAAATCTTCATCCTTTAAAGTCCCATCTATATGATAAAACGTGCTCAGAAATATGCAAATTTTCAAAATTTGATGTGATCAAAAACCTGCATTTCCAGAATCATCAGAGGTTGTTCAGGGTTTCCCTTCAAATATTATGTTTATCTCATAAGTACGTAACACTATACATTGAACAAATGAAGTATTACCAAACTCCATTGAAACAAGTACAAAAATTTGAAAAAACTTGGAAATCCATTTTTATTTTATTCAATTCATTCTGATTGGACAAAATCCATTTCTAAACTTTGTTCCATACCATCATAGACAGTAATATCACTATAGAACACACGTTTGGATTGGATTTACAAATCCACAGTCCGCGATGAGTTTTCCCCTATGGTAATATGGATGTTTCAGACAGGGCATTTCCAGAACCAAAATTTCCTGAATCCAAAAAATATTATTATTTTCTTTTCATTTAACAGGTCCTATATACGATGGTGCGGAACAAAGTTAATGTTTCTTTTTTCTTTATCACCTATGAGAATAATTTTATTTTGATGACAAAATGAAGAAATTAGATTTTTCATGATCCTGGTTTTTAATTTGAGTACTATTGTGATTGTTTTTTTCATAATAGTTCCACACAGTATGTGATATGAAGATTGCAGACTGATGATTTTGTTTAAAGTAGCTTTGTAACTCCTGATATGGTCCGATATTTCAAAAATCTTAGAATTTTAAAAGTTTGTTATTTCCAGATTCATTTCACCAAATTGAAAAGTTATTACAACATGATAATTCTCTAATTATATAAATTTATCTAATTCTGTGGAATAAATTTCAATAATTGTAATAATTATCTCTCAAACTATCATTTTAATTCAATATTCAAGGGTGAATTTTTATTTTGATTTATGGTAAAAGACCACTATAATTTCTGGTTAGGATAATACTGAATAAAATCTTGCATAGCTTTAGTTTTTGGACTTCAGACTATAAACACTAATATGGTATAAATGTGCTTACTTTTTTTTTTTTTTTTTTTTTTTTTATTATTATACAATATGAAACTTTGATCTAGTTGCAGTTTCGGGTTGAGAAAAACCTTTAGTGATTTGTCGGTAGTTCACTAACTAGTTCATTTGAATCAAACAATTCAATGACCTAAATGATTAAGACCTGAACTCTCAAAGAACTAGTTCCTGACTAGTGATGTTTCATTCAGCACTGAGTCGACTCACAAGAGTAGATTCCACTATTGAGTCAACGGAACTAACTCGCATATAGTGATGGGTAGTTTGTTCAAGAATTAGTTCTTTTGAACAAATCCTAGAAGTGAACTAATCGATCATTTAGTTCACTTCTAAATGAATTAGTTCATTAGTTTTTTTTTTTGATAGTTCTCAGTTCTTATCAGTCTACTCTACTTGATCCGTTGATGGAACTGAAGTTGAAGTAACTAGCAGTCAAACAATTAACCAATAGTTCTAGCTTGAAGTTATGAATACAAGTCGATCATAATATCATATAATAAATCAGTTGATTTAAATGATATGAGCCAATCATGAATCAGCTGATTGAAGTGATCGAGTTGAAAAATTTACTGAACTACTGAACTAATTGAACTAGTTCACTTTGGTGAAGCAGACTCGATGAACTAAATTGGCAAAATGAACTAAAATTCTCATAACTACTCGCATATTATTTAGGAGTTGCTTCTTACAAGTTGCGAGTCAAGAACCTACACTTCAGTCATTCTGTTTTTCCTTATTTGTTCTTTTAGTTCTTAATTTCTGTCCTTCATTCATTTTATTTTTCTACTCTTTCATCTTACTTCTTTTCAAATTCTCAGTTCTCGGTCTTCTTAGTTCTTATGAAATATGAATGGATGCAAGAAAGTTGAAGAAATGTGCTGACAGATTTTGGGTGGGTTCGGTAATAAATTAATTAAAGATAGCAATAAAAGTGAAAGACGATGCATTTAATCAATGGATAGGGGAAAAAAACATACGTGACAATAGATAGGTCTTTTTTATACACTATACTAGGTATAGGCAGTAATAGGTTCAGCTATGTAAAGGAAGAAATTTTTGAAGGTGTTTTATTTTCCAATTATATATTACTATCCACCAAAAAAAAAAAAAAACAGAGACAAAGACTCGTAGGAGTATAATTTGTATCATGACGTCATGAGTCGAATGAGTCGAGAGAGTCGACTCATTGAACTGACTCTCACTTGTGTACAACTCTCAAAGAGTTGACTCTCATGGATAAGTCAAATTTTCCATTTCTTTTACTTACTGATATGAATTTTTTAAATGATAAAATGAGTTGGAGGAAATGATTCAACAATCCACTACTGCTGGAAGTAGTCAAACCTGTTCACTTTTTACAGTTTTTCAGTCATTATCATTCTTATTGTTTAGGTTATGATGAACTAGACATTTTTGTGACCAAAACCAAATGAACTAAACTTTAAAAAATACCTAAAATTCCCATCACTAAAAATCTTTATCTTAAATCCAATCTGTACATGTGTTCTACTGTGATTAGTATCTGTGATGGTATAGAACAAAGTTTAGAAATGGATTTTGTCCAATCTAAATTGATTACATAAATACAAAAGTGGATTTTCAAGTTATTTTTAGATTTTCTTAATTTTTTTAACGGAGTTGGGTAATGCTTCATTTGTTCCATGTAGGTGTTACATACCCATGAGATAAACATAATATTAAAAAGGAAACCCTGGACAACCTCTGATGATTCCAAGAAGGCAAGTTTTTGATCACATCAAATTTTGAACATCTGCGTATTTCCGAGCCCATTTCATCATATAGATGGGATTTTAAGGGCTGAAGATTTAGTCCTCATATTACTACAACTGAGTATGTGAAATGAATTCATCTACCTTCAATTTTCATTTTGTGGCTACTTAAGGTTTGATTGGTTGATGCGTTATTATTTTGATAATAACGTGAGATATTTGATAACAATCTATTGTGTTTTAATTATTTACCTTGAAATTCGGATAAATCGTTAGTTTTGAATTAGGTGAACTTCGGGGAAAATTTCAATTCAACTTTATCCGAACCATGGTTGTGTTGGTTGTTCATTCTGAACGCGCCCCAGTATATTCATTTGAATTCTGAATGTAACGGTGAGAAGCCTTGCGAGTGATTAATTTTTGACCTTTGTAATGCGGAAACGACCCAGTGAGGAAAAAGCCAGCGGTTTCCAGTCGAGAAACTGGTGTAGAATGTATTGTGACGTCGTTGGGCCGGGAAGAGTGGTAGTCGTCGGGGGATTTCAGGGGGTGTCCCGTCCTCTCCTCGTGTTGCGATATCGCTGAATTATTCTTACCATCATCAATAGGCTGGACTAAAGGCGGCTGTGGCGTCGGTGTTATCGAAAATGGTGATTCACTTTGGCCTTGAGAAACATATTCTGCACGTTGACATCTTGACGACGGTAGCGAGGAAGCAAGAGGAGGCCAACGTGGTACTGGTTGCGTGTACTCATGGCCGACACACGTTGTCGCCGATAAGTTGGTAACACTGCGTGCTCACTTACCTTGCCGCCGCAATTCTTCTTTTTCCTCGTCTTTAACAACGTCGTCGTCGTCGTCCCTGTCCCTGTCCCTCCACGTCTGTGCGTGTCCTCGTGGATCGAGTTGTACGACGAATTTTGTGGTTGTATGTGCCAGGTGCATATGTATGTTTGTGTATGTGTTGAAAGGTACAAACTCACTAATACGGTCACCGAGCGGTCGCGGTAAGTACCGCGTATGTTGAACAATATCGGATCTGGACGTTATTTCTGATAATATTCTCTCCTATTGACCTTCTAAACGAGAAATACTCACGTAAGTTCCACGTTCATCACCAGTTTGTCTGCCTCCGTAAAGAGGCGATTATATTTGTCTGCGATTAGTTTTTCTTTCACAGCCTTCAGTGTATACACTTTTCTGGACGTACGTTGCTGCATGCCTGTTCGCACAATAACTTAAAAAAAAAGGTTCTGTGAAGAAATGCGATTCAAGTGATAGAAAACTTCCGAAGCTTCAAATTCTGAATTTCCACCTCTTGACAAATTTCTTCTCCACACTTAACTAATTTTCTACCTACTAATCAGCTATTTGAGGTACTCTTCGGTTAGCAGTTATAGTCACTACGCCGTTTCAGACCTTTAAAGGTGACTTAAATTAAGTGGCTAGTCCCACGAGAATCTCCTTAAAATCTGACATGGCAATCTGCCGAGTTGAAGTTGACTTTTAACGATTAAAAGGGTGTAGTGACTTTAGTCTGTAACGTGATAGTAGCTGGCTAGTAGCAAGAAAACTAGTCAAGTGTGAACGAGTCTTAACATTTAATGTTTTTAGGAGTACAATGAATAACGTTGGGGAGGTACCAATTTGGACACTGTGATTGTAAATACCCTGTTTCAGCATTATTTTTCTAGAATTTTATGTCCTTTGAATAATTCATGCCTATTATCTTCGTATAAAAATTAATAAAAAAAATTTGTGGTCAGACATATTATTCCCTACCTATTCATAGGCCTGAAAACTTGTTATGTTGGTTATGGTTACAGCAGAACTGCAGCATCGTATATTTATGCCAGGCATCGGCATTATAGAAGGAATACTATCTTAAACAACATATTGAAAAATCTCCACCCCTAGGTGGTGAGCAGAGCCATCGGGGCAGTGCCACCTTATGCAAAATCAGTTTTTGACGTTTATCTCCGTAGATATGGCAACTACATAAAAAATTGTTGTGTATAAAATTATTTTCCATTAAACTTTTCATAAAAAAGGGGCTTACCAATTTTTTCATAGAATGAGCATTTCAGCCTGATCTCTTTTGTCATTTCCTCAAAACCAATTTTCTAGGAATTTTTTGTCTTCAGTTTTCTTCAAAACTACCGAATCAATCAGACTTCTTTCAGACCTTCACCTGTATGAGGATTATCTCTCGTAAAAATTTCAGCCTTGTTAGTTGAGTAGTTTTCTACTTCGACTGTACAGTACTAAACCAGTAAAGAACGATGATTTCTGGTTAGACATGTCGGTGGGAAATAGACAACCTCTTTGTACCATTTGACGTACTTTACACTACGTTTATGTATGCTATCCTTGTGAATTTAAGGGGTGACTTCATCAAACGTATTCCAACGTGTTGAACTCAAGTAACACGTTGAAAATACACAAAAAGTACTTAGAGTTGCTTAATTTTACGCCGGCATGTGACATTGAAAAGTACGTTGGTCTTATGGAAATTTACTGGTCCAGTACTTTATACTCAAAGGTTTTCTATAAACCATGAATACAAAATTTCCTTTAGTCAGTTTTTATTTTTCAGTTTTCTTGGAAATTACTGCTCCAATAAACAGTGAAATCTTATCAGACCTAATCCTACGTAAGGAATACCTTTCGTGAAAATTTCAGCCCTATCACTTTCGTGGTTTACTCAAAACAGTGACCCAAAATTTTTCTGAAAAATTGAGTTTTGAAGAAACAAAAAAATGGATTGGGCTGAAATTTTTGAGAGAGATAGTCCTTACATAGTTACAAGTCTGATATAAGTTTGGTGCTTATTAGTTCAGTTGTTTCCGAGAAAACTAGAAAAGAAAAATATCTGGAAAAATTTTTTCATGGTTTTGAGAAAACCACAAAACTGAAAAAGCTGAAATTTTCATGAAAGGTATTTTTTACATGGGACTAGTCTGATAGAAGTTCGGTGATTATTAGTTTAATAGTTTCCAAGAAAACTGGATAAGATAAATTAGCTAGAGAATTTCTTGTATTCATGGTTTAGAGAAAATGACTCAACTGATGAGGCTGAAATTTTTATGAGAGGTAGTCCTCATATAGGAGAAAGTCTGAAAGAGATTTGATGCTTATTTGTTTAGTAGTTTTAGAGAAAACTGGAAGATAAAGAATTCCTAGATAAGTGGTTTTGAGGAAATGACAAAAGGGATCAGGCTCAAATGTTCATTCTATGTAAAAATTGATCATCAGCACCTCTTTAAAGAAAACTTAATGAAGAATAATTCATACGTAATAATTTTTTAGGTAGTTGTCACATTTACAGAGATGAACGTCAAAAACTGATTTTTTTTTAGGAGGTTGCATCCCTCTACGAAGCTACATTTATCACCTGTGCCGCGTTTATGAAGGTTACTTGGGAGAAAATAGTGTTACTCAATGCGTTCATAAAGGTAATTTTGTACCCGGGAGAGTAATTTTTTCCCCCAACTCTGAAGACAGAGAAAATAATTATTCGAGATAACTTCATGTAATTCGATGTACTAAATTGAAATCTCAAGCTCGTTCAGATTGTGTTTACCGAGTGGAACTTTTACCTTCCCTGATAACGTTTCTGAACCCGCTCCTGGGGGTTAAGACAATCGCTATATGTTATTTAGGGTAGTATTGCTTGCGTTTTGAAAAAAATTCTTGCTTGTTAAGAAATAATTCTCGTTCTTCGTTCTTATATATGTCTACAATGTCAGGCCTAAGAAATATAGGTTGTTAGTTCGTGCAAGATCGCAAGATTTAGATATTTGTTCCCTTTTCCATTTAAGGAGGCTAATATTATTTTTGGGATTCGAAAATTTTCGCTTTGCGTAACCGCTCCATGATCACGTGAATCAGATCGAGCCTTTTAGTCTATGTGCGATTTCGAATGTGTGTGTATATGTGTGCGCCTGTGTTTATAAATTTATTTAGCTGTGCGCGCGTGTGGAGATATGTATACATATATAAGCGTAAACGACAGTGAAACGTGCGGCTTTTTTGTCGTCGTCTCTGTCGCTGCTGCTGCCGCGCCGCCGCTGTTGGCTGTTGCATCAGCCACCTCACAGGCCGAAGAGCGCTGAAGTAGCCACCGCGTTCCCTCGGTTCGGTACTTGATGAATGGTGGAGGGGGTTAACGTCTTTGCTGTGGTTGCCGCCACTGCTTCCACTGCTGCTTATTCATCCACGCGGACGCACGCTTTCCCCACGTATCGTAATATCTAGTATGAAACGCAGTTAGCGCACTCTATACGAAACGTGTGTAGATATTCTTGCCTTGGTTTGGCGGTAGTGGGGACTGAAGAAAGGCGTACATATTCTGGAATCGTTTCCCACCCTACCACCCCCCGAACACCCATTCACGTGCTCGTTTCATTCCGTTGTCAATCCGATCCGCTAACGCGGCTATGACGAAGTGAAATAACCTTCTGAGCGTGGCAAGCGTTCGAATTTTTCTGAAGTATTTCCCTTCTAGAGTTCTGGTGTCTGTGCGTGTTGTATGCGGTATTCGCGCGCGCGTACTTAGTTCTATCGCTTCCTTTTATTTGTTTTTTTTTTTTCATAAATTATTTCAATTTTTAGTTTTTTACCTCAAAAAAACGACAAACGTGTATGCATTTTCGAGCCTACCGAAACGTGTGTGCGCGTGTTGCGTGTATTTGTGCGATAACCGTGAGAGTTCATTCGATTTCACCCTATTCTTTCGTCTGCTAAAATTTATTAGTGATATCACGTTTTCACGCCTAAAATTTATTAGTGATAACACGTTTTCACGCCGGAAGTCATTTGTTGTATATTCATCGGCCATTTAGCATTTTTTTTTCCCCCACATATTCTTTATTGATATATTTCTAAAGATAAGAAGTGTTCGTGGTGTATACCATAATCTGTCACGTGTCGTGTTCACATTTGCCGTAGCAAGGCGGCAATAATCGAAGAAGTAGCGTAGCGTCTGCGGAGGCGTTTCAAAAGGTGGTGGTGTGTGTATTGTCGGTGGAGGAGGTGGTGGTGGTCGGTGGTCATTTGCGCTGCTACTTCGAAAAGGCTCAAACTGCTTGATCCATCTTTTTTTTGCAACCGTGGACACGGAGAAACGATGAACGTAGTTCTTGGTTGGCGCACAAAGATTCAATTAAGCAACGTTATCAGTATTTTCGACGGCAGCAGTAACAGCGTCGTGGTTCACAAAATCGCCGACCAGCGCCGTTGCCTCGTTGACGTTGGTGTCGAGGAGCGCTGTGACGACAGGTTGGTGTCAGGCGCCGAAGAGTAGATGCTGGCGTTGCTTACGGCAAGGTCGCGCTCCGCGTTCCTGTAGACGTCGTATAATAGCTGGAGTATCGGCGTCACAAACATTTTTCAACCTGGATCCACCACCGTCCACCATATTCTTGCACCCTTTTACTTGCTGGGGTTGGCATCTTTCAGTGCGTTATTTTCTCGTCCTGGAATGAGGCGTGCAAGGACGGTAACCTCCGTCGTAGCTGCCGTCGCTTCAATCGCCGTCACCAAATTTGCCACGTCATTTCAAATTTGACTAATACAAAACGTAGGAAAAACCGATTCAAAATTCTGAAAACTTGCCGACAAATTTGAATTGCACCACTTCCGAAGTTGACTGCACGCCGGTGTGTAGTGTATTTCATTGGCACCAATTTTTATCCCTTCTCGCCTTCCGTACCCGTCGTCTGTGCCCGAAATTCACCATGAATCTCGACACTCATTACACATCTGCAGGTAAAGATTTATAACGTGTCTCGTTTCGTTAAACTGTGCTGCGAGTGTGTGCAGGGTTGCGCAAAGGATGTTGAGAAAAGAAGGATATTGTGCGTGCCGGCATATTCAAGGTGTGTATAAAAAGGAATGATTTTGAAGCACATTTCTTCGAATTGGAGACGTCTTCACCGTTCTCGTTTGTCAATTATTTTAGTCGTTTTTCTACGCGCTCGCAATCGTTCTGGCGGCTGTATACAGTATGTACACGTGTACCAGAAACGTGTCCTAATGTTATTCCTGTTGTTGGACTTTCGGCTAAAGCGATTAAACCAGTCATTTGATGTTTTGTATGCCCCTGCACATTTTGTTTCTTCGGCAGCAGGTAGCAAAGGACAGTTATTTCTTAAAAGAATAAAAATGAATTTTTATGTTCAAAGTTTCCTCTTGATTTTTGTTTTTCTAGGCTCTTGTTTCTTAATTTTAATTTTACTCTATGTTTAATACGCGTTGATCGCTAAATTCGCTATTATAGAAATATCTTTTCTGTTTGAGCTAGAGTTACATAAACTGTTGAGTGTCGCGTGGTAATAATGCAGTGCTAAATATTTACTGTATTGAATTTCGAGGAGAAATAAAAGTTTACCATACAGAAACACTTTTTTTACGCTCAGATAATGGATAATGATTTATGCGTTGCTGTAATGTTGAGGTTAGATCTATATTCAGTTCACAAAAAATGAAAAAAAGGGAAAGTCATAGAAAGCGCAAATACTTAGTATATCCGCTTGATTCCAGGGGACTGAGAATCAGGAACTTCTATTTAAAACATGAAAAATTAGCTTTATATCCAGAAAAGTTCCCCAACTTTTTCCGTATGTTAAAAATTCCGTGTGAGGAACTTCTAGGTAAAAGTGGTGCCAACAATCCGACGACGGGACAAAAACATAAAAATTCATTACCAACATGTAAAAATTTAAAAAAAAATGGAGTAGGCAAAACTGAACATTTTGCTTCAAAAATGAATGATCCATTCCGAAAAAAGAGATTACTAATAAAACTGTAATGGTGAAAAGAATGAAGAATAGTTGAAAATAAGTTTATGGTAAAAACGAATTTATTAAAGATAACTTTTTATTTATTTATTTTTTTGGCTTTAGCTTCCTGTGAAATAAATATTGGCTGCAGTATTAGTATATTTTAAAATCGCTGTAGTGTGTAGAATAAAAGCCTATAAAAAATAAATTTTTTTTTTTTTTTAAATGATAACGACCACCGCAACAGTTTAATACAGCTCAGAAACTAAAAAATACTTGAAATAGAAAATTGAACTAAATTGTTAAAAACAAGTTTTCTTGTAGTGTGTTAAGTATTAAGTAACTAAAGAATACAAGGTATCTTACCATAGTACTATCATTGTGAATACAAAGTGAATACAGTAGCAAAATAGAAAACAATAAATTAATATATACCTACTGAAAGGCAGCAGGTGGCTGGTTCATATATCTTATGAAATGCATATCAAACAGATAAATGATGATGCCCATCCTTCACATATAAGAAATAATTAAAGTATGCGTCTCACAAATTTTCATTCTATTCATTAAATTAAAATATTAAAATACCTATACAATAATAATTAACCATACATATTATATAATTGGGCAGTAGAACAGATTATTAATACAAATGTTGTGCTTTCATACAGCAAATGCCAAAATAGTAATTATAACCTTAACCAGCGACCTGCCACTTTTCAGTAGGTATATATTAATTTATTATGTTTTCCATTTTGCTACTGTATTTACTTTGTATTCACACTGATAGAACTATGGTAAGATACCTTAAATTGTTTAGTTACTTAATACTTAATACGTAACAAGAAAATTTGTTTTTAACAATTTAGTTCAATTTTCTATTTCAAGTATTTTTTAGTTTCTGAGCTGCACTAACTGTTGCGGTAGCCATTATCATTTAAAAAAAAAAAAAATTTTATTTGAAAAAATTATTTTAGCACTTTTGTAAGAGTTCTACCCTTTTTAGTTTTTACTACAGAATAAAACAACTATTTCAGTTGGACAAAACATGACCAAAAACAAAATTTTCATAACAAACTCAACTCACCAAATTAGATGTAAAAGTTCCACACTTTTTCAATCAATAGATTAAAAAAGTTTCACCTTCACTGCCACACAGTAAAAGAATATTTTCAAATGGAGAAAATATAACACAAAACAAAAACAAATCTTGAACCAATTTTGAATGAAGCAGTTGTTAAATAAGAAACAAAAATAGAGCAGAATGCCTGCATTAGATAAAAAAAAATGATGATTGTTACTAAATGAATCATGTTTGATTTTAGCACATGCCCAGAGAGATTGTAATTTTATTGTTTATAATATGGTTCTATTTGTGTTGTATGTGTTTGTGTGTTTGTGTTGGTAAGATAGCTGCTAGAGAATTGTGTTTGTAATGGTGCGTATTTGTTTTTGTTTTTATTTGTGGTAATCTATGGTTGTGCGTATTTTTTTTCTTTTGTAGTGATGTGTGGAGACGTTTTTATAGTCGTGACAGAAGAATTTAATTTTTGCAAACACATCCAACCACCAACCAACCAAATACATAACTCCCTTCTTTTGCGGCGGTTGTTAAAAAGAAGGATGATGAAAAAAAGTACCTAGTCCAATATTTTAAAAACAGACATAGGAGTGTTCAAAATTTTTTAATAGTGGGTTGATAATTTTAGTAATATTTCTATTTTTCATTGGTTTTGAATTCGAAACAAAATGTAACAGGGTCTTATGTAGGATTTAACCTGTGGGTGGGTCCAAGGGGATAATTTTTTTTTGGTGTTTTTGTGCTCTAGAACATGTATTCTGCATGGCATATCTATTATATAAGAATTTTTTTCGGGTGGAGAAGTTTCACCTCCGTCTGTACTGCGTATGACCTGACCCTGTAATGTACCAATATTCAATGTGCTATTAAGAAATTACGTTGAAAATAAGTTTCTAAAAGATAGCTTTTATTTATTTTTTGGCTTTATCTTCATGTGAAATAAACATTACTTTGTTGCTGAAGGTTAGCAGAACGTAGAAGTATTTAAGTTTTTTTTTTTGGCTTTAGCTTCATGCGAAATGAACGTTTTGCTGTGGAAGATTGGCTGCAGTGGAATATATCACCTGTATCTGCTTAACTGTCCAAGGATACACATTTTTATGATCCCACCCCATCCATTAATGCGCCACTGTACCTTTTTGTTGTTAATATTGAGAAAAAAACGGAATTTATTGCTGTGTTGATTATCAAAATTTTTGCCTATTGTGTGGTGATTGGATGTTTTTTTTTTATTTATTCGTATTTTTTATTTTGCATACTGTCGCGGTGTGAGACAATAAAGTGTATAAACTGCTTCGACAGTAATCAGTATTTTTGCTGCGTGACTGTGTGACGAGTTCAACATAAACACGTAGAGTTCGCGTCTCATAAAAGCGCATTTTGAAAATAACTTATTCCAATCAGTGCGTTGTTATCGGGTTATCAATTAGTCTTTTTGGTTTTCTTTCTGTTTGAATGTTTATGTTCTTGGGTCAAAGTGACCCAAAAGTATGGATTTTTGTCGACTCTATTCTTGGAAACTTTCTCATCAAATGCTTTCTCTACGAGAAGACCTGGCTTTTATTTTCATTTTCGCTAGTGGCGATGTGCATTCGTGCAATAAGCATTTTATGGATAGCCTTGTTTAAATTGAGTTAATTTTTCAACTAAATTGATGGAGGTGGACGTGAATCGAATGCGAAGCAAGTGCGGCGTGCGTGCAACGCACGATGTTCATACGTCGTACGGTGCGATATTGACGGAAGCCTGCGTCACATTCTCTTTATCATTATTCAATATTGTATCCGGTAGTGAGAAGCTGTTCTTCGGATGAAAGTTTTTCACGTCTGTAAGCTGATTGACTGCCGATTCTGTCGTCTGTATTAATTCGATTTTTGCGAGCGGAAAAAAATAAAGTTTTATATTATTTGTGCTCCAACTTCGTCACTGTATGATACGCTCGACTGTTGTGTCTGCATAGACGTATATTTAGCACGTAGTTTTACGTTTGAACAACTTGTTCTGCTGCTTGAAAATTAAATATCGTTATCGACAATGGTAGTGACGAGCTGACTTTTTTACGATTGTGTTATTGCACCATATTGTGGACAAACTTTCTTTGTAGATACAGTGATTTTTTAAAATTTTTCCTGACCAAATATCGATTTTCTAGAAGGATATTGGAATTATTGAAATTTCGTAACATGGTGATCCTTATTCATTGTCTGATTTTTGTTGTGAAAATTACCGATCAACGGAATTGATGGCCTAGACGTTGTCGTAGCTAGGATTAATTTTCACTGGTGCGAAGGAATTTTGTAGACACCCCCTGTATCTTCTTAAAATTCAAATTTGTATTCGAGTGTGCATTTTATATCGTTATCATAGGTTTAAAAATAAAATATTTTAAACATTACCGTATACATCTTGATGAGAAAATAATTTATCGGCATATCGCCCGCTGCTCTCTATTTTATTTTTCTCTCCTACGTTTCGCCTATTTTTGCCCTCTTTACCTAATTTTTTCGACGGGGCAGATGCCCCAGCCTACTTTATTGTCGCTACGCCCTGGGCCGTAGAGAGAAAATTTGGTCCCGAGGAGACCTCTAAAAAATTGAAAACCGTATCTACGTGTAGGTGTAGTAAAAATTATTTATCTTGAAAAGGGTTTTATAATACTGGGAATGCCTATTTCGTGAGCAAACCGATAGAAAAAATTTTTTGTGGGTTTTTTCAGTATGTTTTCACACTTATTTTGTAATTTTTGTTTTCGAGAATTCCGATCGAGTAATACCCACTTCTCGCCACGCCTATGAATTCGATGGTCCATTATTTTGCTATCGCATTGAAAATAAAACAGTGAACGCATCAATAAAGTGTCTTGGCTAGTTTTCACCCATTGTGATTTTTCTTGGTAAGACAGTCGAAAATTATTGAATTTATTTTTGATTTCTTTTAATTTATTTCGGTTTCGAAGTATTGAATTATTCTCATGGGCGGAGAGAAACTTGTGTTCCTACGTGAATTTTTTTTTCTAATTGTCTCATTGGCTTATTTATACAGAGATAAAGAATAACCATGAGGATGTTTCCTATTAAATTAACAACTTCATTAAAGTATTCACTTTCAATTGACTTATCGTGAAAATAATATTTCTGTACTGTTTTTCTTGTCGATAAATTGTTTAGCTCGTCTTGTGATTTCTTCTACGTAGTTTAATCGTTAAAGCATTTTTAAACTCAGTTTGATTCTAACGATATTAATTTGTCACGTCAGTTTTCTTAAATTTTGAACAATTTTCCAATTCTGTAAATATTGAAATTAAATTTGCCATTATTCATTGTCAAATTCTTCAGTTAACTTATCTTTAGTCCCTTTTTGCTCTCTCGTTAATTTGCTTTATTAATTTATTTATTCTTTTATATCTGTTTCAGTAATTAGCTCAGTTTCGTTTATCTAGTGTGCATTTGTTTTGAGTGGGTTTTGAAAAATACTTGTTTCTTAATAATATTCATTCGTCACGAATTATGCAATTTCAAATCACTGTCGAAGTCAATGTAAGTTACTTGAGTTTTTGTTTTTTGTTGCATTTACGATTAGTGGTGTACGCCCACAGTGCATCGTTTTTTGAAGATGTTCCTTCGTTAGAAAGCCATGATACCTTATCTGTTCGTGCAATCCATCGTTTGTACTAATAACAATGCGTGACATTCAAGTTCGGAGATAACAAATTGGATCTTCAAGTTTGGAATATTTTCTTTTTATTTGAAAATGGAAGCTGATTGTTCTAGGTGTGACAATAACGTTGAAGCTTTAAATCCTTGATTTCGATGAAATTCCATGAAATTAACTGTTTAGTTGCTTGATATTGATGCATATATTTTTGTACCTTCATCTCTTTATGATCCGAATGTATGGACAATGCGAAGTACTAACTGTTATATGAGTAATTCTTATCACGAGTAGTTACAGGTATGCTAAGACGATTCTTACGTAAGAAATACTAATATTTAGTATATGATGTTTACAAGAAGTTCATCTTTCCGACCAATTCTTGAGTATTTCTTGCATTTTTACTGCAAATGATGTCCTTGCATTCTTGGTATAAGAAATTCTTCAGAAAATCTCAATTCATAGGACTTGCGTATGCTCAAGTCTGGAAACCTTTTTTCTTCCACTTTCTTAGAATCGAAAATGAGTTTACGTCATTCGTGTGTGATATTAACGTAGTAAGTAAAATGTGTGTGTTTTTGATGGGAAAGCAGGAAGTAGATTTTTATAATGAACATTTGTTTTCTTTTTGATATGAATTACTGGTTATCGAGAATCAGCTATGTGTTGTCACCAAAAAAAATTTAATGTTTCGATTTTAAAACTGATATTGCACCAATGTTTAATTACGTAAATGTTTTCTTAAACACTTTCGTTTCCCCTTATTAATTTGTTATGCAGTTTTTTATTCGAACCGTCTGCGATTGTGTAAATATTACAAAATTATAAATGTAGTAAACCCTTTTCCTCTTGCCGATCATTCGTTTGTATCGTGTAACGAGTCTCTCGTTGAAAATTATGTACTTTTCTTGTTTAACAGTACAGTATTATAGACTGAACATGTTACCAAGTCTAAAAGTTTGCAAGAGAGCCTCTTGTTACAGAATTGTTGGGTCTTCATTATTCTTAGCATATTTCAGTGCCAAAATGATATTGGAATAATTTTAAAAAACTTTTTTAAGGGTAATTTTTTCAAAACAGTCTCGAAGATGCTTATTGTGTACCATGAAAATTTACATTGGTTCGTCTTAACTTCGCAGACTACGTCCTAGATAATCCTTTTATATAATACAATACATGATCAGAAAGGCAATGTTTACGCTGGTATTTTTAGAGTGAAAAGTAGTTCATATCATTGATGAATATAATCTCGATATAGTGAATGGACCTCCATGTAAAAACGTGAAGCCTCTTTTTACATAGAAACATGTTCAGTTTACATCGAGATAGAGTAGAGGTTACATTTTCTAAATTAATATTAAATATGTCACATTGAGGAGGTTGATATTTTATTTCTTTTTTTATAATTTTTAAGAAAGTCTCATTATTATGATAGAATTTTAACGTTTCGTTGCTGTCTGATCATTAATTATATAAAATATCTCACTCAACAAGATTCAAAATTGAGTTTACATTACTTGGGAATTGCTCACTCGCATATAATCGCTCGCTTTTGAACCTTGATATGTAATATACTATTATTGTATTACATGCTCCTCACCAGAGGAATATTATGAAAGCGTGAATATGCCCCAACTCGTGAGTTCTTAAATTGAAGGCGAACGTTTCCACAGACTCTAGTGGTATCCAGAGTTATAAATTCGACGTCATTCGCAGACACCCAATGGATTTCGTCATTCATTCAATTTTGTTTCTCGTATTTTTAGTTGCTTTTTTTTTTTTTTTTTGTCTTTGTCATCCAAGTGAATTTGTACCGTTTAACATCCTAAAGGGTTCGTAAAAAAGATCGAATAAATTTCATGTGGTCAACTTTAACCTGAATCGTGTGTTACGAATTTCGGTAATTTATCGCCCACGTTGCTCCTTTTTATTGAGTCATTTGTCTCGTAAAATTTCAATATCGCTTGATCATTTTCGTCGCACTTATTCGCAGATGTTCCTATTATCGTCCTTGAAAACTTTTCGTAGACAAAAAGTAGGAATCACTAACCTCGCAGCAGCTACGTTCTTTTTCCAATGCAAAGTGACTCTGTGTTTCTCTTTTTTTAATTTAGGCGAAAGAACTTTGCCAAAATGAAAAAGAGAAAAAAAACCGTGTCTAGCATTTTTGTGTAAAGAGATGTTTTGTATCTTCCATTCTTTGTGGTGAATTACAGTGGTGTATGTGTGTGCCACGACGAAGGGTGAAGGGAGCCTATTGTACGCGTCGTATTAAGCCAGTGCCCGCTTGCGCTCACTAATCCAAAAATAGAAATTTTAAAATTATAATATTATATCGGCTGTAAGATGTTCCGGGAAGTGTCGATTTTGGCCCTGACTGAATGTGTGAAATCCGTTCGGTGTTGAGCGATGGAAATAGACCTGGATTTCTAAATTTAATTGAAATTAATTTAGTGTACCGGTATGGTCTCACGTATACAGGGTGCTTCAAGAGTAGTTATACTCGTACCAATATCCGAAGGGGATGTACAGCAAGATTGTCGACGATTATTTGTAGTGGTTCACCTACTCTACGAAGAACCTGAGATATCACATATTTCAAACATCTTAACTTGAAATTTTTTTTTTTCTACCCATTGAATGTACGTAGTGCGTTGAGGTTTGATACGATGATAGGAGTTTGGCTCGGTCTACAATTGATTACGTGATGAAGTTATTTCTTGCGGGAGGGGGGAGTTGAGGGAGATATTTATGAAAAATTTTTCTCGAATAATCCGATCCTTTGTGAATCACGGGCAAAGTTACACTCTTTATTTCTTACTATTCTCAATTCGTGCTTTATTCTGTTTGTATGTGAAAATCGTCCGAAAGTAATGTCATTCCAACTCTGCACCTTCTGTCACTGTTTTCTTTAGATAAATTAAAAAAAAAAAAAAATCAATTTCATCTTCGATTCTTCAGTTCTGCCAGTGTCAAGTGCAATATATCTAGTCATCTTCAGTCGTTTATTTCGTGATATAAATTAAAACAAGGTGCACTGATGAGGGCTAATTGTGATTGGAGATGGGGCTGTTACATTATCATTGTGGAATCAGTTTTTGAGTTCTTGTAAAACCTTTTTAACCCACCTAAAAGTTGCACATTAACTGAGGAAAATATTCGTTCTTAGATTCATTAGGTATCTTCAGTAGATGAAGATATACGAGTATTTCAATAATTGAATTTCTCAAGTTGATGATGCGAAAACTATCGATTTTTCTCAGATCTTACTAATGAAAACTCCTGAAAGACTGAAATTTGGCATATAAATAAATTATAAATGGTGGAAACCGGAAATAATTTTTTTTTGGCTGGTTAAATTTAAAATTTTTGATAGATGAAATGAGCCATTATTCTCATATTTCATTTTGAGAAAAAATATGAAATTTTCACTTTCCTCACCTCGTTTTTTATTTCAAAAGAATTCTCAAACATCAGCACCCTATTACTTCTCCAGCTTCCCCCTTCCTCATTGATAATTTACTCATTTTTTAATGAAAAAAATTGGTAGACAAATCGCTGTTCATGATCGGTATTCGTCTTACTGTACTGACCCGTTGAATAGTAGTTACAAGTAGCCTACTTGTGAAACACCTTGTATACATCTAAAGTTTAGTGTACACTATGATAGTCCATCACTATAGATGACTTTATGTCAGTAAATTATCACAGTGTAGTCAGTCCGCATTAGAGTACTCTGCACTATCACATCGACGTGATAGCTAGCAATACCTTCATAGTATTGTGGTGATAGTACTATCATAGTGTTAAACGAGGTTGCAGTGTCTGTAACAGGATTTTATTCGCATTGATACATCTATATCTGTTCAACTTCCATTGCGTTTATAACTTCTATTCCTCCTCCTCATTGCTCTCACCCTCCTCTTCTTCTGAACACAATAAATGAACGTCTTTATGAGACATCCGAGCAAAAATGTCCTTCGTCACGGGTAAAATTAGATGACCGTCGCATTATGTGCAAGTTGATGGTTGCAAAATTTGAAATTTCGATTACGTTGCGGTAGGTCAGTATTACGTTATATTGTGCCTCACATCGTCATCGTTGGAAAGATGACCCACCATTGAAACAAATGCACAACTGTTACATTGATTGTGTTCGTGTATGTGTGGTGTGGTTATATGGCGTGTGTTGTATGTAGTTTCTGCAATTATTGCGAAAGAACGGATGTGTGTTTAGAGGAAGAAAAATTAACAACGAAGCAACGCAACAAACAACGGCATTGATTAAAAGATAAAAAATAAAAATGGACCGCCCGATTACGGAGATGGAATGAATTCATTTTAATCGCCGTCCGCCTTCTCTTGGTTAATGTTGGTGTTGTTATATTTCTTGAATGAAGTTGTGCACGTTGTTTTTTGTTGAGGTCGTTTCCCTTGGTGCGGATCTTCATCGTGCTATCGAATTAATTGGTAGTTGACGAATGGTAAAAGGAAGGTGGTGACTGGAAGTGTTGTTGACTTGTATGAGTAAATTTTTGATGTGATTTGTTGTCGAATTTATCAGTCGATGAATCTTGACATTTTTTTTAGCATATTTTCTCGCCACCCAAAATAATAAAAAAAATTATCAAGCTTGTTTTTTTCTTTCATTAGAGGCTCTCTTAAATTCGTTTTTATGTATTTTTCTTGCCTTTCTGCCTGTGATATTCGTATATTAATTTAACCTTAATTGATTGCGGTGAAGGGGGATCATGTGCGCGTATGAACGCAACGTATGTGTACCTTGAGTAGATCCCATGCACTTATTATTGTAAGCCTTGCAAAAGTATTCTGTTGAAACTTTAAATAATTTATAAATTTCGTAATGAAATTCAAGATGTGCCGTGTAAATTCGTAGTGTTGTAGACGGTTTCATTTGGAAATTCTCAAATTTTTCGTAGTTGTTGATTATTTCACTCTGATATCTTCATCGGTAACCTGAAACTTGATAACTATTCTTTCCAGTGACGTAATAATTAAGAAATTTATTTGAAGGAGGCCCCGTTTTCGTGCACGTGAAAAAACCAACATATGATGAGTGTATTTTTATCAGAACGTCATGTATCAGAAAAATGACTCATTCCGAATAGAAATCTGCACAAAAATAACGCCATCACTTTACGAAAATTGAAACCCTAGCTCTTGAGGAACCGTCTGTTCGACGGAGTTCATATTTTCTAGAAGATCTACTTGAAAATGAGCTGAATTCGGCTTAGCATTGTGGTCGAATCGTAGAAATTGAGTTTTTAGTTGAAAATTAGCACATTCAAAAGAAACTATGACTTGAAATAGGGATATGTTAATTTGATTGAATGTTATAGCCACCGGAACAAAATGACTACTTAGTTGCTATCCATTTGGAGGAAAGAATTCGTAGCTTTTTTGGTATCTTTTTTCAAATGACTGCTTTGTAACGTTGATTTGTGTCAGATTCGTCGTAAGTTTGATGTTGGTGAAAGGAGAGCTTGAACGCTACAGCAGGAATGATGAAATAGTCTTGAATGAGTTGAGTGCCTTTGTCTGTATTCGAATTTAACTCTTTAATGTCCTATCAGAATACACTATTTTTCCATTGATTTAGTTCTAAAATTGTGAAAGATTTCTCCCTCAAGAAAATATATGCCCCCGGTTCAAGAATGAATGATGTAGGTGTTCTAGATTTCCTCCAGCACTAACAAAATTTGAGTGTTCTGTCGTATAAAAACGAGTTCCTTTGCCATCATTTATCATTCATATTTTTCGACTTGGAAGTACTAGAATTTGTTCCAGCTACTACATTGGGTGCCAGGTAGTGTGATCTACTTTTATTTGTTTATTCTCAGTTCACGCTAAGAAGTGCGTGACATCAGAATCACAATAGACGTTGCGGTTGGTTAGGGAGGGAGGAAAAGGTATCGATGCATATTGTTAAACAATGATAAGCATCAGTTTGTGGAGTGAACAAACAACGTGTTCCAAGCAGGTAAGTGTGGATAGGATTTATGACGTCACGCACTTGTGTATAGTGAATTACGTATTAGATGTGTTACTATTTTTTGGGGAAAAAAAAAAAAGTTTACGTGTCAATATCTGTACAACTGTTGCTTTGATAATATCTGTTAGTTTTACTCATCACTAGGTTGAAAAATTAATTAATTGTGTGTGTTTGTGTTTGCATTCAAGTATGATGTATCCGATCAGTAAAAATTCAGTTGATTTCGTGGCCTTGAATTTTACTCGCAGCCTTTGCCACGAGTTTAAGCGAATATACATTGTAACTCATTATTGCAGCCTTGCTTGATAGGTTTTTTTACTCGAGAATGTAATATACCTTTGATCCTTCTAAAATTATCTTAACTTGATAAACGCGCGGCTACATGCTCGTGTGTGATTTAGTTGTCTGTCACACTATATCATTTCTTTCTTCTCAACGCAGGATCGTAGACTTTATCTTCGTAGTAATTACAATAGATCAATAATTTTTGAAATTCTTCAGTTTTGTGCAGTTTTTGATGTACGAATGCGTTTTTGCACGTGTTTGCGGTGAGATAAACAATGCTTGATGATCGCATGTATGAATAGGGTTTTGGTGCGATGTTCGGCTGAAAAGTAATAATACAATTGTAACCTGCAAATGGAAAGAGATATATATTCAAATAAAACAGACATGGGATGAAAGTATGGTTTTTATTGGCTACTCGAATACAATTATACTTACGTTTCAATGTAATCTTTATTTACAAAAATACATTTTTTCCTACAGTGAACCCGTTTTATAATTTGAAAGTTACTGAAAAAGCGTCTTAAACAAATAATTTGAAGGTTGTTGATTAATTGTTTGATAATTTGGATATTGATAATTATAACTGATAATACACGTTACTGTAAGAATTAGGTCAGCATTGAGATAAATTTTAATTTATAATGATAGTTGAGCAAAGTCTGTAGGCTACTCATATTAATATTCAAAGTTTTTCAACAATATTTGTAGGTTTCTCTTTGTACAACAAAGAAAATATATAATGATGAGTCAAGTTTGCCCTGCGCTTTTATTTTGTGTTACAAGAATAAATAAGTTAAGTGGGTCATGAAAAATTATTTTTCTACTTTTTAGAATGCTAAGTTAAATAAAAGCGTATTGTTGAAATTTTTATTTATTTATTTATTTTTTGACTTTTTAAGAATAAAAAAATGTATAGGTAATTTGATGTACATCTTAATTTCAAAATAATAGTATCCTACTGTATTTGGATGTTGAAGTCAAATGCTAGTAAGAAACAATTCGTACTAATCTGAGAATCAAAACTTTATTATTGTATTTATGAAAACATAAGTTTAGAAGTCTGTCCACTTCTGCAATTGCTTTTTTATTGCAAGGTTTTTTCCTAGTTAACTTGCTACAATACAGTTCTTGAATTTGGAGTCCATCCAATGAGCAGATGCGACTGATAGAAACTTATTCTTGGCCTTCAGCAAATAGTAATTTTACAAGATATAGAACGAAATGATTAACAGTGGAGCCCTGCATCTTGTGAATTGTAGATGCCCAAGATAGGATTAGTGGCAACATCTGACATACCACTGTCCCATAGCTGAATTTGGCAGGAAACTGTGTCGATGTTGGTTGAATAAATTGGACTCCTTTTTGACCAAAATCTATCTCGACACTGGGAATGTCCGAGTCATACACTTGGGTGCTACAAAAGAAAGGCCAGATTATGTCACAAATGATTCCCATGGCACCATTTACTAAGCCTTTAGCAACATCTAAATTTTTCTGTAGCATAGCTTTTGCTCCAACAAAAATTGTCAACTTGCCAGGAAGTCCTCCAGTCTTATCCATATTCTTATGGATAATGTTTTCCAAAGGTATGTTAACCATATTTCGCGTTGAATCGATAATTTGGTCCTGTGATTTTATACGATACATCTTTGTACCTTTTGCTTTAAAATAGTCTAAAACTTGATTGTTTTGTGGGTGGAAACTTGATCTTTGGTTGGATAGATACAAAGAGCTTTCTCTATTGTAAATTTGCCAGTTTCTTCTATGCTAACTTTTTCCATCAATGTTTGCACTTGTTGGGCTGTGAGTTCTCCAATTCTCAGAGAATTGAGAATATCAATAAATGTATTATCACCACATTGGCGCATATTTTCTTGAAGCTCTCAAAATGAAAATAAATGCCACAAGCGTGTCGCTGGTTCAAACTTGGTTGGCTACTCAAAAATTTGATGTCCGTGTATGGGAGGTAACTGGAATAAATCACCAAATATGATTATGTTGATTCCACCAAAAAATTCCTTTTCATTATTCTTGAGTTGTTTCAGATGGGAATCAATCATCATTAACATTTCATACCGAATCATTGATATTTCATCGATGAATAGGAATTCTACATCTTTCCAAAGGTTTCTCATGGTAACTAGATAATGTCTGGTTAAGAGAGGCAGAGTTGTGATTTTTCCATCTTTTTGTACTGGCAGTTTCAGCAGTACATGTAAAGTGCTACCAGATACAAGGCAAGCAGTAACACCTGTTAGAGCACCTACTTCAACAGAAGATTTCCCTGCGAATAAAAAAAAATTCAAAATGAAGAAAAAGAACTTTGTACATATTTGGTTTATACAATTAGAGTGCAAAGTTCCAGAAGTGGCCGAGTCTGCTTTTACCTTATTCTGTTTTCATTATTTGAAAATTTCAGTCAAATTTAATTATAATTATCAATCATTGGGCTGAGGTAGAAAAAACATGAAACTTAGGTTAATTTGGCTGATACTTGCACAAACCACCTTGGGTTTAACTGTCAGTTTCAATTGAGTGCTTTAGGCAGGAAATGAGGTTTGAGTCATGAAAGTTGATTGTTAGAAAGTTGATTAAAAACAAAGCCACTTCACACACTTGACTCTCAAACTTGAATATAACTTTCTGATTGATACATTCCCTATAAGTTTATACATTATTATAAGTAAAACAGTGATAGTTGAATAAATTGATAAGAAAATATTTTCTGTCAATAAAATTCAAAGTACTGGATTTGGACTAAATTAAGTGTGAGTTTTTGAATTCATATTTCTTACCGTAACATTTATTTATTTGAGTTTGTAAATTGTTACTCTTCAAACAAGGTCAACTTAATGGGTCTCTCAATGGAGACAGAGTGGTTTCGCTGTATTCTGAATTCTATGATGCAAATTTCGGATCATTTTTTCAAGGGAGCGATCCACCCAGATTTTCCAGACAAAACTCGAGTTTGAGACTATCAGATAATTGAAGTGATTTGAAGACATCGGTAAAATGTACACAACCTATTCAACAATAGAATTCCTCACAAATTCTCTTCAATTCAACGATGAATTAATGTCAATGAATTAATGCCATTAAATGTATGCAAACTCACCGACAAATCAAAGAGAATTCCTCACAAATTCTCTTCAAATTGTTGAGGAATGAATACAGTTAAATGAATGGGAACTCGTCAATGAATTAATGCCATTAAATTTACACGAACTAGTCGACAAATTGAAGAGAAGAGAATTCTCATGAATTCTTTTCAATTCATTGACCAATTTGTGTGAATTGAACAACATTGATTCATCAATGAGTTTGCGTATATTTAATGGCACTAATTTGTTCACAAATCGAAGAGAATTTCTCACAAATTCTTTTCAATTTGTTGCCAAATTAATTCAGATAATAAAAAATACACAGGAAATCTTCATTTATTTCTTCCAATTATGACAATTAATGAAACCTATTTACACGTTTTTTTTGTGAATGATATCGAAAACAATCTGATAAATAAATAAATAAATGGTTTCAAAAAGAATTTGATAAGTAAGTAAAAAAAACACACGCATCGAAATTATAAACTTTGTCAAGTAGCGCTACCTGTAAACCAGTGTGCTGGAACTAGACAAAGTGAGTTAAATAAAAGCATATAATTAAAATAGAACTCATTCCACGTGCTTTTTCATTTTCTGCCAAATTTTTAAGGGACAATAAAGGCATTCATTCCCCTACAGGGGCTAGTTCAGAAACGTTACCAGAGAAGGAAAAATGTTACCTAATGCGTTCAGAAAGGTAATTTTGTATTTTGGAGAATAATTTTTGTCCTGAGCAAACTGTTCTGGAATGTCTATTGGGTAGAGTTTCCCCCAACTCTGGAGACCAGGAAAATAATTCCCTACCATAACATTTATAATTATTCGTTAATATTAGTTGAATTTTCGATCAAAATAATTTTATCACTAGTATTTTAGAGTATTTTCCATTTTTCTGATAATTTTAAATTATCTGTCCCTAAATTTCATCAATTTTTTTAGACTACAATCCCTTTAATTGATCGTAATGCTCCTATGTACAGTTTGCAAACTAAGATCAAATCTCAAATTCCTTCAGATTGTGTTCACCAGGTAGGGCTTCGAGTATAAATGTGTATCTTGAGAGTGGCATTTCTTTTAGTTCATCCTTATTGATGTAGTAGCGCTTCTCAGTGAGTGAATGTCCTGTTTATTGCATAATGTTGTGTATCTGTATAATTATATGATTTCACGTTACTCCCCTCATAAAAAAAAAAATCTCCATTGTGGAATACCTTGTTGTGAGAGATATTCTCACCAGAAGGAAATTTAACCAAATTTAAGCGTGTTCAGCCACTTTGTACACAAGTACGGGTAAGCCAAAACCAAGGCAAACACTGGCAATTTCAGAGCCGGTTCTGGTGGTTTATATACGGCTTATTTACACGCACACAAACACATATGCAAGAGAATACGTATGTTGGTGAGAACGGCTAGGTCGCATCATCCCCTATCGAGATAAGAGATGGCTGGCCAGTTCGTGTACGAATCGTGACATCATCTTATTGTGTCACAATTCAGTACTCGTACATTACCTGCAAGTACATACAGGTAATTACGATCGAACGAGTTTTGTGTGTTTAATGTCAAAAAGACGACCATTTGCCTGCCCTTTGGGGCGGCAACTGTCGTTGAGGGGTCCAAGCCCCTTTACCTCATACCAGTGAGTCCCCACAGCTACTCCCCCCCAGTTTTTGCGCCGCAAAAATGATCAAAATGTGCAGGCCAGGGGGAACTTGCAGGTTTATGAGTGCCTCTTCTGGTCTGCCTCCCACTTGGGCAGTGCGCTTCCAACTGCAGTGCCGACGCACTTGTATGATTGTCGCCTTGCATCGGCTCATGCCTGGTATTCGGTGCAACTGCCTTCTCCCCTACCCCTAGGTGGATGATTTTTTGTATAGGCGTATGGGTGGTGGCGGGAGTGAGGGGGCATCAGTCGCTTGAAGAGTGGCTTTCTTAGCATCAGGGAGTTCGACGTCTCTGATGCTGAGGCGGCCATCTTCGCCTTTTTGTTTGCTGCTGCTCAGCCGTGAAGAGGAACTCCATTGGCTCCCTGGTCTCTGCGGGTTTTGGCTCCGATCTCGGGGATTCTGGAATTGGGGTCGATTCCGTTAGTGACTGGGGAGGAGAGACTATCGGGGGAAGCGGAGTCGTCATCTCCGCTAGGACTTTGTCTACAGGAGGAGCTGTGTCCATGAGCAGCTGCTCCTCTATCCGGTCCAGCTCCGTCTTCTGCTCGGTCTTCTGCTGAGTTTGTAAAGACTCAGCAGTTTTCTGGGTGAATTGGGAGGTGGCGGACTTTAGGATGGTATCGGTTGGCAGTGACATTAGAATGGGTTGTTTGAGGAAAAAGGAACCAAAAATATTTCAGAAAACATGTCCAAGATCTCAGGCAGTTCTGAAGTGGGTGATTTTACTTCAGTTTTTGATTTACCATTACAGTTATGTTTCATTATTTTCGCATCTTCTTATCAGCATGTAGAGGGGATAGCGCTTAAAATTCTCGACCGTATGCAAGTTTTCCGGTTAAGTTCTGATCGGTTTAAGCAAAGTTATGCCTGAAATAAACTCATAGAATATATTTTTCGAATTTTTAGTTCAAAGGAATCTCCGCTTGTGACGTCACAACGTTGAGATTATCACAGTACAAAAATGGCCATAATTTTTTGTGAATTTTGCGTTTTTTTTGTTTTTTCCTTTCTTTTTTTCTCAAATTACTAAGGATGAATGAAAAATTTAATGAAACGTAGATTCTAATAAATTTTCTCTTCTTTCCAACCATAGCAACCCCAGATTTTACGCCTAAAAACTTCAGCACATCATGCATTATTTAGACGTGTTATCAATGTGGTCAGATTCGAATTAGACAGAATCTGACGGCCACGATGGTCAGATAAATTATATTGAAAGCCAATTTGATAAAATTTTCTCCTTATTCCAGCAATATCAACCCTAGCTCTGTAGTTTGAATAGCTGCGGAGGAATCATTAAAGGAAAGAGTGGACAGGATTCTAGATTTCAAAAACAAGTTAATTTTCCATTAATTAGAGTTTTTTCCATTTTTTTATTTTCAAATTTCAAATTAAAAACTTGTATGGAAATTTTATAAATTTCACCTTCCTAGCCCAGGTAACGTTTTTGAATAATCCCCAGATGATGAGGTGAAGGATACGCTGTGGCTTTAGAGCGAGGAAATACTGCTAGAATTTAGTGTTTCACAATATCAATATTTTTTCCTATTGATTGTAATTTTTAAGCGAAACTATCGATACTTTGTCGATCATATCGACAGTTTATGCGTCATTAGCCGTTACGAACAGTTGCATAATATCAATATTCTTTAGTGTTAGTAATTTTTAACAAAAACCATCGATATTTATGAATCGCTAGCAAAAAAAACTGGTTCAGTGCCTCTATTGCTTCATTTTAATTAATGATGGTAACGAGCGTTTGCTTTTTTTTATGATCAGTAATTTTAAGCTTTTTCTTAGCAAATGCTTCATAAAAAATGCTTGATATTTAAAAGAATATACTCATCTTTGAGCACATGTTCGATAACTTGTGAGCATTTCTACAGTTCTGTCCTTTGGCCTAAATTAATGTGAAATTGAAAATGCGTTGTTTGCCTCGAAGTGTCAAAATAATTCTTCAACAATATTTTTTCACCGTTGCTTTCAGACCACCCTAGCACAATCTACAATACTATTGCAGGTTTGCAACCGATAACATTTTGTTATAAAACGAAATAATGAAAATTCTCGAGCATGCTGAGCTGAGCATTTGCTCAGAAACTCCGCATGCTTGAGCCAGTTTTAAATGCTGGAGCATTTTAAGCACGAGCACGTACTGAGCAAATGCCTAATCATACTCAACGTTTGTTGAACAATAACAAATGCTCGAGCATTTACTATCCTTAATTTGAATGTACTTATGTATGTTTTCATTCGTAAGTTACGACTACGACCAAATGCGCATTTTTTTTCAGCCGCCTCTCGTATCTGTAGTATCAGTGAAACGTCTTCATCACTTTTAAATAGGAATAGCTGTTTGTTCGAATACAATAAATTGTGCAAAACTTCGACGTTAATGAAAAGTTAATTTTTCATGAGCTCCTAAAAATGACATAATCGGTGACAAATAAATTTGAAAAGATATTTTTTTGTTAAACTATTCTCGTTAAAATGCGACTGCAGCAACGTGATTTGACGGTGAAATTAGTTGGAGAATGGGGCGGCTGTACATGTGATGTGGTTACGGAGACCTGCCTAAAAGTCATTCTTTTGATTCTTTTGTAACGGTTTCTTTTATTTTAATATATCGAGTTCTTTCTTCTTTTTTTCCTCCTCTTCACTCCCTTTTCTTTCGTTTTGACTAGGCAACATATTGCTTAATTTTGCGACTTTCACAATGGAAATGTGGCTATGACCTTGACCTATTTGAATTGTGTTGTCGGTCGGTGGAAACGTTCACGATCTGGGATACAGTGTGTCGAATAAGTAGAACGACTGAACGAGATATATGTATAAAATAAATATACTACATTGCTGTTCTGTGTACAGTGTTAGTCGTGCTGCTCTTGAACGATCAGTTTTAGATAGACTGGTTGTCCCGAAGTGTATTTTATGTTGAAATTCTTCTTGTATCTTCTTTGATGGATGAGAGAAAAGGAATGCATTTGATTAGTTCAGGGAAATTTTTTCCGGATCGAGTCGGTAGCTATTGGCGCCAATGAACTTTGAATATGCCTTGTTAGGAAACGATGTTTCACTGGAGAGTTTGACGCGGGTCCCTCGCACCAACTTTGGAGTGTTGAAGGGTTGATGTTGAAAATCAGTTCCGTGGTCGTGCTGTTTTTTCAGTAGAGTTATTTCAAAATTCTTGAGAGGGCCAATTACGTAATTATATTAATTATAATTGCTGTTGAGTGATGAGCGGGAACAAAAAGGCTAAATGGCGAGCCCCCTTTGCCCCCTCGCCCATAGGCCTGCAGTTGATCGATGAGTTAATTTGTTTTAGGTCACACCTTTCGAATTTTGTCTGAAAGTTCTTACATAATATATTCTTGCTCCGACAAATACCCTTTTGTCAATTTTGTTTAATGAACTATGAAAAATTAATCTTTGTGGTTTCACGAATTAATCCTACTGTCAATTCGGTAATATTGAGAAAATTTCGTCGAAATTTTCATTGTTTGCGAAACCATCTGGATTCGTTTTTTATTTTTGAAAAAAAATATACCGTAATTCGAAAACCAATTTTTCAGTCAACGCGGTATTTTTTATTTAACATTTGGCGCAAAAATATTGAATATTGAAATTTCAGTCGATCAGTGCTCTACAAAAATTCACAACCACGTAGATATATCCATTCCACGTGGTATAGAACAACTTTGTATTGTTTTATCTCCAATAGCTTTTTTTTTATTCCTTTCTTAATCTTACTCTGTTAAATTTTCGTTATTCTTGAACTCTTTAAGTATTGATGACGTGTCGTATAATTTACATCAACCATCTCTTGCATTGGAGTTGTCCTAAATTATGAATTTTTTTCTAGAATCTTAACTTTCAAACACCTGTTGGCTTAATGTCCTTTTGTGTTTGCTCAGTGAGGTGATTTTGGGTAGTTAAAAATGTTAGAGTAACCTTCAGCATATGAAATTGACGGCTTTCTCATCTCTGCTGTGTTAGTTTATTTTCCGACTATTGCTGTTAGTGTAATGTAGTGTTGTCAAAAATATCGATACGTATCGATACGTATCGATATTTTCCCA
Organism: Ericerus pela; assembly: GCA_011428145.1. Taxonomy (NCBI): domain Eukaryota; kingdom Metazoa; phylum Arthropoda; class Insecta; order Hemiptera; family Coccidae; genus Ericerus; species Ericerus pela. The sequence goes on along the minus strand of WOFM01000203.1, from coordinate 117,316 downwards.
GGAATATCGATATTTTGCGTATCGATATTTTTGAATAAAATCGATATTTTCAAATGCCAATTTTTAATTATTTTTTCTCTGGTTGTGGTTGTGGTATTGACAAAATTACGAGTGAATGAGTGATAACTGAAACTGATGACAGATGATATTTATGATATTTATGAATTATGAAATTATGAATTAAGAATAACTTGATCTTGACTCCAGTCCAAAATGAGGAGATTTCTCAAACATAGTTCACGTATATCAATATCTACAACTACATCAACAATGTCAAGTAAATACCCTGACTTACTTTGCTTCCATTATTCTTTTCCTCAAATTTATAAAATTCAAATTTACATTTTATTTTCATAGTTTTAAATGACAATAATTCAGATGAGCCATCTGCAAAAATTTTTTATCAAATTTTATAAAATATCGATATCGTATCGATATTATCGATATTTTCCCAGAAATATCGATATTGTATTGATACAAAAAAATATCGATATTTGACAACACTAGTGTAATGGCATGACTCCGAGAGAAACACCGATCCTAAGTCGTGGATCAAGAATTAGGTCATTCAAATTCTTCTGTACACAATGTGTATAATTACAGTTCATGGATAATGGACGTGAACACATACACACACACACACACACGCACACACACACACACACACACACGCGCGCGCGCGAGCACACACACACACAAAAATGGATGTACATGTATACACAATAGAGAGTATCAAATGCTGTTACGCAGAAATAAAATTCACACAAATCCACATGAATGTATCGAAATTATCAATTAACCAGATGCATTAATATGATATTACAGAGAAAAAAAATGAATTTAAGTTAGACCCAAATGTACGCATAGCCCAGATATATATGAAAATTGTCACATGATATCGTTACAGAAGTGGCTTTTATCAACGGTGGGCAAGATCACGAAAACAATGACTCGGATCACGGATCCTTTTCAGTTTTTAGAGAAGTGATTCAAGTCTGGATCAGGAATCACTCTCCAAAGAATGATCCAGATTACGGATCATCTGTAAAGAAAATAAGGTCCATTCAGATCATTTGCACTATTCTTGTAGATGATTTGAAAACAAAAGGTTTTCATCAATTATGAAAAAATAAATTAATAATTATCAAGCCCATTCTGTATTTTCCATGTTTTTTTTTACAAAAAAAAAAAACAAAAAAAAAAACAAATCCTGAGAAATGGATTTGAACAGATACTTTGGATCCTTTCTCTGAAAGTCCATTAAATCAGAATGATTCAAGTTTCGGATCCTGCCCAGACTAGTGAGTACCCAATGCGGCTACGCTGCCTTTGACTATATATAATTATATTGACTAAGCTTAATAGAAGTGGTGGTACAGGGTGAAGGCAACATAATAAGTATCAATGGCGGAAGATAATTTTTATTCTTTTTCATTAATTGAATACTGAAAAATTTTCATTTTGGTTAAAATTACTTTATTTCTTCCTTTTTATCGATCTTTTAAGCATGAAGGATGTCAAAATTCGAGAAAAAGCAAAATCGGAAAGACTTTATTTTTTCAATGATACTTATTTATAAGAGGTATCTTGCCTTCATGTTCTTATCACTATGCTCAGTCCATATAATTATGAATAGTCTAAGTATGCAGCAATAATTCACAGATTTACATGAACCATAAATGTGTGTGAAATTATCAACTAATCAGGTGCGAAATGAAAAAAATAAATAAAATAATAAGTTAGATTGAAACTGAAATATACACGTAGCTAAATATATTTATAACTATGGTCACGTGATAGTGTTACAGAAGTGGCTTTTGTATAGAAGACTAGACGGTAACCAATGCTGCTTCATAGCAATAATTCACAGAACTACGTAAATTATAAATGTGTCCGAATTATCAATTAATCAGATGCACAGTGAAGAAAAAAAATGATTTATAGAATTGGACTGTAACTGAAATATACACATAGCCAAATATATCTGGAACTATGGTCACGTTATGGCGTTACAGAAGTGGCTTTAATATATTATGTATATTCATTTGTATTTTCACTTTTTATTCATTTTATAAATTTTTGGGTCTGCTCTTTGTGCTGTGACAATGAAGGAAGCTCGGAACAATGTTAAAAGCTTTCATGGGTTACACATTCGAGAATTCTTGTAATCCACTCGGTAGTTTTAGGGTGTTTTCAAAGTTTTCGTAAACTCTTCAACGTTTTCGTACCGAACTCATGTAAATTGAAAGATTTTGACCTGAAATTTTCATTGTAGTTAGAATTTACTAAGGACTGGTTTGTTATTGAGTTTGAGTAAAATCGGTCAATTGGTTTTTGAACGGAAGCCTTGGAAAATACACATACTGCGGTTGATGCGCGGAAGAGAATATTTCCGCGATGGAAGTAAAAGTGACCGTAATCAGTAACCATATACTTGAATAGGACTAGCTACCAATTCGTCGCCTGATATAACTTCAAATCGGTAATGTGCCGAAGTTTCTTTTAAATGTCTTATCAAAGCGAATTTCGAATGAACGATATACCTAGTCTGTTGATGAAAATCTTCGACAATGAAAGCATGAAATCCCAATCACCCGATTCACGGTTTTTCGAGGCCGACGTTATCGTTATTTTGTTGCACGTTGGTTTTTCGTTTCACATTGTACCGGCCAGAAAACCATTCTGGTTTCGACCATTCCTCCCACCTCTATTCCTTCTCGTTCACAATAGTCCTTTAGTGCTTCTTTCGGCTCGTTTTCTTATAAGAATCCTTTTTTTTTTGGAGCACGGTTAAAGGAGGCATTGCTAATCGCGGTAGTTGGCAACGTCGTTTGTTTTCGGTATCCTGTGACTTGGCGGTGATTTTGCGCTCGAGCAAAATTCATCTGCACAAATGGTTCCATTCGTCTTTCTCTCGGATTTCGGTTGTGTTATCGATTTCGATATGTCCGGTGTTGATACTATGAGAGTGTGATCAGCATTTTCGTAGTACTTGTTCAGTTTTCGTTGGTACTGCACTGCGATGAGTACACCGCGCGGAGGTGAGCAATTTCCATTTCCTCCTTCGCCCAATGTTGTGCCATTTCCGGCTCATATGTGGCCGAAGAATTTTCGGTTTCCGCGGAATGGGCGGTCATCTTGCCCGAATTTTCAATCATTCCGGAGTGAGTCATACTCAGGTATATATATATATATATATATGATGTTTCGTTCGATTTCGCCAAGCTTGCTTATAGTTTTTTATTGCTGTTGTTGTGTGTATTGACCGTCGTCGGTTGGGAATTGGTGGCGATAGCCACGTGGGTCATGACTTGAGAAGAACAGTTTTAATTTTCCTTATTTCTTAATCTGCTATTAAAACGTTAAAGGTAGAAGTCATGGTATGACTACCTTTCGCTTGTTGTTTTGTGTTTTTCTTAATTGTATTCGGTCTTTATTTGTTTCAAGAATTTATGCTGCGAGATTTTTTAGTACTTTCATAATTTGACGGTATTGTGGAACCGTGACGCGCGAATGAAATTAAAGCGAAAAATTGTACGATTCTTGAGGAACGGGTTCTAAGGCTTCTGTATACGGTTTTGGGGGACCAAACATTCCTACCATCAACTGAAAGACTCGGGTCCTTGTTGGGTGAAAAAGCTTTGATGTTTGTGAATGTTGGCTCATGTTTTTTCTGTGAGTGTATGTTTGTTCTATTAGCCATGAAAATTAACACTTTCAACACTGGTATTACCCTCAGTGTCGACCGTGGCGTTCTTTTTGTATATGAGGGTAACATCAGGACACCGAATCCTAACGTTCGTCAAGTGAGTGTAGAAATCATGGAGTGTTTTGTTTGTGCTGATATCAGATAAGAGATGGCTGTTATTAGCGATTAGATAATTTGGTGTTAATGGCGTTACATTTTGGCGTTCTTTTTGAACTGTTTTTAACACCACCGTGTTTTTTAGGGTTACCTACTATTAACCTGGTACTAACTTGGTGTTTGGTGTTACACTTGCCCTAATACTAATGTAGAACAAACCTTCTGAAAACAGTGAAATTTTCTCATGTTTTCTAATTATTTGAAATATTTTCATCAAGAAAATGATGTTTTGTTTACCTTGATGAAGATATGCTTCGGATAATACTTATCTACGCACCAATTATTTTTTGTCTACAAAAATTTTTTGGTGTTACTCATTTCAGTATGAATTTGACGTATACCGTCTGTAAAAAATCCTCAATAACAGTCGAGAGAAAACCGCGACATAGGGACTGAGCATCGTTAATAAGAATAAATTGCTTTGTCGGTTGCACGGTATTTCATGCTAATGGTATTATTACATGTATTGTTTATTAATTTACTTGAAAATGCCATGCTTCCGAATCTCAAATGTTGTGTTACATTCGGGTTTTTCCTCAGGGGCTGAAGCCTTGGATGTCGTGAAATATACTTGTTTTAGATTTCTACGTGATTTTTCTCATTTCTGTGAAGCACCATCATTCTTTGCAAATCTTTCTTTTTTTTTTCCGTGAAAACTCACTTTTCAAGTTTCATTGTTCACACTGTAACATCAACGACCTGTCTCATATTAAAGGCAAAAATCGTTGATACGGATTTCAAACTGAGATGTTCGATTCCTTTTTCTTTTTTCTTTCTGCTGGGTTTTATTGTGTTTAAACAGGTAAATATTTCATTTTATGTTTGTTAGATAGTTCTCGGTAACGATTTTTTTGAAACGACAAAATGTAATTCTTTTAATTCTTTTGGAATAATTATGTCCTAACGATTCAATAAATGTATTTCTGTTCTTCTTTCTGTTGTTCCTCAATGTTTGGGTCTTTTAGAATGTTATAATCAGCCTTGAAAAGTTTCTGCTTTCTTCGAAGTTATAGCTTCTTTTTCCACGTATGTTGGAGGAATCATTGCCACAAGCGTTGCTAATTACCTTCAAATGCGAAGTGAAATCGAATATGGGTAGGCAGTTAAGAGTACAAGAGTTCTAAAAGGAAACAGTTGGCTATAATATAGGTTTTCGTCTACTTATACCTGTTCATTTTGTATCTTATATTTAACTAAATTGTTTTTGACTACGCGTTACTCGTCGGACCGCTTTCAGATTATCCTTCTGAGGCAGGAAGGGGACTGGTCTCCGTGTGGGAGATGTTTGAGGTTAGCAAAATTACCAATGAAAATTTATTTTCCATCTATAAAATACCTATTTTTTCTACCTCGCAGTAGCAAACGGTGCAGGTTATGGCAAGGAACACATCCCCCCAAATTTCCTCCAATAAAAGGTAAAAATTTTGAAAAATACGGGAAAACTGTCCAAAACAGAAGATAGGTATGTATTCGGTTTTCTCATTTCGACAGATACGATTGAGATATGAAAGGAATGTAGGACTAGCTGTCGGGGTAAAATTCAAATTCTCGAGGAAAAATACTTTCTGTGATTTCTCGTACTAATAACGATAAGTATGAGTTTTGGTTTGTTTTTTGTGTCCATAATATTTGGTGTTTTTCTTTCTCCCATTTCTATATTCGCGAAAAACTTCTAGGGTGGGTCATCCTCATTCGTTCCTCATCCACCTACTTTCCTCTGCGAAGTAATGGGTACCTTGAAACATTGGCATAACTCGATCTTGCTCCATGAAAATTTTAATCTATGTGGCGATAATATTTTCGTATTCAATTCGTTCGATGATGGCAGAATTGCTGGTCATTGCACCTTTTATCATTTTAGTAGCGGTAGTATTTTTGCCACGCCATCCTCTCCCAATGTGTTTATGCTCTTCTTTACCTCGTATAACTCGACTTCTTGTGTCTGAGAATTACGAAAAATTATTGTTGAAAAATCGTGATCTCAACCGTGTAGGTTGTAGTTTGTATTTTCAACAATAAATATCTCATGAGTAACGTGTGTGACTCATGAATGAGATATTGTGTTTATCGTGTTCGGGCATTTCGCGGCCGGTTTGTCTTTGAAAAGTTTCTTTGAAAGTTCTGTGAACTGTGTAAACTGTGGTGGGTTGAATATACGTTGTACTTCGGCTTAATGAAGTTCCGACGAAGGTAATGAATACTCTAAAGAGCCTTCAGTTCCAAAATTGTTGACACTAATCTTGAAGTATTATTGTCAAAGGGTCATCAGACAAATCTGATTTGCATATTTTCGACTTGTTCGAAGAAAATTCTCTGCAAGGGTATTCATTCCCTTCCAATTAACGGAAATAGTGGTTTAATCTGCCGGAAGTCAAAAGACGGTACTTTGAAACCTAATGACTTGAAATTCGTGACCTTGAGAATAAGAAAGACTCCTTAAAAAACTTGAGCCCTAAATTTTATTGATGTTGAGAATTATCTCAGAAATTAATGTTGTGTTTGAATAATTCTTATTTCTTGACTTCCAGTATACTGACTACCGTTTCTTCTTCCCTTCAATGGAAACCTCATGAAAACTCAAGCATTATGAAATACCGTACGTTTCATGTGTCCTTTGATAATTTTCGATTTTGACATTAACAGAAGTAAACAAACTTATAGCTATATGACCTTTCTCTGAAAAATAATTCTTCATGCGAATAGGAAACCATATTGCCATACCTAGGTTAAGCATATAAATGAATGCAGACGAAGGGGGTTACTATGAAACACACACCTCATTTTTTGCCTCTCTACACTTTTTCTCTCTTTCGGATTCATTTAAAAACACTCGGGAAATGCTTAGAAAATGAAATTAAGGAATTTATAAAAATTGACTTCTAAAGCCGAAGGAATTTCAGAAACGAATTTTTCCTCTCTTGTGATTCTCCTGAGAAAAACATGGAGGTATAGCTTTTTGATCATCATCGTAAGAGCTCGTGAGAGAGAGCCCTAGATTTTAAAGCGAAATTGTTTCTATTTGACGTCATATTCGCTAGTCGGTTTGAACGTTGAAAGGAACTTTCATGTCTTTTAAGGTGCAGTTTGAAAAACTTATTTTATTCAAAATTTGAACTTGAGTATTTCAAGACTTACCTTTCTGATATCATTCCTGAATCTGTTGGTGTCGTCATATTCGAATTTTTTTTTGTCCCCACATTCTGGTTCTCACTTTCAACTTCAGGCTTCAGATTTAGATAGAATTTGCATTAACCGGGCAACATACTTACAACAATTTTGTTTTTTCGATATTATTTTTTTTTTATGGTGTATTCGCCATTGTTCGAAAATTTTTCTGTTTCCGTTAATTCTTCCTGTACTCGATAGAAATGTCAAAATTATGAAAAATTAATGACGGTGTGTGGTGTAGGTCTCAACTTCTTTTGAAATTTGTAGGAAAACTGAGTGAATAACCAGAATAACTCATTCGGACATTTGGTGTTTATAGTTGCCAGCGGTTCTTGACCATATGATGAAACGTGTACCTGTGTAGGTTCAAAAAGTGAAAATTATCCACCAATCACGACTGCTAGGTGAATAACACCTGTAGCTGACCTTGAATAAAAAATATATATATATATATGATCGGATGGCGCGTTGTATCCTTCCGAAAATGATGAAATTTCATAGGTAATTGGTCGACACAATGTCCATTCTGAGCGGAAGAACTTCTCGTCTTCATGGCGTTGTATTCTTGATTTTCTCTGTTACGAATTTTTTGCCTGTAGAAATGCACGATGATTGAAGACAAAAACTGAATCACAATTTCTGTTCCCTAATATTTGAGAAAGGCCCCAAAAAGGAACTAATTGCGCAGCCATCGGTGAAATTTACAATTTTTTTATTCTCTTGTTCTCTCATGTAGATAAACTACGCGTCAATCTGAAAATATATATAAGTATTGAAGTGAAGTATTTTTGGCACAATTTATCTTCTAAAAACTATAATAGTTCCTAAAATTGATACATTCCTGAATTTTCAATAAATTTAATCCCCTAAAGCCATATTTGCTCCATAAAAATTGGAAAATATCCGTAAGAAAAAGGACTCCTATTATAAATCATAATAAAAAATGACGTATGTGTTCAACTCCCCTTATTTATCGCTCTAAGTTTAAATCATCCAAATTGGCAAGGAAGTATTAGTTTGTCTAATTTTCAGTTTAGGCAATTATGCTTGATTCGCGATAATTTCAATAATTTCACTACCTGTAGCTTTGCTCCAGATATTCAATCTATGGTACTTGAAACCTGAAAGCAATTACATATAGGCAGGGATTGTGAATCGCTACCTTTTTTCATTTTATTTCCATTTTCGTTTCCATTGGAAAAATTTTTTTCTGTGTTAAAAATTTTTCAGATCCTGTTTAAATACAGATTTATCTATATTTTTTTGCTATTTCCTAAAAAAAAAATTTTTTAGGTTAGAAATGGAAACTGAAACCATTCATCATTTGGTTTCCATTATGTTTCTGTTATTGGTCTTGAAACTAATTGGTTAATTTTTTCAGTTTGATTTCAATTTCAGAATTTTGGTGTTTCTGATTATTTCTGTTCCCAGTGCAAAAAAATATGGTTTCTGTTTCTAAAAAATTTGGTTTCCAATTCTGTTTCTCAGTCCCTGCATATAGGTAATACGACTAATTATAATATGGTAGCCTCCAAAATTTTTTTTTATTATGCATCCTAATGATTCTAATTCTTTTTTAACACGTATCGTAGTATTCTTGTTAGTACATGTTGTTATTTGTTCTATCTCAACCCACAAAAACCGAGAAAGAATGTTAAATTATCATTCAACCTGTTATGTTACCTGTGAACTTTGTAATTTTGACCAATTTGCAAAGGGTAGACCAGAATTCAAAAATGAAGATGTGAGCGTTGTATTCAATGTACTGATAAATGGCAAAATATTATTTACGGAAATTAGCAATTTATAGCGCGCGCGTGTGTGTATGTGTGTCTATCTGTTTGTAATACACAGAGCACCCAGTTTTTTTCCTGTATTTTCTTTTACCATTATCTCGTGATTAATTTGTTTTGAGTGAAATTTGATATTGAAAATGAATGGAGGGGTTTCGCTTTAAATTTTTTTTACCATCATTAATTTTTGAAATGAATAACAAATTACAAAACGGTAAATTTTTTAATTTGTGGTTTTTTGTGGCCTATTCGTGAAAAACTGATTACGATAAAAAATGAAGAATTCAAGCAAATTTTCACCTGTTTCCAATAGTACCAACCCCAGCTTTGTAACTTAAATAGTACCTGAGAAATCGTGAAGTGAGAGAGGATTAGTTTTCTTCAAAATTAGAATGTTGTGAATGTTGCAAAAAGCACAGATAAATATACAAAAATTGGGATTGAATTTTATTGTATAGATGAATTTGAAGTTTCCGTACAGTCCGTAGAAAAAATGAAATGTACTATGATGTATGAATCTTGTATGTTCATTTTTGTTAGTCGATTATTTTGCTCCAATTGAAATTTTCTTACAACTAGATTTTTCAATTTCCGTTTAGTTTGTATTTGTCAGTTTAGAGTGAAGTTACCAAAATGGTGCTTAGGTCTTCTTCAGTAAACTTGGTGGTATTGAGATTACTTTCTTCATCTTAGAAATTTGATATTTATTGAGTTTTTAATAATTAAAACTATGATGTCTCAAGTATTTGAAATTTTGATGCACGCATTTTTTTTTCATTGGTTTGATGACCAAAAACTGAAACCTCATGTAAGCAACATTTTGTGTATGTACGATTTATTAATCATCCTTTTTCTTTGAAAAGATTTCTGAAGGAAACTTCATAGAAAATGATAATCTTCAGGTATTTGAAAATGAAAAAAATAATGGTAATCTGAGTGAATTTGTCTTGACCGTATTATAAATTTTTCTGATTTTAATGTTTTTTTTGTTTTTTTTTTTCTGATTTCAGGTTAGTTTTTGTTGAATAAACCTCCACTTTCACTCGATGTCACAGTGAGTAATATATAATGCAAAATTTTAAGACTCGTCGTTGGTATGTTCTGCATGGTTGAGTAGCATTTATAGTTTAATTGAAGTAAAATAAATATGCAGATGAAACCATCATCACTATAATACACGTACAGCCCCATATTTTTAGTCTAATCCCTCGGGCCTTAGTTTAAACTGTATAATAACTGCGCATGCGCTAAATATTTCGTTGTTCTGCTGGAATTGGAACTCGATTTACAAATGGCAGACATCTAACAGATTTTTTTGTAAGCTTTGAAAATGGGATAATGGACATGAATCCATTGAATCCAATGCTAAATAAATCCTCAATTGATGCTTTTTATGATTAATTTTGAATTGAAGATACTTGGTATTGATTTTATTTTCCGTCATTTATTGTAAAAAATCATCCAGATTAACGTTTAAAATGATTCCTGTCAAAAAGTACCGTTCTCAAAAATCACCAAAAAAAACCTATAAAAAAAACGACCGTCGTCCCGTTTTCCAGCCTCTTTATCAGCAAACGTCAAGTCCCATTAACTACACCACAGAGTATTAAATATGTTGCAATGAAAAATGGCTTCTCTTTCGAAACTATTTGTTTCCACTCCTTCAATACCAAATTCGAATTTTCTTGCCTCTCATTCGGGCACAAAAGTAATTATTAGAAATTTTTTTTTCAAATAATTTAATTAAATGAATGAATATATAAACATAATTATTAATTTAGAAATCACAGCTAATCCGAATTTCGTAGATAAGAATGAGATTGAAAATCGTCGGTACTTTGAAAATGGAGGATATTATGATCGTGACAGTGGTGCCGGATTTTGTCTCATATTTGTCTTCCATTATATTTATTACTCTGTGGGCAACACAAGCCAAAGTGACTCTTCAGGGCTTGTAATTAGTTTAAATACGTGCCTGTAAAATTTAAGTAGGTGTATTTTTCCAGGGTCGGGGCTGAAAGTTTATGTTGTTATCAAAATTGGAAAAATTGTTCGTAGTAGTAAAAAAGGCTGTTGAATTTTTTACTTAAAATTTTTTTAAACGATATAAATAAACCTGAAATAGTATACTTAATTGAAAAATTTGACCTAAATCGTTTCGTTTGAAAATACCACAATAGTAATAATATAATCAAAAAGATACGATAGTAATTGGCGTTAAAAATCACTTAAATTTAAATCTATATTGTATATACCTAGATAAGATTAAAAAATGATAAACCAACATTATTCGATGTTGCTACAAGTTAACTTAAAGTTCTCCCATGTGCAACCTACGTACGATAAGCGCTAAGGTAGGTCCCAGTGAGTGAAGTTAGTTTCTTCATTTTTATTTAGGCAACTACTGGTACACAAGTGATACCGAGGAAATTAAATTGGTGTGTGTAACTTGCAGGAACTCGTCTGTCATAATTTTTTTGGAGTTCAGAGTTTTGTTTCGTGGATATTGTTTTAGATTAATTTTTGGGCCTTTGATACGGCCTTGAAATACATCAAATATTTGAACAATTTTTCTCAAAATCTATAGGAAATGAGCAGATAGGTCACATGACATGTTTTCAGGATAAATCAATAGGGCAATTAAATGATTGAGGTAATAAAAATGGTACCTAACTGAGAGAATTTTTGTAACTTGTTGAAAACGACAGAAATATAGTATAGAATTTTAAGAATTTTGACTGTTGAATCATTCTACAAAATCAAGATATCAACTAAATTGTAACAAATTTTTTGTACATGGTGACTATGAGTCTACCTATCAAACAGCGCGAGCGGAGCCGTTTCATCTGTGTGAAGAAACAGGCGAAATAAGTCATAATGAAAATTGTAAACGATAATTTAAAAAATATTTTCCAAGTCTCATAAGTATGACCTCTTCAGTTATCAGTGGTTGCAACATTTACTTCATTAGTTCAGTTACTGTATCCACTACAAACCATTGATCCTATCTCAAGTAAAGTCATTGTGTTGGTATGTAACGATCATGTAACCAGGACTGGAAAGTTTTACCTAGAGCATCCTACATTATTTTCGGAAAGATGATTTTATTATGCCATAAATGTAACCATGAAGAGTTCATGTTTTTTATCGGAAAAAGTTTCCTAATTATCGAGGTGGGTAAGCTATTAATGGCATTCATTATTCAACAATAGTTCTTTTTCCAGTTTAATATTTATTTCCACAATTGTACCAAAAATTAATTCTTCCCAAGTATCGAGTAGTAATTTTTTTCTCCATTTCGTGTACTTGATTGCTTATGTAGATGAGGGAGTGATGAACGAAGGGATCTTCTCTCGTACTCGCCGAAGCTAATTTTTGTCACCGTGGCTCTCTCTCTTCTTACTTAAATAAAACCTGAAATAATAAATTTTAAAAAACGTTGAAATAAATAAATTATTTTGAAAATAATTTTAATAATATTTAACTATTTACATAATTTAATTAATAAAAATATTATTAAAATAAATTAAAAAAATAAAATAAAATAAATATAAACGTTAAACGGTTTCCATTTGAAATATCAGCATAATGTATTTATATTATGAACTTTTGTGTGTGTGTGTGTGTGTGTGTGTGTGTGTGTGTGTGTGTGTGTGTGTGTGTGTGTGTGTGTGTGTGTGTGTCATGGAAATGACAGCTGCTGTTTTACAATGAGATTGACTGTTGTTAACATCTACACTGAGTATGTGTACACTGGCTTAAGAAATACCTTACATCAACCGATATAGACAAATCAGAATAATCAATGAGATATTTCTTAAGCCAGTGTTTATAATCAAATGCAGGTGGCCATTTTTTTCTCAAATCAGATTTTTAGATAGAAAAACTTGTAATACCGGCAGCATTATCCATAGGTGAGACACCAAAACCAATTTCGTGTCGTCTCCATCATATATATTTATATTCTGGAAGACTTAGGTTAATGAAAAATGATGAAAAAATTTCATCAGGTATTTCTGTAGTCAAGAAGAAACAAAGTGTACCTGCCTATGCTGTTTTTTGTCTAAGTACTTCTGAAATTTAAAATCGGAGGGTATCACCTTTCATTACATGCTTTTATTGCAGTCACTAACGCGCCGAAATGTGACGTAGTTTTTGTACTAATATCTAGGGGCGCTGATTGTTATTATTAGTTATCTCTTATCAAGGTGCTTTTTTCCAACTCCGTTACTTTCTGATTCTTCCACCATTTATATGGCATCGTGGTAGTGATGACGCTTTTTATCCGAGAGTTACCGTGATCGAATCAACATAGTGTCGGTTTTTTTTTCCCCAATATAAGTTTTTTTCAAAGTTTGGGACATAGAATGTTGGTGGGTGGAGTTTTACTTGGCTCATAAAAGCGTATTTTAAAATTTCATTTTTATGTAACCTATTGTTTAAGTTCAAATCTACTAATTATCTGCGAAATTCATGGACGACCTTTAAATGTGTCTTGAGATTTACCTTCGATTTGCTCTGCACTCCAAATTACTTGTCAAGTTAAGTTAATAAAAATATGAATCCGAGTCTTTTCTTTTTTTAGTTATATACCTTTTATAATACTTTATTTTGCGTTCAGTTCTAGGAATGCTGCTAATTTTGTAAGATAATTTTTACTTTCTAATATCACGTTAAAATTTCAGTAGTTGAATACACTCACAAAGCGATGTCATAATCGTTATCGTTCCCCCCCCCCTTCGTACATAGATATAAATTTTTTTTTTTATGTAACATGCGATGAATGAGAAGTAGTTATTCTTGTTTTTTGACCAATTTAAAAAATGTTACTGCATATTTCCAGCTTAGCGTTCTGTCGTTTTGACAAATGTTGTGATTTTGGTTAAACTCATTGCATTTTATTGCGCATTGTGCTTAGTTCGTTCCACTATAGTATAAAATTATGCAAGAAGTATACTGGGATGAATTCTAATCCAATCAAAGAGTGAACTAACTGTTAGACCCAGTAAATTTTGTGATATGATTGGATGACTTAATCAATTTTTTTTATTAGCTTCGAGCTAGTAATAGGTATATTGTCGAGCGTGTTTCTGTTTTGTTGAAAAATTCTTCCTTTTACGAAAAATATCTTTGGTTGACTTATTCGTGTTCATTCACACTCGCCATTGAAAAGTACTTTTTATATATCAGCAAAAAGTGCTAATAATTGTATTAAGTCAGTTCTGTTGTAAACATTAATTACATTTTTTTAGTTTATGGCGGACCGCCGACCGCTTTAGGTGTTTGGCTGATGTTGAAATACTCGCCTAGTTTTCACAAGTCAGATCAGTAAATTTTTGGTAGAATTGGCGTTTTTAAGACCTTGAGAATGTGAGAAAGGTATTACCTAATCAATTTACTGTAAAATAATTTAATTAGGCGTTACAAATATTTCATAATGATGAATTATTTTTAGCAGTTTTTTGAAATGTAGTTAACCCATCTTGAAATATTTTAATTCAATTTTTTCATTTCTCCGAGTAGGAAAGAATGAGTCTAGTGGTACTATTGTAATAATTTATTATAATAAGTATAAGAGACGTTTTAAGCTTTTAGATAAACTTTTCAGAATTTTTTTTACTCTTTCATTGTGGACAATAATTTAAAGAATTTTCGCCCCTAAAGTTGGACGGTTTTTCAGGGCATTTCTTCCAATTTATGGTGAAATATTAATGTTTTCTTCAGAATGTAATAGTATTGAAACTAGAGAGTTTGAATAGCAGTTGTATTTCGGTTGAGGGGCTCAAAAGTTGAAGAATTTGTTTTTGCATTACTAGATCCTTGTCAGTGCAAATGACAATTATTGTGGGGAAGCAGACTTGGCACTTTGCTTCAAAAAGTTTGTGTTTTCTCTTGTGATATTTTCATTCCATCAATTTGTTCACTAATCGAGGGGTTCAGAACAGAACTTATTTCAAGAAATGTGCATTTATAGTTTATACTTCTTCTTGATTCTGTTGACATTTTTACAAATGATGCCCATTCTGTCTCAGAGAAGAAGTGAATTACGAATAGGTTTATTGTTGCATGGAAAAATACAAAACTTTCGACGACTCTGTAACGAATATAGATGAACATTTTCTAAATGTCCGACTATATTTTTACACAAACGAAATAATTCGTTTTATTTTCTAATTCTCCACACTTCTATGACTCTTCTTCTTCTTAATATAAACCTAACAGGAAATGGTATCGTCTGAATTCGATGAAAAATTGTCTTCCATACAAAAAACAATTGTAGTTGACCTCAGTTAATGTCTCACACGCGTACCTTAATTGAAATATCTGCCTAATACTAGAAAACGTCAATTCTCCTTCTTTTTGGTAACAACCAATCATAATAAACTAGTCCCATTATTTCTTACCATTTCTTCTTTTTACTATGTAAAAATTAAATTATAAAAACTCTAACTCTGAAGAACAAAATGTTCAATTCTATTATTTTGTTCAATTCTTTAATTTTCGTTCAATCTTAATAATTTCTAATGTTTAATCTAACTATTTCATGTGTTGTAAATGAAAAATATTATATTTTTATGAAAAGTATCCTGTTGAAATTTAATTGAAGTCTAATTCATTCCAACAAAGTTAAGGTCCACCATAGTGTGTGGATACCTAGGAAACTCAATTTTAATTATAAAGTTTGTTTTATTGATCGTAAATATTTATTTGTGGTTTTCCATAAATAAATATTTAGTAAAGTGTCAACGTCAAAAATAGGAAACAAATTCAGAACCAACACCTATTTTCTGGCATTACAGACTCAAAATTAGCCGTTACTAAAATACAAAAAGTGAATTTTTTTCACCCTTGCTCGCAGAGCCTCCTCCTCCCTTCTCAATTATTGTGTCAAACGTGGTTTCAGTGATGAACATCGGATCGTTTGATTCAAATTGTATTATTTCTTTTAATTTTTTTTTTCTTATATGGCTGTTTTGTGTTAAAACAATTTTTCTCTGATTTGTTTCTTTTTTTTTAGCCTACCTGACTAGTGCTGAATTAAAAGTTTTAGTTTGTATGTGTAAAAATTGAAAAAAATATTCAAACTGTCGTTGGTCTGTTCTTGATACGAATGAATGATCGTTAATTTCATTTATTTTACGTTGTTTCAAAATATTTTTCCTGATATTTAAAAACATTCAATTATGAGTCTTCTTTCTCGATGACAGCGATTTTTATTTTCATAGAAGTACATAAAACGAAACTTCCGTGTATTTTCACCAAGTTTGGTGAAGTGTTTCTTCATGTGCGTGTATGTTGTTCCCCTCAGTACCTCGACCTTCGTTTTTCGCCTCTACCACTCCTCTAGCTTGCTTTTCGTCATAATCTGTGCACAGTCTTGGGTTGTAGCGGTTGTGTGGCAATGTCAATGCCCTCTCAGCGCAAAACGTCAATAATTAAATTGTCTTCTTACGTTTTTTTCATTGCGCGCAAAATATATTGCTGCTGTTGTTTTTGTTGCTGTACATCCGTCGTCGCGATCTTGCAAATATTCAAAACTGGTGGTGAAATTTAGAAGAGTTGTAAAATTTGTGTTGTGTGATCGATATTTGGGTTTATTGACGCAATTTGGAGACATTGACTCGATCGAAAAGTTCCAGATTCATTTTCTTTCTCTTTTTTGTCTCGTGTTTTCGTCGTTATTTTTGAGCAATAAAGACATGCATTATTTTGATTTCGTTTGTGCGAAAGTTTTTTGTTATTTCGTTGCTGACTCATTTAATTTACCTCTTCATGAAGAATGGTGATAATAGTTACAGTTATATTAATAATCGTCGAATATTTGAGTATGGGTTGTTCGTGGTGAATCGAGATGGAATGAATGAATGAATGAAATATTGAAGTTAGTTACCCATGTTCGACGTTTTCAATCAGGAATAAAGTTATATACACACTTAACGAGGCGGTGAATGGCGTTTATTTTAATTTTGTGTAGTTTTTCACACATGAGTTTTCCTTAGTTTTCATTTGCATCATCAGTTTTGAAAAAATTTTTTTGAACCAATAAATAATGAATTATATTGATGAATAGGTATCATTTTCAGTCCATAGTTTCGTATCTGGCGAGGTATCCTTCTAAGTAGAAAAAATAAATGATGCGTGAGAGTTTTGAAATGCCCCTTATAGCCTTGAAAAATACGTAAAAACCCCTTTGACCTCCTTAAGGGTGGAATTTCGCCAAATTAAGAAGTCATTTTTAAGGTTTTTGCACGAAGTGATAAAAACCCCGTTAAAATCACCTTTATTTTCCTTCTTGTTTTTTTCCTTCCTTTTCTTCCGCCAGTTCTATGTTTTGTTTTTCTTCTGTGAAGGCGAAGCAAAAACCTTATTGCAACATCATTTATCGATGTAGCTTGTTAGATTATTTGTCAATTGACCTTTTAAAAAAATAACCGGTACAGTGTCTTGTCGAGTTCTGAAAAGATAATGACTAATACGTAAAAACTCATTTGACTCCCTTAGCGGTAGAATTTTGGAAAATTCCCCTCTTAGTGTTGATGAGTAAAATTTTTGAAAATTATCCCAAAACTAAAATTTAGAAAAAGGTTATAAAAAGAGATTCGTCTACAGTTGAGATAGCCAAACAAACGGTCACCATTTGTATCAACATCTATCTTGTGATTCATATGCATAAGTAGTTTTCAAGATCCCCTTTTTACACGTACAAACTGAACACTTTTATGTATCATGAGTACATGTATAGATATAGATGGATACGTTTCTGGTAAGAGTCTGAAGTATTAGGGATACTTTAGATTCCTGCGGGTTTTCCTGGAAATATTTACTGAAATTTTATGCGGATAACATGAATTTTACATATCTCCTGAAATTTTGGAAATACGCGATTATTTCTATTATCCTTTTTTTGTTTATTTCGGTGAATTACGTATGTTCATATGTTCATGCGTATAAAAAACATGTTGTTGCGCATTTTTCTAACCCTTGCTCCTTCGAATTTCAAGGTAAGCAGCACCTTAACACTTTTTACTTCTGCTTCTCGTACCACATTATACCGAAATCTTGAATATATTTAGTTTCTTACCGGTCATCGTGGGAAGGGGGAAATTGTCTTGTACATGTAGGCAGTTGTCCTTATTTATGTTCAACATTCTATTCATTTGATGGATAAAATGATCCGATGAATGAGATTTTCCGATTTCTTGAAACCTTGTTTTCATACAAGAATATTGTTTGCGGTGATCAATTATTTTTGTGGATAGTTTGATAAAAATCAAATTTTTTCAGATTATTACGCATTATATTGAATCCACTATTAGACCAATGAACGTATGAATTTTTTGTGAAAAAATAATTTTCCAATTCTTCTTATTGCTCGTCTATGATTCATGATATTATCATCCATTATTCAAATTTAATTTGAAAAATTCCGGAATAAAAATTCAAAAATGTTGAGTCCGTGAACAAAATCTTATAAATGTAGGTAATTTTGTAAATTCCCAAAAGTGTTTCTGATTCTGGTTTTAAAAGACTTGAATTGTTAATTTCATTCTGATGTTTAAATTGGTTCTGTATCGACTGATGAAAAAAAGTCAGCTTTACTTTTCATGGCTAACGGCTACTAGTACCAGTTCTGTAGAATGAAGCAGTTTCGTTTCCTCGGAAATGTTGGATCGTGTCGTAACAATGGTAAAAAAAACTGATGGTTGAAGAAGTACTTACATTCATTTGCATTATTGTTATCGACATGCATGTACAACCTATTTTATGGGCCATAATGTGTTGAATATGGTGCTCATAAATCGCTGTATTTTTTATTCATTTATTTTTTGCTGTTGTGCAATATTGGCATTTCTTTATTTTTGAAAACACGTTTTTGTCCTTTAGGTGCAACTTGGCGTTTCGTTGACGTGTGCGTTCGTTCTAAGAAAAATTGATTGTAAAGAAAAAACAAAGGTTTCTTGATTTGTATAGGTATGGGCCCTCAGAAACTGGTTATGTTCGGACTCACTCAATGAATCATTTAATTTTTGGTTAACCAAATTTTATTAATATATTCCGTCTTTAACAGTTTTTTTCCTTGGAAATCGTTCTTCAATAGGTTAATTTCAATATTCGCACTCGAGAAGTAACTCATATCCCAAATCAGAACATTCTATCCTTGATCAGGTGTTGGGATCGATTTGAAGTGGAGAATTGAATCCTGGGTGTTCTTATCTATTGGGAGCAAATTACTAAAAGAGGGAGAGCAAGTAAGAGATTTCGTAAAATTTGAAATCATTCATTCTTTCGAGGACAAAGCAGATTGGTTTATTATCAGTTCATATTTATATATTTTCATTCTACTTAATAGCTATTTTCCTTTCTGCCCTGTCCATATTTTGATTTTTATTGGTGCATTTTTTTTCTCCATCCTTTATTGTTTGTCTTCCTTCCATAGATCTATAATAACTAAATTTTGAGAAAAAAAATTCAATCTAAATCATTTTTCTAACTGGGCTGAAATCAATTCAGTCGTATAGATTTGAAATTATTAAATTTGAGAGTAAATGAATAGTTTCATATGAGAGTTGAAAAATTGTTTTAGTGAGTGATTGGATTGAATGGGAGTTTCTGTTTCAGTCTCAACTTGTGTCTTTTGATATATTTTTGATCAAGTACGGAAGTTCTCTTTAGTTGTGTGTCTCTGGTTACAAGGCTAAAAAACTTCGGCATAGCCTTTCAGTATAAATATTTCATGGAGTGTCATTTCTCCTAATTTACTATTAGGTTCACCCTTGCGAGTTTAGTTGCACTTCTCAGTGAGCAAATATACTTTTTATCCCACGATGTACCTTTCTATTAAGAGTGGTAACTTTGATATTTTCCTTTGGAAAAATACTTAGGATTTAAGTTTTTATAATATAAAAAGTGGCCAGTATAAATTGAGAAAATTTAAAACAAACTTTTTCTGACCAAAAATTCAATGAAAAATCGAATGGTGCCGATTTGAAGTTGATACAAACAAAATTGACGGAGATAGAGTTGAATATTGAATAGGAACCACGACCACCCGGTCTTAAATCCTTGCGACATTTTTTTTTGTGAGGACATATTAAAACAAAAATATATCTTTTAGGATTATATCATGAAATTATTATTGCCTTACAAAATGCTATTACCTCTTATGGATATATTAATGCTCAAGATCTGAGTCAATTGGGAACAAAGTTTTAGGGCGGTGTTCATCAGTTAGGTAGGGATGTCACTTTACAGAAAAACTAGGCTCTGTTGCAACTGCTTGGTGCACTACGTTCTAGTTGAAGGAATGCAGTTTTTGAGCATCTTTTGTAATTTATGGTAGTCTTTATTTAATTTTGTAGAGGATACATACTAAACACAGTGTTCTGAATTTCACTATATGCAGTTTTCATTTTATTTCTGGTGTAAATACTAACTTTTCATTATAAATATTCAAATCTATCTCTGCCAATTTTATTTGTATCAACTTCAAACCTGCACCATTTGATTTTCTGTTGAATTTTAGGTTTGAGAATTTTAACCTTCCAATACATATTGGCGACTTTTTAAATCAAGAAAACTTGAATCCTGTGTATTTTTCCTGTGGGGCAGCAACAAAGTTTATCACCTTATATATATACACGCGCGCACACACACACATACACAAAAAAAATAGTGATTTTACTTCTGTCCTTGAAAATGTAGATTTTCGAAAAAAAAAAAATTTAAATTGGTAAAAACTTTGATATTATGGATCATAAACTTCGACTTTATGGTACCAGAGCAATAAAGAATGATGATTTCTGGTCAGATATGCCGGCACTAAATAGGCAACCAAGAGTGTACCTTTTGATTTTCTTTGCTTTGTTTGACATCAGATGTATTCTAAATTGGTGAATTCAAGCAAAATGTCGAAAAAATGCAGAGGGTTCACTAAGATTGCCTACTTTTACTCCGGTATGTCATGATATTGAAAAGTACATTGGTCTTATGGAGATTTATTGATCCAGTACTATATAGTCAAAGATCATAAATAACGATTATGTTGAATTTTGTAGCTATTGATCAAAAATTGTTTATTTTAGAGCCAAAAATGAGAATTAAATCATACATAACGGAAATATCATCTGACCAATCTGTGACAAAATTGTAGCATGTTGGAATAGATCGTGATAAATATTTTTACCTTATTTTGTAGGTATTGGTCAAAAATAAGTATTTTAAAAGTATAAAAATTAAGAAGTATGAACAAAAATGACGTTATATTTTGCTAATTCGCATGACGTAATTTGTAATGGATTTCCCCTTTAAAATGGGATGGATCTCTGGAATACATTATTAATTCCACGCTTTATCGGACAAAAAGGAATATTGTAGAATATAGCTCAAGTTAGTATCTAGATGTAGTTTTTTTGCTGGAAACTATGTAGTTTTCTATTTGTCAACGACTAATTTCATTTTAGATTATAACGTTCGTTCCATTTTATGATAACAGGTAGCAAATTTATTATTTTTTGCCTCATATTTAAAAAGTAGAATTATGAAAAAATTACCTCGCAGCTCAAAATTTTGTATGGTTGTTCATAACTGTTTTCTGAAGATTCGATGAAAGTTTGGCTGAAATAATTTATTAACAAAAAATATGATGTCATTTGAATTGCCTTATAGGTCTGGTTCTTGGCTTTAGTAATATAAGTACCAAGTTAGTCTAAATATTCGTTCCAAATTTTGTGACTGGGGAGAAAAAAATTGTGGCCTGTACTGTGTTGACCCGAAAATCTTATGTACCTACAATATGCTATCGTCAGAACAAGAATTTGGTCAGCTTTATAATTTGACTCGTCAAAACTATATTGAAAAAATATGTTTGAGGAATTTTATCGATGTGTTAAAATTTGGTCATTTAACCTAAAGCTCATCTAAGCTATTTTTCAACAGGTTTATTTATTTATTTATTTATTTATTTATTTTTTAGTATAATAGTAAATTTTTATTATTTCTAAACTCATGCTTCTTTTTTCGCTTAGAGAATGGGCTCGTACATTATTGTAAAAGCTCCTTTGTTTCTTTGTCTCAATCAATATATCTGACCTCAAAACAGGCTACCGTGATCTTTTATGATGTTAAATGAGGAAAACTTAGAACAAACTTGGTAATTTTTCTCCTTTAGGCCTGGATTGATACATTTTGTTATTTTTGAAATCATTGTGTTGTCTTCACAATTACAATAAAGTATGAATAGAAAGTCTAAAAATGATACTGGTAATATATTAAACCAATCGGGTAAATTTTGAATGTTATGAAAAGGTAAAAGTCTTTTTTTCATAAACATTCTATTCACTATCCTGCGATTTCATTGTAATAAACGTACAACCCGATTTTTTAAGACAAAATTCAATGAAAATTATTCAGACAAAATTTAAGGCGCATGCGCCAACTACAAATGTTTTGTTGTTTTCACCCTAATAACGAATTGGTTAGTGTTTCCAGGACAGTACAAGCCAAAGCGCTGCTTTGCGGCGCTTCAGGGCTTGTATATAAAATATACCAATATTGCTGCCAACCTTCCGCAACGAAATCTTTATTTCACACAAAGCTAAAGCCAAAAAAAAAGAAAAAGCAAGCTTATCCCTAAACTTATTTAAAAAAAACAAAAAAACAAAAACCAGTCATGTTAAGCAGAAGAGCATTTTAAAGTCGTTTGAAATAGATATACACAGTAATTTAAGAATGTGAATTGAACGATATAATTTCTCTCCCCAGTCTTCCATCTGCATTGTCATCGATTAGTCATCTGTTTACTCGATTTTTCTGTGTAGGCCGCAATTTTGAGCTTTTGTAACTTCTGACTGACTGAAGATATATTTGTCGTGGTTTGGTATTTCCTCTTGTAGGCGAAATGTCAGGCTGAAGCGAATAACCCAAAAAATATGATTTTAGGAAAGAAAAAAAGTGAGTGATCTAATTGGGTTGTTCCTTATATTCTTCAGGTGCAGTTATATCCTTAGAATTGTGTAACGAATGAGATAAATAGGAAGAATGTATTAACCCCTTTGAAATCTTCTATCGTGGCTTACATGGCTTTAAATGAAATAGATTTAAAATGAGTTACTACTGTATTTTATTAACTCGTTTTGTGTGCTATTCTACGAATTAACTTCGGTAATTCTATTGTAAATAGAAGTTAAACGCATTTCTTGTCGAATTTGACCGGTTAAAAAAAAACAAAAAAAAACGAGTTTTTCTTATCGACTTATAATATCTTGAAATCCATCGTACTTTTATGAATGAAAGATGGTATCTTCCCTTCCCCACAGCCTTATATTTATTTTATAATGCATTGTATCCTTGCAGATAGTTATTTGTACGTATATCCATTTGTATGCAGCATGATTCTTGTCGAAATGACATTGTAAACGTTTCGGCGTCAAAACTTCGAATTCCATTTTGAGAATCACTTATTTGGTGTGTGTTCACATTCGTATTGTAGTGCTCAGCAACGTTTTCTTTTCTTTTTTTTCTTTTCTCTTACTGTTGTGTGCGATCGTACCAGGCACGAGAAACTTAAAAACTTGTAGAGCAGGTCGGCATTGATGAAATACCTACGAAATGGCTAATGAATTTTTGGGTAAATTTTTCTTCGACTTTTTCCTATATACTGTTCCTTAACCACAATCAATGCTACGAGTGGTGAAAAAATTTGTCTGACTCGGAAAGAGAAACTTTATTTTTTTGCATCTTGATTCATTCATAAGTTCCTTTACGCTTCCGTATGTGTTGTTAATTCGGCGAATTGAATTATATCTGTTAAATGAAAGTATATTTCGACGAATTGGTGCATTTCCTGAAAGTGCTATTGCCGGATTTTGAAAGGATTTTGCAGTATAGCGGCAGTTTGTCGGCAGACAAATCAAAGTGGCCAGTTGGTGTTCTATAGAAGGAAGAATGAAAACGTTAATAGTCGTTGTTTGGCTTAGTACATCTTTTGTTCTTCAACAGCTTTTATTGTCTGCTGTTCGTGTCTGCTTGAGAACGTCCTGATGGAGTTCAAGTTTTGTTTGTTTCTTTTGTTTTTGGTGTTATATTCGGCAAACTCCAAACCCCGAACTGACTGAATAACCAGAAATTTCAAATCGTAATCTCGAACTTTTCTTCTCAAGGATACTCTTATTACATTTTTTCTTGTACAAAGAACCAGATATGATGGAGAAAAAAAAATTCACCTTTGTTTTCATCTACTTATACGATAGTTGATGATCTATCTTAAATGCATGCTTTAGAATTGTGAGAATCAAATATTTTTGATATGCTAATCTAATTTTGCAGGCTGGAGTGATTTCGTAATATGGTGTTCCGAAAATATTGAATTCGACTTACACACTGCATCTTTAAACTAGGCGTTCGACCAAATATTTTTAATATTTCAATTTGATGCAATATCTATCGGTATTATAAGTTTTCTCAGTAAACCGCCCAACGTTTTACTTCTAAACATGTGCGAATTTTATTTTTGGTGAAAAATGAAAAAGAAACCTTTTGTACACGTTTAATCTTCGTGCGTTCATCTCAGAATCTGGTTATTCCCTTGAATTGTTGCCATTTTTATTTTCTTTGAAATGATCATTTTCATCTCAATTTTCGTATGTTGGTGATTTAATCTGCAAAATATACTCCATGTGATTTCGTTAGCCAGCAACATACAGAATTTTGTTCGTCACTATTTTTAGTTTTACGAGTTTCAGCCAATAAGTTTTCTCTTTTAATATCTTTAATTTTTTTCGTGTTAACCATCGCTCTGTTCTCATACTTTTGATTCCATTTCAACTTTTCATAAAAATAATTATGCACACGAATTGTATGAACGCATATATACTTAAACAGAATGAAAATCTAATCTTATTTTCGGTTAGTTTTTTTTTTCTTCTTTAAACTATGGCACAGAGTTGGAGAAAACAGCTGGATCAATTTTTATGATTGAGATGTCAGAATAAACTTTTCACCATGTAGAAGTGTCATCTAAAGAGGAAAGTTCATAGCCCCTTAGGAAAAGTTATGTAATTTTACCCCCTCATCCCTTAAGTAATTTTTTGGCATTTTTTCTTTCAATAAACATTTTTTCCTTAACAATATTGATGAATCTAAAAAATTTCATACTTATGTGTCACCCCCTTCTTGAAATATGGAGCGCCAAAAAGTTACAAATTGAAGTGCAGGTATATTTCCGCTGTATACAAATCACAGTTAAATAAGTAGTTTTAAAATGAAATGAGGGAGAAGAAAAAAAAATTGTGGTAGAGTACAGAAAGGAAGAAATACATTTTATACGAAGGAGTTGGTTAATCTCAGCAAATGAGTTGTCTTAAAGAAGGTTTTAAGCTCTAGTGGAAGTCTGTAGTCTTCTTGAGAGAAAATTTTTAGATTTTTCTTCAAATGCATATATCCCTCACTTCTTTACTGTTTGTAAATTGAAAAACAAGAAGAGAAAAATGAGAAAAGGATGAAGAAAAAGTAGCTCTGTCTCTCTTTTTCATTGTGGTCTTCCCTTAGGCGGACTGGAAGTCTGAAATCAAATATCTACGCGTCGGCGAATAATACCAGTTACTTTAATTTTTGTTGAATAATTTGTCTCTACCTGATCTAAAATTGATGGCAACATCTGTCGCCTGTTTCAGAAGGCGTATAAAACCTCCAAAAAAGTTGCAATGAAATATGACAGTTAATTTTGTAAAAATCCTGCATTATGCTTAGTGGTTTGTTTAGAGTAGTTATTTGGTGTGCTCAGCTTCGCAGTCCAAAGGTTCTTGGTTCCAGACCAGCTGTCACGCCGTTATATTCTGGAGTACCGAGTGCTGACCTGAAAAGCGAGTGTATTTGGTGTGGTCGAAATAGTGCTCTTCTACACGTGATTGGAAAATTCATTATGGAATACCATTATCCACCAGATCCCAACCACTCCCGTCTCCCATCCACTATTGACATAATTAGGCACCAGACGTTTGTTGAAATGGTTTCGTTGCCAGGGTGCCGTTTACGAACTATTCATAAAAACCATAAAGAAATCATGATTATAAAGAAGTGTTTATGATTTGTCTATATGTATAAATGAAATTCGTGTACAGAAGAGAACCGTTTGTTGATAGGAAGCAATTTTTCTATTATAAATGTAAAAATACCCAGTAAAAATCACACCAACATTCTCGACGCTTTATAGCTCTTATTGACTTATAAAGACACCTCCGGACACAACTATAAAGATTGATAAAGTAGTGATAAGCAAGAATTATATTACATTTATGCCTTATAGACAAAGCTATAAAACTACAGACAGTTCGTAAACGGCCTCCAGAAACCAGTTAGAGGTGGTATTCTAAGTGTTCTGTTTGTACTGGATCCATTTGAAATTTTACTGTCGTAACATGAGTATTTAACATTCAGTATGGGCTAAATTTCATGTTGTGTTCTGCGTCGTTTTTACGAAATTGAAAAACTAGTCTTTATTTTCACTACGTTTTTGCTTTATGAAATCACAGTGGTTAATGTGCTCAAGTTTGAGGAACATTAACAACTTTCGAAATTTATCGTTCTTCCCGAGGTCAAATTTAATTTAGCGGCCTGTCGTATCTTTGTGTCAAGGTAGCCGTTTCCTTTGTAATCCACCCTTCGCAGTTTTCCTTTGGCTTACGATTGAAAAGCCTGTTGAGAAAACACTCGAGTTGTGCTGGAATTTACACCTCAGCGTTGCCTTATCATCGATGTCACGAGAAATTGACTTCTTATTCCCCTCTTCTCCGAATATTTTCCAGCCATATTAAAGCCCACCTTTTATCGTCGCTGTGCCCTATATTCAGGCTTACTAAGTGCTGAGCGAAGTTAGTATTATAAACACTTTTTTTTTTTTATATATATATAATGGGTGAATTTCTGATTTTTCAAAGCAGTCGAGATGAGTGACGTTGTTATGTCGATATTTCATTATTTGTGGTTGTGTCTACGATGTTGAAAATAATTTATTTAGACATAAACTCCTTGTTACCCGCAGTGATTTAGGCCTAATTTTCTGTTTACCCTCTCAACCGCGAGTCATTTTATTTTACTATGATTTAGGAATGTATTTTGATATTTTAATTGCAGTTTGTGGCTAAAAGCCATCGTTGTTATGTTTTTCTGTGGATTGGAGTTACTTCGACCACCAGTATTACTTTCTAGAAATTGAATGGACCATGATTTGTGGAATTCGCAAATGATAGATTTTCTGTATTTTGAGATGAGAGACGATGATTCTCCTTTAATTTAGGTAATTACGAATCCAGTATTATAAAAAATTTAAACCAAGAAACCTAGATAAATAAAGCGTTAGGTATTGTAAAAAATAACAAAAATAAAAAACTGTCAGAAATGTGAAGAAAATCCTTGAAAAATGAAAGAACAATCCCTGAGAAAAACGTAGATCTGTTAAAGCCAACTAAAAATCTCTAAATCCGGGAATACATGCCTGAAGTTCGCAACCCGAAATTATTAGGTGCTAGAGTCTTCGTCAAAATTTTCTCGATCTTGTAATTACGGGCTACGAGAAATCGCTGAATGTGGGAAATATACGGCAGGATTCACCAGGATTCAGCAGTACCCACTCCTAAATATTGGGTTTTTTATTCTGAGAATCAGTCATTCATTGAACAGAAATTTTTTTTCGGGTTCTCGTTAATTATTCCGTCATTTAACGTTACTGACGATCCCTTGACCACACTCGAAGTTGACACGCTGTAAACGATAGCTACATTATTGTCCATCCCTATACCCCCTTGGTCTCGTCCGTAAACCCTTCTGGCTATCACCTATAATGTACTTGGTGCGCGAAAAGTCGAGCTGTGTTTTCTTCCTCCTGCGCCTCCGTCTCATCTAGTTACCCTTCGTATTTGCTCGACCGTCCTCCATCTCCTCACCGCTGTAACGTAGCTCTTGTGACGAAAGTTTTGTGTCTCCCTGCCCCCGACCCTCGCCTGCCTCCAGTTCTTTCTCTCTTCGCCCTTTGCGCTTGTCGTCGTCGGTGGAAATATCCGCCGGCATGTGTCTAAAATGATAACGTAAACGAAGCAAAATCGTGTGACGTAACGGACACATCAGTGAGATTGGTGTCGGCGGTGTGTGACGGGTGGGTCATGCTGGTACGGTGGAGGGGATAAGGGAATTTGGGCACGGTGGGGTACAGCATATTATGGCGGTGGCCGTGGAGTGTGGAGCGCGTGACAACGGCGAGGGGAGCCAATGGTGAAATGGCAAGGTAAAAATTGCACGGTCATTGGTATCCGACGACGAAGCTGACGACACTCGTCCTTTCTCGACTTCGATTTATTTATTTTTAATCATTCGTAATTTTATTTTCCTCCAACGAATTTTAGTGTCGAAATAGAGCCGGGAAAACTCGTGGTGTATGCTATCGACTGAGGAGCAGTGAAGGGCGATTGGTGGGTAGTGTTAGAGTAAGTGGAGAGGTTGAGAGTACGTTAAAGTTATTTGTGATACAAGTGTGTAAAAGTAGGTGATTTTGATTCGAGTGTAATTTTTGCATCACTCGCCTTCAATTCGTGCTGCAAATCATACGAATATCAATCACCTATTATATACGCGAGTGTCACACGCTATTTTTTGCAACACCTTTTGCCCCTCCAAAAAATTAAATAAATAAATATTTTTGCAAACGGGAAACATATAAGAGCAAACTATCCTCATCTATCAACCAATCTTCCTGGTGTAGTGGTTATGGTGCTAGCCGAGGTTCAAATCCCCTAAGCGGAGAAACTTACGAAAGACGTTGCTGGCGAACAAGATTAGTTGTAATTTACATCGGATGAGTAGAAGTCGAAGGAGTGAAGATGGTTACCTCTGTTTTATAAAGAAGTTTGATTTTTTAGCGCCCCTACTTTCTCACCCGATATACGTGTATGCTATTTCGCTGTTTGTGTCGATTTTTACTGCTTTGTAGATTTTTAGCGTTGTAAAAATAGAATTATGATAATTTTATTCAATAAAGTAGCCTCTGACTCATCTATTTTCAGTTCTCGGGATTAAGTTGCCAGTGGATTGTACCTTGAAGTCTAATTATTAAGCGTACATGCGGCTCTTCTAAGCGTAATGTAGTGTTTCTCGTTCAGTTTTTTCAGATCTTAAGATCGAGCATTTGTAGGAAAATGGGATGTCGTTGAATAAGTGTATTTTACCTTTTCTTGCATCTGATGGATTATTAGTTGTTAGTTTTAATGAAGAAGAAATTTCGTTCCCAGTATTCTCTTATTTTAGTGCTACGGACACCCATCGGCAAGTTATTATCCTGATAAACTGGCGTTTGTTCTCCATTTTGTGATTGCTCGAATATTCATTTCTTTATGAGTACCTTTACGTATTTTATGACGAAGTGTATACTCAAATTTTTGACCGTGTCTGTCGCGTAACCGTGGAAAATAATCAAGGTCCCTTGCAGGTTGTCTTTTAAGTTATGCTGAAACGACGAAAATGTTTTTTGACGCAAAAGCTATGTTGAAAACTTGCCAAAAGTGATGTGCATTTTCCGAATTCACGATATTTACGGTACATAATTTTAGAGACGTCCAATTTTGTGGTTGAACTAATTTTAGTATGTGGCATATACTCCTCTCCCCAATCATTGAATTGAGAGAAATTCGCTTTAATTTCGACTTCAGTATTCCTTTGCGTCTGTGGTTTAACCGCGAGATATTCCAATTTTTCGAGGATATTTAAGGGATGCTCATGATGTGTTTTGGATCTTGAAATTGATTTGTTTGTTTGTAGTTTTGAATAAAATCATGTTCTTCATTTTAAGGTTGAATCAGTCTAGTGAAATGAATACACGATCCATGAACTATGTCTTTGTGTTCATTTCGATGAACTGTATCTTTCATCAAAATGCTTAACTCTGATCGAAGGACCACCATTCATGCAAGTTTATAAATTAGGTTGATTTTTTTTTCGTTTTGAATTGAGAATTGAAGCGACGTATACAATTTTCACTGAAAGAATTTCCATTTAGAAAAATTATTTTTTATGAAGGGAATTACGACTCTGAGGAGCTCGTTTTTCTTGATTATCATAAAGAGGAATATGCAATTAGCAGGAAATGGTAGTTTCAATGAGTGTAGAGAATGTTTGAACATACTTCGAATTTATAGCCGAAATCATGTTTGCATTTTGTTAAGGTTGGCGAAAAAAAGTTGAAAAAACCATTGATAAAACCGACTAAACTATCAAAAAAAAAAAAAACATTTTGTGGGGCCAATTTTAATGCCCCGTTTGCAAGCAAACTGGGTAAAAACAAATCTAAATTTAAACTTACATAAAAGAAAGAATAAAAAATGAACTGTCATTATCCGAATTTATCATTTTTCCTATGAGAGTACTGGTAAAAGATCATTTGAAGAAGTGATCGTATATAAAAATTTTGTTTGGATTCACTATATTCAGACTATAGATATGTTTATTGGCTCGTTCAGAAATCGTAAATCAAGTACCCTTTGACTGGATGAAAATAAATGCTTAAATTTCATTTAATACTAAAGCTCTCGGAATTCTGTCTCATTGATAATTTGTTAACAAAAAAAAACCATCCGCAAATAGCCACGTAGACATGTGCCAGTCGAATCGCGAGTCGCTGTTGTTGAGTGATGGTGTGCGTTGCAACTCTTCGTTTCACAGATTGCATTCTCAAAACCTCCCGTATTCACTCCTCTCCTTCGCCACCCTCAGTTACGCGTGCATGCCCTGTATGCATGCATTTCGCAGCCAATCAACACCTGCGATAATTTTCCCGTTTACTCGACCTACCCTACAGCTTTCGAGAATGTTGTAGCAACCAAATTCGGAAATGAGCGCACTATCGTTTCGTTTCATCGTCGTCGTCGGCACTAACCTACGCCTACGTTCATGTTGTAATTATCGTTCCTTAGTAAAAAGGCGAGTGAGGGGGAGAGAGGAGACAAAGCAACAAAATAAATGCGAAGGTATAGAGGAGAAGGAAAAAAGGCAACGTAAATCTGAAATTCGGAACTCTATGGGATTGCCTTACCACCTCATCGGAAAACGTGTTTTTTTAATGTCAGACTATATTTTTTTCGTGAGGCTGTTGCTGTCACCAAAGAATGAGGAGGCAAGTATCCCATAAACGATACGTAGAGAAGTGTCGTTCAGTGCATTAACCGATAACGATCACGTGAAGGGTTAAAGACCTTCTCCGTTTTCATTTTCAGACTTGTAGTATAGTCTCGAAAATAAGTATTGGAGGGAAAAAACAATACAGTTCGGTGCGTTGTAAATAACATTCGACGTGATAATGTTATTTTTATTGTACGCAGTATTTCGTTTTTTTTATTTCTTTCTTTTTAAATGTAAATATTTTGAATGGAGGGAAAAATTCCAAACAAAAAAAGAAGAAGAAAATGAAATAAAATATAAGACGCTGTGGTCCGCATGTATATGAGCAGGTCTAAGTTGAAAAGAAAAAAGAAAATTACACGTGTAACAGAGAAGGAAAGTTGAAAACTAGTTTCTGATCCGTTAGTGCGTTCTCTTTTATACTAAATTGTAAAAATTTATGTGCCCAATTAGACGTGTAGAAAGAGGTGTAATATGCGGTAATGACGCAGTTAATGTCGCAAAGCTGCGGTGTACGACCTTACGATATCACCGACGGTCTCGCAGGGGTATCTCCCACTCTCCCGACGTAGTGCGAAGAATATAGAATTCGGCGAACTCTGTTTTCCACCATTCAAATATGGCACTGCCCGTTTTATTTTCGAAGAAAAGTTTCTTCGCAGTTTCGATTGCACGTTGATGCTGTTCCCTTTTTAAATGTCATCAATTTCTGAACTGACGGTGAATTTTGAGCATAAGTCGCAAGAATTCAGAATTTTTGGGACATTCTTTCGCGAATTTATGAGTCGAAAAATGACAAGCGATGATCATCCGCGTCGAAAGACCATTTAAAAAAAGGACTTTCCATTGAAAAAATCTGGTGCTCTTTTGTATTGAATCCGAAGCCTAAAATTCATTGGACGGTCTTTTGCCTTCGTTCTTAAGTTTTTAGAAAGCTTTTTATAATTCATTAAAGTATGACTTTGGTGATTGATCACCAATTCATTCTGCATCAATGCTGCTGATTTCATGAACATTTCCATGAAAATTACTGTATAATCTCGATAATGGTGAGGTTTCAAATGTCTTCATTTGGGAGACTTAAAAATCTATATATTTTTATGATTATGAATGAGCGTACAAAAATACGTAGTATAAAGTGCGACATTTAGCACGTGAAGAGAATATTCGATTTTCCAGGGTAGAACTCACTACAAAAAAACTTTTTTTTTTCAAAAATTGTCGAATTTCTTGACCCCACTAATGTGTACGTTCTGATGAAAACTTTTATTTTGAAAATATGATATTATTTGTGACACATGTCCTTTAAGGTAGGTATGTCTGATTTTCTCGTTGTCAAACATTTTCTTCAATAATTGATTTATTTGAGATTTTTTTTTTTTTGAAAGCCGTGGAGTAGAACTGAAATAGTATATTACACACCAAGGTTCAACAATGAGCATTTACATGTGAGGGAAGTTTGAGAAAAGATCGCAACCAGTGAACAATTCCAGAGTTAAACTTTGTTAAGGAAGATATTTTGTATAATTAACCTCTAGGTAGCCACAGAATGGAAAGTAAAAGTAGATGATTTCATTTCATATACTTATTATACTAATATAAGTACTAAATATTCAGCCTTTAAAATCCCATCCAAATGAAATGGGCCCGGAAATACGCAAATTTTCAAAATTTGATGTGATCAAAAACCTACATTTCCGAAATCATCAGAGGTTGTTTCACAGTTGCCCTTTGAATATTATGTTTATCTTATGGTTATGTAACACCGTAAACAAATTAAATATTACCCATGTGAGAAAATCTGAAAATGACTTGAAAAATCTTTTTGCTTCTACATAATCTATCCAGATAGGACAAAATCCATTTTTAAACTTAGTTTCATACCACGAGAGACCGTAATTATAGTAGAACACATATACAGATTGGATTTAGGATATGGGCTCTGAGTGAAAAATTTATTAAGAACTTTCACAGAAGTGGATTTGATAAAAGATTCATATTTTGTAATTTCCGGATACATTTCACCTGATTGAGAAGATTATGGAAGATCCTAATTTTCACACCATACTTATCTGAGTAATTATGTGAAACTAATTATTCTAATGTAATGAGAATCTCCACAACACTGGTATTTTTATCTAGAATTCAGGTGTGAAACTTGGCATTGATTTTCATTAATAGACTGTAGTTTTTCTAGATTTTATTTTGCGCTGCATTCGTGATGGTTTTCTTGTTTTATAATACTTGGTGGTAACCAAATTGGATAGTTTCCAATCATGTACCTGGAAAAATTCTGTATTCATGCTGATATTTATGCATGTTTATGAAACTGTATTTAGGTATGTAGATGTTTCACAGTTATTTACATTTTGATAAATAATTATAATGAAGTCTCGTATTGTTTTACAGTTTCTAATCTTAAATCCATCATCGTCATTGAGTGAGCCTATGGGAATGAGAATTTTTCAAACAGGGCATTTCTGGAGCCAAAATTTCATGAAACCAAAGTCGATTATTATTTTCTTTTCATTTAACAATTCGTATATATGATGATGATGTGGAACAAGGTTAAAGTTTCCTTTTTTTTCCCCCTCTCACTTGAGAATAATTTTATTTTGATGACAAAATAAAGAAATGAGGTTTTTCATGACTGGTTTTTGGTGATAATTTTTTCATAATAGTTCCCCACAGTATGTGATATGAAGATTGAAGACTAATTGTTGAAAATAGCTATGTAACTCCTGTTATGGTCCCGTATTTCACAAATCTTGAATGATTCTAAAAAAAATTTTTCTGGATCCATTTCACCAAATAGAAAAGTTTTTAGAAGATAATAAATCTCAGATTATAGCAATTTGTCTAGTTATGTGGAAGTGCCTGGTTCACCGAGCTTTGCTTGGATTTGGAAATTAGAAAAAATTCTATTAATTGAATTCAAGCTGAAGAATTTCAGAAATATATTTTTATGACAAATCTTGAGAACAAAATTAAAGATAGTAACTATTAAACTCACTACTTCATTAGTCATAAATCGCAATAATCATACACAGCTTAGGCCTAACAAAATTTGCTAATAAAACTTTACCTCTCAGTTACTTTTAGCCAGGCAAATGTTTCATCACTCATTGTTATCGCTTACTGCACTGATGAATAGATTGAGGTGCTCATATTTCTGTTCAAAGAATTTTCTAAAACTTGGCTATTTAGACCATTTTCTTGGATCTAAAAACCACTTTCGTGAATTTTAGTAACATTGTTGGTTTATTTCTTCAGAATATGGATAAATACATAAGTGTGTACACACACACACACACACACACACACACACACACACACACACACACACACACACACATATATATATATATATATATATATATATATAGATAAATTCCAAATAAATGTAATAAGTACCTCTCAAATTGTGTCATTTTCATTCAGTATTCAAGGGTGAAGTTGTTTTATTTTGATTTATGGTAAGAGATCGTTTTATTTCCAATTTGGGTCATATTGATATTAAAGTCTAGTATAGTTCTACAGTTTTTTAGCTTCAGACCATAAACACTAATATGTAACGTATGTACTTTCTTTTTTTTTCTTTTTTTTTTTTTTTTTTTTTTTTTTTTTTTTTTTTTTTTTTTTTTTTTTTTTTTTTTATTATTATTATTATTATTATTATAATATAAAACTTAAATCGAGGTGCAGTTCCAGGTCTAAAAAAACCTTTATCCTAAATCCAATCTGTACATGTGTTCTACTATGATTACTGTCGATGATGGTATGAAACAAAGGGAAGAAATATATTTTCAAGTTATTTTCAGATTTTCATACATTATTTTAATGGAGTTGGGTACTGCTTAATTTGGCTCATGTACTGGGTTACATACCCATGAGATAAATATAATATTCAAAGGGTAACCCTAGACAACCTCTGATGATTCCAGAAATGATAGTTTTTGATCACATCAAATTTTGAAATATTGTGTATTTCAAGGCCTATTTCGTCATACTGATGGAATTTTGAAGGCTGAAGATTTGGTCCTTATATTAGTATAGCTAAGTATGTGAAATGAATTAATTTACTTTCACCTTCTATTTTGTGGCTACTTGGAAGTTATGATATGAAAGCAACGAAATGTTAAAATTGTGTCATAATGACGAAAATTATAAAAAATGAAACAAAATATCAGCCTCCTATTTATAGTAGATTAAACGTTTCAGTCAGAAAGTTTAACCTCTACCTCGATGAAAAGTGAATGTGCTTCCATGTAAAAAGATGCTTCCTGTTTTTACATGGAGGCGCATTCATTCACATTGAGATTACGTTTATCAATAATAAGAGCTACTTTTCACTCACAAAATACTACCGCAAACATAGCCTTTCCAATCATGTATTATATGAATGTAATTACTATTAGAATTTGTTCAGTACTGTGACTAGAAATGTATCACCTTTTTGCTATATCGGACAAAGCTATTCTGACGTAAAATGACATCCGTGTTTAACTTAAACTCCGTTTCCATATTTTATATTTCAATTATTTAACCAAAACTGGCTTTTCAAATGAGAAAGATCGAAATTAAAATTCTTATCCGTATGCGAAGCTCTTATTTTACGAGAAGAGAAACTGAAGTATCTTCGTAGTATATATAGTGAATGTTATGCATGTACGGTTGCACATTAACTTTTCTTCGAGAGAAGAGTATAATGAATTTTCGCATATTATGAAACCTTCGATCGACGAAAAGTAATTTTTGGAAACCCAGTTCAAAATTCAGGTACGATAATTGCACCTACAATCCATGTTGGGTTTGTTGTTTCTTGGGTCTTAGTGTGTGACTGTGTGCATGTGCGTGTACAACTTTTGAGAGAGGAGGGACAGCCTTTTCAGCTTACACCAAAAGGGTTGTGGAATCGTGTGTAAAATCGATGGTAAATTTCGGTATCGTGGCCTCGTGTCTCGTCGAATCTCGTGTGTCCATTTGAATGGCGTGTGTTCTTTTTCCTTTGGTAATTGCGTTCAAAAGCTGACGAATTGCGTATTACACGTTGTAAAGAGAAAAAACTGAACGCATCAGCAGCTCCATTAGAAAAAGTAGGTTTTCAAAAAGTAGAAAATTGTTGCTAAAAAGTTAGTAGTAGATCATAATGGATGATGGTATAAAATTTTTTAACTACTGTTGACCTAAAATTACACAGTTAAAAACCATTATCACATTCAAAGTTGCAGCAAAAATGGATTTTCTAAAAGCACCGTCCAGCCGATCCGCACCACACTTGGTAGCATATTACAGTAAATTATTGTATTTTTTGAAAATTTTTCGTCTCTATTGGTTCAAAATTAGGCATTTCATGGCCCAAAATGAAATCAAAAATGATATACCGAAAGTATCATCCGGACGATCTGCACCAAAATCGACAGCATGTTGGAATAAATCATAGTAAATGTTTGTTCCAAATTTCGTAGCTTTTGGTTCAAAATTAACCATTTTAAAGTCAAAATGAAAACAAAAATAGCGGTATGGGAAGTACATTCTGGCTGATTTGCACAAAAATCGGTAACATGTTACGATAGATAATAGTAAAAATTTGTCCAAATTTTGTTGCTGTTGCTCTAAAATGAGGCATTTTATAATCAAGATAAAATCAAAAATAGCGGTACCCGAAATATCCGACTGTGTTAAAATCAATGGATCAGGTCTTTGGGTCATCACTATTGTTCATTTCAAATTTTGGGATGATCGGACAAAAATTGCCTCCTGTACGTACCGTGGTAACCAGAAAATGATTTACATTTACAATATAATGTTTTGGCCATATATGCCCAAAGGAAAACATCAAGTAGAACTTTTTGAAACTAAACAAAAAATCCGCTATTTTCAAAATTGAAGGAGCCCTGATTCTTTTTAATTTGGTTTTTGGGTATTTTTTATATTAAAATAAAGTGTAAAACTTGATTCTTATTTTTTCTAATGATGTATTCTGATAAAACTTAATAAAATGAGAAAAAAAAACTTCTATGAACTTACAATCTAATCCTAAAATGAAAGAAGCTAGTGCTTCAGATTTTTAGTTTTTCACTAATTTTTCTTTAATTTTAAATTTTCAAAATTTTTACTAAAACATTTTCATTTTACAAGAGATGAGAAAAATAAAACATCATCCAGTGAATTTTCTCAACATATGTGTTAAGTTACATACCCTGGCAAGATTGCCACCTTTTAAGAAAAAAGAACCCGGATATCGGTGGAAAACATGATCGTACTCAACATTTACTTCTGGGAGAGGTGTTTCTTATAATTGATAAAAAAATTGCGAGTGGAGCGAAAAAATTTTTTCTGGTTTTTTGTATTCTAGAACACTGATTATTTGATTTATGTCATTTCTATTTCTATTTTTTCGGGTTTCTTGGTTGTAAATTTGAATTATAATTTTCAAGTCAGCAAAAAGTGAGATAAAATTGACATGAAGTCGTGACATGGGACAAAATCATTATGATTGGGACAGTCCTGCTAAAAATAGGATTAGTGGAAACCATGTACCCTGGACTCGTAAATGCAATTTCCATCAAGTGGTACCTTCTAGAAATGACCTTTTTATATCAAGGGTATGCAACCTACTCAATTCATAAGAAAATGCAATGGATCAATTTGCATAAAGCGGCGCTTTGGGTTTTGCCGACCTAAAACTTGGCATAGATGTGGTAATATTGTTGAACTCATTATTCGGATTTTGATAGTTAGCACATGCGCATTTATTATTTTTGTTAAGCATAAATGGGAATTAAAGGTGAACAAATTCCTCGCTTTAACATTTATTGTAGTGATATACATACGTATGTGTATATATAGATAAATATTAACGTAGGTAAAGTCTTTACCACCCCCTCTTTCTCAGAAAAAAGTGAAGATAATGTTTCGGACCTTGGAAATATACTCCATCTGGGGGTGAACTGTATTAATTCGAATACTTATTACCTTTTGAGTTGATACTCTCCCCTCAGCCCTTCAAGATGTTTCAAAACGTACTTCGCAGTTGTTTTAGTGATTTTTTCGCCTAAGAATCAGTTCTACAGAAAATTTTATTCTTCTTGGTAAATTCTTTCGTAATATTTTCTACAAATTAAATCACAAATATGTATTCCATAGGTGCAGACGTTTTGGAGTTAAAAACTGTTGAATAAAATTTTGTTTTTAGAGGGCTGTAAAAAAGGGGTGGCATCAACTTTAGGGGTGGAAACGTTTATGTTTCATGATGTCAGCTACCCAACATACAAACTCTGCGTAAATTTTCCCAAAAATTCATTGTTCAAAAAATCGGTTTTTGCAGTTGAAGTGTAAATGTGGTGACTTGAAAGTGGAAGAAAAAACTAACAGCTGAATGAATACACACACACACACACACACACATACACACACACACATTATATATATATATATATACGTGTCTATGTATCGACCAAAATTTTGTGTTCACAGTTTTGAGAAGAATACCGGATGGATAGGACTAAAATTTTTACGAGAGATAGTTTCTTATATTGGAGCAGGTCTAAAAAAAGTTTTTTTCTTTTCGGTTTATTAGTTTCTGAGAAAACTGGAAAACAAAAAATTCCTGGAAAAATCGTTTTTCCGGGATTCTAAGAAAATGACGAGAGATTATCCTGAAGTTTTCACGATAGATTTTCCTTATGTTGGTGCAAGTTTCTTGAAAGTTTTGTGCCTATTAATTTAGTAGTTTCCGAGAAAACTTGAGAAGAAAAATTTTTGGAAAAGCGGTATTTAGTGATGAAACATCGATAGAATGGACAACTGTTGATATTTTTTTGTAATTTCTTAACCTGAAACTATCAATGAAATATGGATACATCGATAGCTATAGATATAAATATCGATCATCGTCGATATAAATAAATCGAATTATATTCCTATAAATATCTGTTGATATCCATATTTATATAGATTACTACTTATATTATTTTGTAATTTTTTCAAATATGCTCTCTCCATCTACATTTTACATCTTCATCTCAATTTCATCTCTGTCTGCAAACTGGGTTTTCTAGCGAAGCATTGCTGGGCTAAAGTTTTTATTTTGCTCAAAGGATGAATTGGTGTGTATCTGTGTGAAGGATTGATTGGTGGAGATCACGTGTTGATATTTTAAAATAAATAAGCCAATGCTTGATGAGCACAGAATCAGAACGAACCACGAACGCATAAGTTATTGGTGAAGAAAGAAAATTACGAAATGCGAGCCTATTGTTAGTTACGTCGATTCTCTGACGAAATGCAAAAATTCACGAAAAATTGCACTCAGTTAGGGAGAGCGAAGAAGAAACAAATCGAGTGAGGTGGCGTGAAGCAGCAAAAGAATGGTGGATTCATTGGATGAGGAATTGAGGAGCGAGGGAATATAAAAGAGAACTAGAAAAAACAGATTGCGCTTGAGGAAGTCTTTCTTCTCGAAGGTTATTCGCAGTTCGGCGGTGCGAAAACCACATGTCAGGACGTTGCGCCTGGTTGCTGAATAATTTTCAGCTTCTGTAAGACCAAGCAAGACAGACGAATGTGAGGAGAGGTTTTCGAGAAAATAAACCATCCTTTTATTTTATTGCTTTTTTTGTATTTTTCATTTTCTTTCTTTTCTTTCTTTTTACACGTTTATTTTACTAGGCTTGGTTTTCTTTCTTTGTGTAGGGTTAATGAATAGTGTAGTATTTGGGAAAGTTGTCCTTGCTCTAAGAATTAAAATTATCGAACATGTACTAATGTCCTGTCATAATAAATTTAAGATTCTTGATTTCCCTGCGTACTCATTCTTGGTAGTACTTAGTCAGCATCGAC
Source organism: Ericerus pela (assembly GCA_011428145.1). Lineage (NCBI taxonomy): Eukaryota > Metazoa > Arthropoda > Insecta > Hemiptera > Coccidae > Ericerus > Ericerus pela. The sequence goes on along the minus strand of WOFM01000203.1, from coordinate 77,488 downwards.
GTCATTTAAAAATTATTTTTTCAACTTAAATGCGTAGTTTTAGTCATCCGTAAATAAATTCTTGTAAAGAGGGTGAGGTAAAAGTTTGAAACGAATGAAAGAATTTTATTTATTTATTTTTTGTATTTAAAAATCATTCAAGTTTCGAAATTCATTTATTTATTTTTATTTTTTTATATTTTTTAATCGAATCTGCACAAAATACGTTCTGAGACACCTAATTATTGTAAAATCGTTGAATTGACACAAATCATATGCTTTTATCGAAAAATTCAACATATTATGATCGCATTTGGTTGATAAATAATTGAAGAATATTTGTATTTAATTTTATTGTAAACCTAATACTTGTTTGTTGAATGAGGAAATAAATTAATGTGGAAATAGCAATGAGATTTATCTCCTCTCTATTCCACACCCACTTTTCAAAATCTCAACAAAGACATGAAAGCACGGTTACGATTTTTTCCTAGGCAAGATGCGAAATAAAAATAAAGCCATTCGAAAATCAGTTCATCGATTTTTCTCGAATGCACTACCAAACCAGCCATTGATAGTTTCTTAAATAACTTAAGAATTTCAGGCAAATATCTTTTTACTTATGTGAGTTATCGGTATGACAAAATGGATGATTTGCAAAACTTCGATAGTCTCTATTTCCGAAACTACTGGATAAATTTTGAAAATTGTGGCACGAATGTGTAGCCCATAAAAGTCTCCAACACTGTTTCTAGTTTCATTGCTATTGGTTAAAATGCAGAGGCTCGTCGGACTTGGAAAAACTGCCATAATGAATAAAATTGAAAATAGGTATCTTGTACAGAAGAATTTGAGTTACCTAATATATTCTTCATTTACGACTGCTTTTCCGCAGGTTCCTTCGTTGCACTGAATGCCATTGGTTGTGTGCACTGAAATATCAAAAAATCACTGCGCGCAAGGACTTCGCGTTGTATTCTAAACAAAGAATGAAGGTAGTTGGATGCAATGCATCCTCGTGATATCTCCTCCAATCGTGCCCATGAAGGGAGAATATGAAAAACTTCCGACATGTTGGATAAAATCTTCAAAAACATCTTAAACAGTAATTTATGATTGCAAAATTGTCGCGGTTCTATTAAATATTAAATTTTTTTCGACTTTATAATTTTCGGGTTGAACCGAAAAATTAGTGGTACAGTCACGAAGTCGTACTTAGATGTTTCTGTAGAGTGACCAATCGTTGAAATTGACTGAGAAGCACTACTCTTCTCCGTGAAATAATTTTTTAACGTGAGACCTTTCCTCTCCTGCCAGTCATTAATTAGAAATTTGAAGAGTCTGCCTCCTCTATTCTGTTCTCAAAATCAACTCGAATTGCTGAACTTGGTTCGTTTCTTAAATCGAATCTATCCCATAGCGTTTGTTCGTGTTGTTATTTTCATCAACTATGTATCAATTTTGCATTATTTATTTATTTATTTATTTATTTATTTATTTATTTATTTGTTTGTTTGTTTGTTTGTTTGTTGGTTTGCTTGCTTGCTTACTCATTTATTTATTTGTTTCAAATGTTCGTTTAGGTAATCTGCATCACGATGGCATGAGTTATTCTACTTCGAGTGGAATATCGCTCCAAGGATCGGCGGCACCGGTAGCCGTTCAGCCTACCAACACTCAGTTGTCGCAGCACACGTCGCAGTATCTGTCGGGAAATTCTATACCCGTGGGTGCGGCGCATCCTTCGTCCTATCATCTAGTTACGCATCAGCCGGCAACCACGACGCCAGCCATTTCGCTTTCGTCTCACTCGCAAGGCCCAACGCCGTCTAATACGCCGCCAGCCGTACCTAATGATTCAAAGGGCTCCCATCAATATCCGCAACGTAAGTGCAATCCATGTTACTTTTCGTCACCTAGGCACGACAAAGATTACGGAAATTGATCGTTTGATCATTTTCGGAGACACCTTTCGCCTTATTAGGCACATCAGGTACGGAGCGGGAGAAATGTTAGTGGCCAGAGAAGGTGGCGGGAGTCGAAGTTTTGAAGAATACTACTAGGTACGTTCTTAGTTAGCGCAGAACTGTATTCGAGCTCACTTTTTCCATTCCTTCGACATTAGGTTTAGGTCTGTTCTATTAACCACAAATATCAACACTTTCAACACTAGTGTAACCCTCAGTGTCAACTGCAGCATTCTTTTTGTACCAAAACAACACCGTTCTTTTTGTATATGAGGGTAACACCAGGGTAGTGAATTCTACCCTTGCACGGCAGAGTTAGAGTGTTTTGTTCAGGCTGACGTTTGGTAATAGATCGTTGTTATCAGCGATTAGGTAGTTCGGTGTTAATGGTGTTTCATTTTAGCTTTTTTGAACCAACATTTTTGAACACAGTATTGTTGTTTGAAGTAACCATTAACTTGTTGGAACACTGAACATCGAATCAGCATCTAATTATATGCGGGTCATTATCCTGAGATACCATGGTGTTGAAAAACTGTTGATTAAAAAAATAATGCCCAAGTATCACCCTTAACATCAAACTCGCTTAATCACTGATAACGAATGTTTTTATCAACATGTTGCTACTTATCAACCAATGCAAAACACATTAATCCTGCCCTGATTTCTTACACCTACTTGCAAGCTAGTGTAGGATTTTCTGACCTGGTGTTACCCTCATGTACAAAAAGAATGCTAAGGTTAACTCTGAGGGTAATACCGATATTGAAATCATTGATTTTTGTGGCTAATAAACAGGACTTATTAAAAATTCTTTCCCACTTTGACAATATAGATTTATTATTTATTTACTCAAAGCTTTACCCTGTCTTATAGTAACTTTGGATTCTGCTTCATTATCAGCGTATCATTCTAAACCTTCGAGGATATATCTATATGATGGAGATGACACGAAATAGTTTTAATATGGGGTTAAGTGTCCAGACTAAAGATGCCGCGTGCTGGCATACGAAGTACCCCAGACTGAACACCCCAACCAATCAGAATCAAAAATCAGTGTAAAAGTGAGGTACTTTGTATGCCATTGTTTATAAACAAATGCAAGTTGCAAGATTTTCGTCCAGTCAGATATTTAGTTGGAAGTACACGTGTTTGTGCACTTTCTATAGCTAGGACACTGAAACTGCCCATGTGTCGTCTTCATTATATATATATATATATATATATATCCTCGAAGTTTTAAATTACAAATATCAATCGAAGCATAAAGATAATAGAACAAGCACTGTGTTATGACAGTTGCAGGAACGTGTTAGAAAGAAAGTGAGAGTTATATCGAGTTATCGCCATCTCTCTTTCACTCATTGCCAATTCATCAGAATCAAATTAAATGGAAAAAAAAAAATTCATTTGGTTTTTATGTGATTTTAATAAGTTTGACAATCTAAATTATGGATGAATCACGAATAATCTGTTTCATTACAAAAATTACTAGGTAATAAATCGCTATATATTTACATTTGATTACATTAGCCGCAATGAGTGGAAGAGAGACAGCACAATCTTCTTCATAGCTTTTTGTCTTTTTAACAAGTTCCTGCTACTTCCTTTAATTTGGCTTTAGGGTAATGCTCATTCTGTTATCCCTATACTTCGATGCGAATATCTCGGAATTTTTTTCTTCCCTTTTAGGGTTCTTGCACGAATTGAAAAAACCCTATCAAAATCACCATTGTTTTCCTTTTTATTTTCTTATTTCTTTTCCTTCAACCAGTTCTATGTTTTGTTTTTCATCTGTGAAGCTAGTGATGCGCACTAATCGTTTTATGAATAGATGAAGAAAATCCTAATTGTTGGCTGTTGAAGTTGCTGAAAAAACGTTTTCAATCCTACCTTGTAATTAATGCGTGTTGAAAAAATAAAGTTTGTAAGTTGATGTAAAAATGAAAAACGGTGAAATCGATTACTCGAAATAATAAATTAATTGAACTGCATCACTGGTGAAGGAAAAACTCTATTGCAACTTCGTTTATCTATGTAATTTGTTAGTTATAAATTGGCTAACTTTTTTATGTACTCAGTACTAACGTACTGTATTTTATTCAATAAATGTTGTTGAGTGTTTTGATATGGTCACGTGATGTGTGAATTGTACACAATATTTTGATTTATTTTCTCTTTTGAACGAATTACGCTAATCTCGTTGAAAGTAAGTTTCCTCGTTTTTGGGAAAATTCAGAAATAAAACTATACTAAAATTTGAAGAAGTTGTGGGTTTTCTAAAGTGTGTGTTGCTTGCCGGTTTTCGGTGGGTCTTCAAAAAAATTGATTTTACTACTCCTTATTTTACTACTCCTTACTTTTTTCCTCAGGTAAAATATTCATTTTACGTTCAGAGGGCCCTGAATGTAAACAATTTTTAGGTAGGTCACGGTTCGAATAAGTTTGTTGCTATCTCTAATGTAAATCTAAAACCTTTATAATTTTGTTAGTTTTGAAAATACTATTATGAAGGTGATAAGTTAATTCTGACTTCAAAGTTTTCTTATTTTTCGCTCGAAATGGAGCTCAATCTCAAAACTCGTATGTATATCATTCGATTTTGTAAGATTGATGAATTCTAAATTGCGTCGAGTTCATCTCGTAATGTTGAATATTTATTCGGATATTATGCTTCAAATGTGAATGTTTTTTCTTTCTTTCTTTCTTTCGTCGTCATCTAATGATATACTATCGTTGGTCTAGAATGATGAGACATGATTTTATCGACTTTTTCAAGAATTCTATAAAGAAAGGGAAATTTACATTGCCTGGTGTCGTAGTATCAAGAAGTCCAATTATGTTCAGTTGACTTTTTGCAAAAGTGGATTTTCAGAATCTGCTACAGAATTTACCTCGACGGTAGGTAATTTTGTCTACTTTCTCAGTGAAACCTTTCAGTTGATTTTGCTTTCTCAAAATTGTTGCTGGTATTCTTATCGGACTGATGATTTTTCTTTTATGAAAACCTGGAGTAGTTCTTTTATCATACGATATTTTTATGAAGTAATGAAATATTCGAGGTCTCTGTAAATAGCTGGAAACTTGAAAATTATTTTCTTCATATACAGGGCCGTGTCCGCAACCCACTTTTTTGCTAGCCGCTAGTAAAAATGGGGTGCCACTCCTTAAAAATTAAGGCGTAATGAGAATGATTTGAACGACGTGAGTATTGACAAAATAGCCCCTCATTTTTACTAGTGGTTAGCAAAAACTTGCGTAGTGGACGCAGTTTTTACACACTCGAGAAATTTTTCCAAATATTGCATCCTTATATTTTAAGAAAATTTGAAAAATTTAAGTAAAACTTAAATTGTCTTATGTATGAAGGAACTAAACATTGTATTCGTACTTACAATGAGAATTCTGAATTAATACGTTTCCCTTTCAGTCGAGGAGATATAATGAGATTATAGGTGTTCTCGACCCTCCATTTTGAAGCCTTTTCTAACATTAAGATGTGTAGGGGAAGGTGAAAAATTTTTTGTCGATTTTCGCCCATGTACCTATCGCAATGTTAGAATTACTTCGAAATGGCCGTTGGATAATTCCTATAATCTTAATTATGTATAATACCTTACTTTTAGTTTTTGCGAATACAGTGATATTAATTTACATATTTGTTTTGTTTTTACAGACAATTTTCCTGCGATGAATCATCTTCAGTTCAGACAAGTGGTGAGTTCAGCTACTAACAATCATATACTGGCTTCGTGATTAAATTAAGAAAAATTGATGATTAAACTGATTTTGCTTCCTATAAAAAACATACTTTCAAATCGTTGTGTAACAATAATTCTTGAGTAACTAAAAATATTCCACGGATTATCGACTATGAACTTATTCACTGATAAACTTTTTTTTTTTTTTTTCAACTCCAAATCAGTGACAATATGTGTTTTATATTTCTAATTTGTTTGGAGAACTAAAACTGTATTGGCAGCTATGCTATGACGTGAAAATTCGCCCTCGATTATTCGTAATTTGTAGTTGTCTTTTATGAACATCTATCTTTGATACGGAAGGGTAGGAGGTAACGTTTTTGTATCTCGCTATAATCATTACCTTGAATGAGAGAACATTGAGAAAACCAATATTTTGGAGTAATTATCTTAAAATTTCCACTGTGTAATGTTTTTTCTTGCAAAATATTGTATTAAATTTTACTCGAAACATTTTATGGAATTGTTCAAATCCGGGCCTGTATAGACTAGACCGTGAAAAATTACTTGTGTGACTACATTTTGCTTCATACGAACTGACGTGTGTGAGTGACGTTTCTACCTGTACCATGCAAGAGGTTTTTCCATCTACAAAGTTATGTTACTTTGAAAAACGAAGCCATATGTTTGAGTACTTATTTATTTAATTTTCCTTTTTACGCATTTGAGCTTTAATTTCACGCGTTTTTTTTCTTTTTCAGCCGGGAAGCCAGTTCATCGTGAATAACGTGAATAACAACAATCGCGGTCATGGAAACAGAGGAATACCGCAAATGCCTCGCTCTCCTTATATCGTAAGTATGACCGTCGGGAATGATTTTTATATTTATCTTTCCTTATATGGGAAGTATAATAAATTAGATGTCCTTTATTTTTATTTTGTATGGGGATGTATCTTCAGGGGTGTTAGCCTGAAAATTACATCAAGTGACACTTTGACATAAAACCATTGGCCAATAATAATGTCTTGCAATCAGTGGTGGATCTGAAAAAAAAAGCTTTGGTGCAAAATGCTTGAAAAGGCTCAGTTTGATCATAGGATGGAGTACTTGATAATTTTTTATTAGGATACGAAGAGATGAAAAGCGTTTTTGGTGAAAGACTGGAGTGTAATTTCGTTGAGATTATGCCCGACAGATCCATCACTGCTCGCAGCTAAAACCATAATTTAATATGTATTGAATTAACGCATTCAAAAATCGTATGTATAAGATTCCAATTTGTGAATAATTCAGTATGACAGTATTGGTAGTTAGCAAAGTAAATAGGTGATGTACCGATCTATTGGGTACTTATTTTAGGTTTTAATTTGCTGATTTTAGAGTCTAGATTTTGGAAACTTCACTATTCCGTTTCATTAAACGTTCCTTAACTAGCCTAATGTGAAATTTTGAGGGAATCAAATTAGTTTTCTCATCGGTGTTCTACACTAATGAAAAAATTTTTGCCTGAATACTGTTTCAATATTGATTTTGAAACGTAACTATAATAGAACCTGAAACTTCAGAATGTTTTTGTTATGTTTTAAATGGCATGAATGAATTATCAGTTAGTTTCGGAAGTATACGATTTTTGGTTTCAGTACTTCATTCATTTTGTATTACTGAATTAGTGTGAATATACCCTTTATTCTTCATCACTTTCATGCTTAAAGAAATATTAAGAAGTCAGCCTCTTTTCCCCTATGAGAATATATTAAAATTCTTATATTTGACCTGGGTACGAAGGCAAAGACCAATTCGCTTCTGGAACGGAATTTCACGAAAGTAATATGTTTCTCCATTTCGGAAAATTAATTGATTTTTTTCTTTTTCTGAACGGCTGAATGTGGGATTTTTAATATCTTTGTTCTGAAAAAGGTCAGATTTAAAATCGAAAGTAAATGAAACTGAAAAATTAACTTGATTATCGCAAAATCAATATAATCTAACTAATTTTCAAGTGCAAAAGAATCCTTGAAATTTTTTACAGTTCGAAACGTATTAAATACTTTTGAAAATCTTGATTTGCTTTTAAACAGATTATTCAAGCGTTACGACGTACATTTAATCTTAATAAAGATCAATATTAATGTCTATTTTTATTATTATTTTTCAGGTATTTAACGCCAACACCACTCAACCATACATCATCCCACCGGTAAGTGAATTTCATTTAAACTCATCATTGCGAACATTGTTGATTCTAGAAATACTTGAACGTTTTTACTTTTGACTGCCTTAACAGACTCTTCCTATCGGCTCATTAAATGGCGCCAGTCTGATTCCGTCACAGTTCCCTATTACGTCTTCAAATTCGCCTGAACAACACCAGATGTATTATCAGACGATACCACCAGTAAATGCTGCTCCTGCACCATCTTGTAAGTTTCAGTTGTTTCAGTTACTCAAAAGTTTCAGTCTTGTCGTCGTGTTTCTCATGCGTCGATGTTGCATTTCAGATAATTCTAACTATCAGCCTAATCGTACCCCTTGGAGTAATACGAGTAGAACTTCTTCGCAAGGGGGTGTGCAGTTGCCACAAAATACTATGCCTCTAAACAGCCACATTTATCCTAACATAAATACAGTTCCTATTGCGCCTCCTCAAACGCAACAACCACAATCGCAGCAACAGCCTACGCATCTTCAATCGAGAACGAAAAGGCGGTTAAATGCTTTACCGATTATTCATCCAGAAACATTGCAGGAGGTGAATGTGGATGGTGATGATGATGCGAACGGTGAACAAAGTACCAAATCCAAGGAAGTCATTGAGGTGAGTGGTTTGAAATGTCTTTAAAGGAAGTGCTTTTAGAGGTCCGCCTTAACTTTAGGGACACTATAATGCACAGCGCACAGTTCGTGTATCTTTGTGCGTAGCTCTTTGATAACAAAAGACACAATTTCCGGAATCCAAAAAATTATTAATTTCTGATTCTTGGGAAATGAATTATTGATAGAATATTATCTCAACTATCGCTTTGATAATTATGATGGGAAAATCTAATACTATGGGACTTTTTATTTGTAGTTTTCATTTTTATTTTGATTAACTCTGTTTCTTATATCAATGTTTCTACATTTGATATACCTTCGTGAAGGAAATTTTGTTAACTAATTCCATTCCTTGGCCTAAATGTTTCAACGAATTTTTTTCGTTCATATTTTCAAACTGACTTGTCATCAAAAATATGAGAAATTAATTTATATTACTACTTATATGATCAGGAACCTTTTAAGATTTTTGTTGTTTTTTTAGTCAAAGAAAAAAAAACAGTTGAAATAAAAATTATAGATTTTTGAGCCGCTTTATTCAAATTGTTTTAAGTTTTGTTGTAAAAGTAATAAAAGGATTAAAATATTTATAAATTTGATAAAGATGCCCCTTCTACGCAATATATTTTTTATTCTACAAATTTTTTGAATTTCAAGCAAAACATGTTTTTTGTAAAAATTGTTTGTTTTCAAGTTGTTACCGAACGTTTGGTATGTCCTATCTCCGGAAATAATGGAATTTCGTTCTCTCAGAACAAGTGTCTTACTTCATAAATTTTTATGAAAATAGGCTCAAAATGTTACTGACCATCCACTGAATGTCCTAGGCTATTCATATTTAAAATTTAAAAATTAGAAAGTTATAATTGAAGAAAATGATAATTTAGAGATTGAAAAAATTATTGTTATAAATTTGAGCATATCCACCAATAAGAGCTACTCATTCTGATTAACTCAGTCAGTTTTTTTTTTTTTTAAATATAATGTATTTTATTTGTTGTTTGAAATTTCATGAGTTGCTCATGCCGGGTTTAAAAATTTTAGTGTATTTGCTCTTTGTTTGACTATAGTATTCATCAAGGTTGAGGATTGCACCTTTCCACTTTATCATTGTTGAAAATTATTATTCATGTTGTTAGATGTAAAAGATTAGCCCTCTATTTAGTTGTTATTTGTGATTCCTGCTTCACTCTCAATGCTGATAGGTAGGATTTTATGAAATCAGTCAGAAGAGTTCGTCGATAACGCCCCATGAAACTCGTATAATTTGTTTTCGATACGTTTTAACGCATTGTATTTTCCGCGTGACGCTAAAATTTAACAAAAAAGTAAATTCTCGAATTGAAATTTTGTCTAGTGGCAGTATATTATATGAATCTAAATATATAGCTTTTTAATTGTTATGCGTGTAGTTTAACCTGCACCTGACATATGCAAGGATGCAAAAGTGACGTCGATATATATTGAGGAAACATTAACATGCGTTATGTAAAGAGTCTGCGAAAATTTGGCTGAAATCGTACGTTTTGTTCTCGAGATTTCCTTGAAATTTCCCAACTAGGGTGAACTCGGCATTTGAACACAATCCTGAGCAGAAATTCTAATGATATCTGAAGAACCAAACGCACGATTACAACCAAAGTCTGACAGGATGTTCAACTAACACATGACGATCTTTCAACAAAATTTTGGCTCAATTCAACGTTTTGTTCTGGAGGTGTCACAGAAATCCTGTTTAGATCGTGTAATTTAAATGATCTGAATTCAATCTAGTTTGAGAATTTCAGCAATATTTCAAGAACTAAACGTACGATTTCAGCCAAATTTGCACAGAATCTTTGATCAACATATAATTATATTTCCGAAAAATCTCTGCTTTCTACAACCATTAGTTCTCTCGCAATTGCTTTCGATAACTCCGATTGTAATGGAATTACTTATACATATAATACACCCTTGAAGATGTACGGAGAATCTGAATACTGTCCCACATAACACTTGATGACGTGTAATGAAAAAGCTTTATACAAATACTTGTTTGACGCTTCCAGGATTACCATCATCTGATGTCTATTGAATATTAATGTAAAACCGATTGCTAGGCTATATATTATTTCAAACTCATGTTGAGAAATTTACTGATTTATGTTCTCGTGGTATTATTTGTCCTGAAAACTTTTTGATATAATTATGTAATGGAAAAGTTGAAGATTAGCGCATAGTTTGCTTCATTTATTCTAACATAGTAGTTGCTATAGAATTTAGTCTTGCGAAATTAAGTTTCTCGTCTTTCAGTAATTATTCTTCAGGAGGTGGTATAGGTATTTTTCTTATTTTTTAGTATTGAAGTTATGTGATAAGAAACAATGGTGGCATTTGTATTCACATGCATATTTGTCGCTCATTTTGTGACTAGGTCATATGGAAATGAGTCGCATAAAAATTACGGTGTATAGTGCAGTGAGAGTAGTTGGATTCAAAGTTTCATAGTTTTTTTATTATGCAATTATGTTTTGGTGTCCAGAGTTTGGTGTTCGTTCTTGTTACATTAACTCGTGTATTTCCATGTATGCTTTATAAACTAATGTGAATTTTTTTTCTTTTTTTTTAATCTTTTTTTGTGTAGCATATCATATTTGTTTTTAATGCTTCATAAAATAAAAATTGAATAGGTTTGGTATAATTATCTAATTAACATGCGCGTCGCTTTTAACTGACAGTAATTTATTTATTTTGTGTTCAAAAAATAGGTTTTTTCTTCTTTCAAAATCAATTGAGTGTACTAAAACAGTTAGTTATTTTTTTGGTTTTAATTTTCTTTCTCATTTTAAATATGATTAGTGTGGAGTGGACTTTAAAATTATTGATGGTAGTAGAGTAGGTTATATATATGCGTGTTAAAGTAGTTGCATATTTCGCGACAGCTTTCAGAAAATATGGGAAAGATATAATTCTTCGGAAAAATTTGTATTTTCTGTTCGTCCAACTGAAATGACTCAAAACCTGATGGAGATAAAGACAAAAAAAGTACTGAGCATGTTTGAAAGAATGTATGAATTTATTTTTTAGTCTGTTTATATTTTTTTCAATTGACGCATTTTTCAGAAAATGAATTGTGAAATCATGTTATCCCTTTTTTTCTCCCATTTTTCTTTGAATACTTGAGTTTATTTTGTGATTCGACTTACCTAATTTTGAAAGGTCGATTAGTATTTTAATATAGAAGAGGACATTTTGTATTCAGTGTAATAATAGTAATGAGTAAAATTCTTTCTATATAGTGATTAAAAATTCTTTTTTCTATTTTCTTGTTCTCTGGATATTACAGGCAGAAAGTCGTACACGGAGCATTTTCGTTAACGAAATCAAAAAAGCTGCTCAAGAGCCATCATCTAGCTCCATTTCTTCCACGCAGTTGTCCTCATCCACTACGATAAAGGAATCAACACCAGCGGGATCAATAAATGGCACTATCCCCACAGCCGTCTCAATCACGCAACCTGTCGCCATTATATCTCAGCCGACAACCGTTGACCACAAAACGCCTTTGTTGGCCACTTCGTCTAACAACAACCAGAATGCCAATACCATTAGTGATAATAATAATAGTAATAGTAGTAGTAGTAATATTGATGCAGGCTTGGCCAATTCTTTCAAGTCCGCCACATCCGTACCGACGACCTCAACTCCATCGTTAGCAAAAATGGACTACAAACGCCCAACTAGGGAAGAACAACAACAGCAGCCGCAGCAGCAGCAACAACAACAACAACAACAACCGCCTCCACAACAGACAGCTACTGCTCCTGTCGAGTCAGTGACTGCAGCTGTGACAGTGGCAATGGTGGACGACGGTAGTAAATTACGACAATCGGCTCCTGTAAGGTCAGAAACGTCAAGCAATCATATAGTGGTTAATGCGCAGATTGCACATCCGAAGGTTGCTGCCGCTGTCGCTGGGGTGAATAAGAAAGTTGCGAAAGAATGCGAAACCAGTGGTAGTAGTAAAAACAGCGTTACGTCTGGTTTGAGTTTCAGTTCGGCTGTTGCGGCACCGCCGTCATCCACGATATTCGGCCCCAGTACTGCCGGTCTCGAAGGTGTTCATAAAATTTCCGCTGTTACCACTAGTAGTTCAGTTGTAGCTAACATAGTCGACGATAAGGTGTCTGTTGCTGCTATCTCCTCTTCGAAAGGAGTCGCATCCTCTAAACTGGGTATTCATAATTCAGGGGTCATTCCTAACGCCGTCGGTGTTGGTCATCTAGGCGATGACGTCTCATCGGTTCCCAAGTCGACGATAACCTCCAAACAGACTGTGACTTCCTCAAATGCTTCATTACTGCCTCAACCAACTCCGGCGCCAGTGGCTGTACCTGCGACTAGTAGCGTACCTTCTGCCCCTCATGGTAGATCGAAGCAGAAAGGAGGTGGTTCGGCACCTCGTGATTCTGCAGCGCCTACTTCCGCTACTACGGTTGCTACAAATATCGACTCTGTTATGTCCGCACCAGCTACGGCTTCCGCTGAAAAATCGACTGCTACTACGTCTGTCACGCACCCACCAGCAGTAGGTCCTTCTATTAATCAGTCATCAGGTACGAAAGCAACAATTCCGGCGCCACCGCAACCGTCTGCACATTCCGAAGCCGATCACAAAGTCACGGTTAGCGCCAAGGAAGAGAAATTAGCAACTGTGCCTCAAAAGCAGGGGAAGAATCGTGGCGGTGGCAAAGAAATGGTAGCATCCAACGAAAACTGCCAAAGCTGCTGATCATCAGTCATCGTCTGGTGGCAAAAGTAAAACTGCTCAATCCTCTAAACACCACTCAGCAGACAGTGGTGCCAAGTCGGTCAATGCTAATACCCTGTCGTCGATCGGTAACAAACAGTCGAATGGTGAAAATACCGAGACACCTGCTGAAAGTAAGTTTTCTTTGCATTCATTCATTTTTCGATTGTTTATATATATATACCTGATGTATTTGGTTCAACAAAATAATCTTTATGACATAATATTTTATTTAGTGTCTGTATCAACTTGATAGTGCAGTAGTGTATAGACAACGATCACTCTGTAACGTTACTGCAGTGTAGGTAATTTGAGGTCACTGAAACTTGAATTTAATTGGGGGAAGTGAGAATATAGATTGGAGTTGTTTGTTAAGTTTAAGAAAAATACGCACCTTCATTTTGAATTCGTTTGGCAAAGTATAATTTTAATATTGAATATCAAATTCAGTGCTTTCTATTGACACTTTACCTGAGCTCAAAAGTGTTGAATGTATTAGTTACATGTGGGAAAAAGAATGGATTTAGTAATAATTTTCATCTTGAAAATTTCGGAGAAAATTTTTTTTTTTTATAAAGCTTTGTTTAAAGCGCCTGTGACTACTCGTACTGTCATTTAGTAATAATTGTAGTTGCAGTAGGATATGCTACCACTGCCCACTAGAAAGAACCGTGTCCTTGTTTGAGCAAAATTCTGCAAAATACGAAAATTCCTCTTGATCATGACTCATATTTAGAATATTTAGGGCTGAGAAAATGCTACTCATTTGGAAATGAATGTTCTTCATGAAATAGTGTGCCGATTATTGGCTTATGCATATGTTTCATGCTTGTTAATCGGTTTCAAAACGTTAAATTTGAAGTAGATTATGAAGAAATTCTGGAGGAATCATAGGATTATCATTTGTACCAGCTATACTTAATTCCAATTTAGACGAAGGCATCTTTTGATAATGTAACAATTCCTTCCTATCATTACTTTCTTTTGCCTTACTTTCTTGTGAAAGTGAAAATTTGATTCGCAAAATGAACGCTTAAATTTTAACATCTTAACTTCTACCTTTCCGTAATTCTTAGCATGTAATCCATCCAGACTAGGTTGTGAAAAATAGTAAGTTTTTTACTCATCTGAAGTGTTACCTTCACCATCTAGTGAAATTATTATATGAAATGTTACAAATCTGAAATTTCCTTATAAATTTGATCGTACCTACAAAATTTGAAATTCATTTTGAAGTATCTATTCAATTCTGCCCAATTTATTGCTAAGTTAATTCCAGAAATTAAAAGTTGTATTGCTTAGATTTTTACCGAGTGCGTATAAAGGAAGTTGTATGTTTGGTAAGTCTATCTCCAGAACTAACGTAATTTCGTTCGCTCAGAACAATTGTCCGTATAGATTTTAATGAAAGTAGTCTCAAAATATTCCTGACCATCCGGGGAATGTCCTGGGTTAATAATATTTGATAATAAAAGAATTAGAAGGGTGTAATTTATGAAAATAAGAATTTAAAGATTGAAAAAATTAAAGTGATAAATTTGGGCATATCCACCAATAAGAACTATTCATTCAGATTAATGCAGTCGATTTTTTTTAATTTTTAATTTTTTAAATAAAATTTATTTTGGTGTGTAGTCTTTGAAATAGTTTTCAAATATCGTCAATTGTTTTTTCTCCATGTAACATCCAATTTGTTACAATCTTCATAAAACCAAAGTAGATTAAAATTCGGCCAATGAAAATATTTCATTGAAAGTTCGTTTTTGATCTGGGGTGTCCCGAAGTAGCTTCAATCTGGAAAGATCCATGCGTAGATTTATGATTTTTTGTTTATTTCATTTGTCGGTGTGTTCAGTTATGAAATTTTACTGTATACTTTCAGTATGTTGGGTGTATATTTTTTAGCAGAGAAGCGATTGCTCTAAATATTACGTCGTTTGAGTCCCTTCCTCTTTTTACGTCGCTTTTAGTCCGAAGTTATACTGTTTTGAAAATGAAAAAATCGTAATCAATGTCTTATTACTGGAAGTGACGCCCCAACTCTTGTGCTTTGTCACTTGGAGAAAGGAGGTCTCAAATTATTGTTTTTCTTGAAAAGGATGCATTATTTTGATGAATTTATCGGACCTGAAATGTTTTTATGTGAAATTTTCTACAGAAAATATGGCCCAACATTTTCTGTAAATCCCATACAGAGTCCATAAAATGACTTCAAAATTTTCACACTACTGAAAGTTTTGGTACTGCACTAGATGAGGCTAAGTCTCTCTTAAACATACTAAACATGTATATCCCATCAGGATGATAGTACTTTGATGTGTCTAATTCATTTAAATAGTTATTTTTAATTTTTATGTGATTTTGTCTAAATGTATGTATGTGTGTAAGATTATTTGCTACACCATATCTTCAGAATCACTCAAAAAAACAACCAGAAATTGTTTTTGCATGTCTGTTGATCAGTGGGTGGTTTAAGCTAACTCATTAGTCTTGAGTACCCCTAGAGGCAAAGTTGTGGATTTTCAAGGCAGGTCAGACCGAAGAAGTGCAACAAGATTGCTGATATTATGTTTATGAATCATATGTTATGCCTGCCAATGTGCAAAATTATGAATCATTTTTATTTTGTATTTGTACTTCTCTTCCTTCAGGAATTAGGATATCCAATGAATAGTAATCATGGGTGGCACCACAGGGGAGAGAGGTATTCTTTTAGTCGAAATGTCGCTGAAAAGAGACATATTTTTGATTAAAAAATTTTTCTATTCTTGAGAGTTGGCACTATAGACTTCTAAGTTAGCTTAAAACCATTCCTGAGATAATACAAATAAGCAAAGAAAACAACTGCTTGTTCTGTTGAGTGATTCTGAAGTTATGGTATTGGAAATATACTTGTTCACATACATACACATGCCAAGACTGACCCACAAAAATAAAAGTGTTTCTATTTATATGTGTGGAATACCTTGTTGTGAAAAGATATTCTCACCAGAAGGTAATCAACAGATATTGCGTGTTCTGCCACATGGGTAAGCTAAAATCTAGGCAAATACAGGCAATTTTAGAGTCGGTTCAGATGGTTTATATATGGGCTTATTTACACACACACACACACCACACACACACACACCAACACACATACATAGTAATTACGTATGTTCGTGTGAACAGATAGATGTGTCATTTCTTGTAGTGATAATAAATGACAGAATGGTTCGTGTACAGAATTGTGACATTGTTGCCATTGTTGAGACTGGTTGCTGTTTGGTACTTATATATAACTTGCATGTATGTACAAGTAATTACGATCGAAAATTATTTGTGCAGTGTGTTTTACATCATGAAGATGAATATTTGCCAGCCTTGTGGGTGCGACTGTTGTCAAGGGTCCGAGCTCCTTTTCCTCATACGAGTTGAGTCCCCACAATATGTATTAAATATGTTGTAGGACTTTCATCTTGACAGGATATACTTGTGTAGTATGTATGATAGAGATTCAGCCTCATCTAGTACTCTACCTACACCTTCAGTAGTGTGTGTACAAACTCTATACTGATTTTTTGAAATTTCTATGGAATTTACAAAAAAAGTTCAGACATACTTTTTTATGGAAAATTTTATTTACTGTGGTTATTGTTTGTTAAAACAATTTTTTTGTATCATTATTAAAAAAAAGAGGATCACTAAAAACCAACTGGAGGCCATAAAAAATTGATTATTAAGGATGAATCCATGGTCTGATTTACGGGAATTTTTAATATGTTTGAAAGAGTAGACCATCGTATTCTGAAGAAACATCTTTCTTCAAGGTGAAACATCTGGCTTATAACTTTTTACAGTAATATTCATTTTGATACTTTGTAGTTTTTGAAATTGAGATTTACAAAAATTCTTTAGTTCCAATAAATATTAAGCTTTTTAAATCATTTGCGTCCTTCATGCCAACTTTTACCAGGTGTAAAGTCGTGTAAGAATCACACGGAACCATCTGCCAAGTTGAAGTTTGCTTAAATGATGTAAGTGGCTTAAACGATTTATATTGTTAGTGGAATAGCTACCCTGAACGAACTGAGTTCGATTTGCAATGTATACTCTTACTGGTCTAAACTGTATTGTCAGATTATAAAATTTTAACAACCACTCTAATAACTTTGGTGCAGTGAGTTCATGTGGCTGAGAAAGTTAATGCTAAGCAAATACGAAATAACAGCAAATCTGGTTCCGCCTTCCATTGAGCTGCTTTTGTTTACCTGGAATGCTCCTTCACTTCTCGACAGATTTCAATAATTTACTTACTAAATGTTCGTGTCATCTATGTTAAAAATGATTGAAGTGCTCTTTCTTAACAGTCTTTACTGAAATGTTATGATTTTTTATGTCGATTTTATCAAAGAATCTTATGTTGCAATTTGTTTCGAATGCACCTCTCAAGTACGTTAACCATTCCATTTTATTAGATATGATTTTTTAAAGTTTTCCTTTTCTTCTCCTTTTATTTGGCTTCTACCTTTTTTTTTTTAATATTTAATGATGGTATGATTTCATTCGATATTCGATGACTTTGTCTTCTCATCTTTTTAAATTCCTGTTGAATGCCAAAATTTTTGTGACATCGTCACTTTGATAAGAATTCTGCGGTTTTCATTTCATAATATTCGTTATCTTTGATTTTCATTTGAATTTTTTGTCAAATTATGTTTCGTTTCATCCATTCGACATTCACAAAATATCTGTCGGCAGACCTTGCTTACATGTATTTGTCCTTGACTGGTATTCGGCCGAAATCTGTACAATTGTTTTTTTGTGAACTACAAACCCACTGTTCTCTGCTTTCATTTCTTAGTTAAAATACCTCTCGTTTTATACTTAACGTTTGTGGTAAATTATGATTGCAACCTTTGCTCCTTTTATTTATCTAAAGTAGGAAGATGAGACATATACTCTATGAAAATGAACCGTTGTAATAGTCGTTCAACGATACTCTTTTGATGGATGAGATTTCATCTATTTATTTTTCTTTTCTTTTTTATCAATCTCATTTGACCGTTTTAATTTCCTAATTTCCAGGAATAGTCTCTTTTTCTTCGTTATCATCTTTGAAATGAGTTTTCTCAATTTCACATTTTAAAGCTTCTTGTGGTCAGAAATTGTGAAATAATCGTTATTGGCTCAATTCAGACTAGAATTCGTCCGATTGCATCTGTCGATAAAAATGGAATGTTCTGGTCAGTGGTTATTAGTAGGCTAATGTACAATGATAAAACAGTTATCATATTCATTCAAGTTTTTTCTTCAGTTGTCTGTGCCGTATTTCTGTGCCGTATTTAAGAGAGTTGAAAAACTGATCCAGTGCAAGAACGTACTTTCAGTATTTCATAATTTTCATATGATTAAATTGATAAGAGTGTTTTAATGGGTATGACCCATTTTTTAAGTTCTCATTTTTGATGGTTACATCCAAGTCTTACCCGTTTGAAATGCTTCATAATGGTTGCTGTTGTTCGGTCAGTGCTCTGTCTCTGTAATTTTTGATGATTAGATGTGTAAATAACAAAATTATCATATTATATACTTATATTAATATGGTGAGGTCACAGTACCCATTTCTCTCTTCTGCGGTAGAACAGATGGATGGATTTTTATGAAAACGGTATTAATAGAAAGGGCTTTATGCCCGTAATCAGAATTTTACGATTGTTTTCCAAAATTTGGCTGGGTAGTGAATATGAAAGAAAAACAATTATATGGGTATCCATACTGATGGCGCCAGAACGGATGGAAGAATGTGCGAATTAATCGCAGTTAGTTTTATTTTAATAGAAACTGCCAATCGATATTGTGGAAAATTCTGGTGGGTTACATTTTTGAATTTTTATAGATTTTCTTGTATGAAAAATTACCGAGAAAATATACATAGACCGCAGTCAAATTAGATCAAAAAAGGGTCTTTCCCTCAATAAAATCAAGAAAAAATTTTACTTTAAAATCCAGTAGTTACAAGTGCCCCTTTGAACGTATTGACAATCCCCAAAAATCTGTGGCCGCGGTTTCACCCATAAAAATTAATTTTTTGTGCTACCGTATTGGTTTTTGATGATTTACTTATATCCTAATAATAATACCAAAAAATTGTTCAGACAAAGAATATTATATGTAAAACTGTCAACTACAAAAATGTCCGAACATTTTTTTGTAAGTATCACAGAAAGCTCAAAAAATGACTCAAAAGTTAGAACATACCACTAATGAAGGGTACTGTGCAGGATGAGGCCTAATTTCCTACATGATACACCAGCATACCCCGGTCAAGCTAATACACCTACCATGTATGTATAATACATGTAAATAAAAAAAAATTTTCGTACGTGTATGTATGGGTGTATGTTTATTTACAACGCCTTAACCTCAGAACCACTCGATGAAACAAGTATAAACTTTCTGAGCTTATTTATTCTATTCCAAGAAAGATTTTAAGATAACTCGGTAGTCGATAGCTCCCTTGGGGTTAAGTTATTGATGAAAATAAAAATTGAATTTATTCAGAAATAGTTACATCTTTTTTATTGACAGTCTGACCAAAAAAACACGAATGAAACTTATTTTCATCCACAATTTGACCCTTAAAAGAGTTACGAACTTCCCGAGTCATCTTAAAACCTTCCTTGGAATAAAACAAGTGTGCTCAGAAAGTTCGTGCTTGTTTTATTGAGTGGTTCTGAGATTATTGTGTTGCAAATGAACATACACTCATATATACACAGATTTACATACATATATACATACATACTTGCACGCACACACACACAAATAAATTTTTTATGTGTATTATATATAAAATGGTAAGTCTATTAGCTTGACCGGGGTTTACTGGGCTATTATTCATAGGGAAAACTAGGCCTCATACAGCACAGTAGCCTTTTATTAGTGGTCTGTGCTAACTTTCGTGTCATTTCCTGAGCTTTCTATGGCACTTAGAAAAACTTCTTAGACATCTTTGTAATTGAGAATTTTTTATACTATATTATTTGTTCAAATAATTGTTTAAAATTGTCATTAGAAAAGAAGTAAATCACTAAAAACCTGTTATGGGGCACAAAAAATTAATTTTTCAGGGTGAAAGCAGCCACCAGATTTTGGTGGATTTTCAATATATTTAAAAGCGCCCTTAAAACTAACAGATTCCTAGGTAGAATCTTTTCACTGATTTTACTAAGCAAATACATCTAATTTGACTGGACTAATGATTTTTCATTCATTTAAGTGTTTCACCAAGCTTTTTCTTCCTTCAGAAATTGTATGAAAAATGTAAAGAATATTTCGCACGAAGAATTCGCTTGCATTAATCGAGTGTGTGAATCAGATGATTATAGTTATAATTGACAACATACACAACTGAGAATGTCTCTTATTACATTTTTTTCTTCTATTTTTCCTCATTTTATGTCAGATTTCCTCATGATTTGACAGTAAAGTTTCAAACAATTCGGTAATATCGAGTATGTTTCCGCGTTCTCAAAGTGAAAATCATCAACTTGTTGAAGTTGCTGGTGGCGTAAACATTTTTTCCTAGAAAATGATAACCATAAAGAACGTGTTATTCATAAGCAGTAGAGTATTGCTGGGTGATTTATTTATCTTTACCTTGGACTTACGTTTTCGTGTGAGTATGATGTGTTAAATTTCACATTGTCATTCTAGTGCTCGGGGAACGTATGTGTGATAGCAGTTAATCGTTCGTAAAACTCTGAGCTATGTAGTTGTGGTCTTTCTAGTTTTGGAATCGAACCGTGAACGATTAGAAGACACTCCTCTCGTATTGCTTTCAGCAAGTACTCTTTATTGCTTTTTGTGTAATAACGTTTACAAGTTTAATTGATGCAGAAATATCGGGAACTGACGTGAAATTTTATAATTTTCATTATTGAATGTCAGATCCTGAGTTATTTTGAAATGACTATGATGGCATCTCAGAATCAGAATTATTATCATCATATATATTAATACGGTAAGGTCATAGCACCTACTTCTACCTTTTGTCCCAAAACGGATGGACGAATGTTTTTGAAGGAGATATCACTAGGAGGAAAGTGCTTTACGGACATAATGCCGCAATGCAATTAATATTTTACAAAATTGTGTTGGGAAGTAAAAATTTTGGGAAAAAGTGAAGGTGGGCCAAAACTGATTGCGCCAGAACGAATAGAGGGATAAAATTGCTATCAGTGTTATCTGTGCGAATAATTCGCTCAGGCTCGGCTAGTATACCATAACAGTTTTATTTAATTTATGATTTGGTTTTTCTTCGTAGATTTAAAAAAAATAAAATAAAGAAAAAAATACATGTATCATTCTATAAAATTACGTGTTCGATTTGAGCTCTAAAAACTTCTTCAAAGCAGCTACCTCTATAGGCTGTAATATGTTATATCTACTACCTATACTGATGCATCCTTATTAGATACTATAGTTACTTATGATTCAGATTTCAGATTGCAATGTTCTTGCAGTGTTTCAAACATTAATGTATTCACGAAATTTTTTGTTTGTAAAAAAATTCCTTGATTTTTTTTTGTAATCGAAATTTTTCCGTTTCTCACGAGAATTGATAATTGAAATTGGTGGTTCTATTGCTCTGTGTATCACCGTGTCATTAATCTTAGTATAGAGGTCATATTTTTGAATCTCTTGTTTCTTATCGTACTGTATTGCCAGTTTTAATTCGTTTTTCTCGTTGTTCGATAAATGGTTGTAATTTGAGTCAGTTAAAAAACGCTCAATGGGTTGTGACTTTTTCTCAATTTCAATTGTAGGTTTTAATTCGTGATCTCGCATAATTTCGACGGTAAATCACGTGATTAATTTCGTTTCATTTTTTCGTTGCGAAAATAATACATTGAAGCGAATCACGCGTTCATCTTTTATTGTACGAGTTTTGAAAGTTCTCAGTGCAGTTTTTTTTTTGGATAAATTCATGTAATATACCTAGTGATGTGCCTTCGTAAATTCATATTCTTGAAGTAACACATTTTTTTTTCTTGAGCCATTAAACGTACGTAGTCCACCGTTCCTTTTATCTGCCTCCGTTTTGTTGTTTGATTAATTACTTGT
This sequence comes from Ericerus pela, assembly GCA_011428145.1. Lineage (NCBI taxonomy): Eukaryota > Metazoa > Arthropoda > Insecta > Hemiptera > Coccidae > Ericerus > Ericerus pela. Next base: position 55,125 of record WOFM01000203.1, on the reverse strand, counting down.
TATACGTTCCTGAGTAGTTTCATCAAACACAATTTAATTATGCATTTATTAGTTGAATGGTATTTAGAAAATGCACTTATTAAGGATTGCACTGGATAAACCGGGTATTTATGGCCGCGAGTTAAGAAATATGTCAAACTTGAGTGTTATTGACATGAGTTGTATATTGTGTGGTAAAAATGTGGAAATAATTTCCGCTGTGGTGTACGTCATTGAGACAAATCTTGTCTGTTGCTTTGATTGTATATATATATATATAAAAATTCCCAATGTACAAAAAATTAGTTAAAATTTGCGTAAGAAATTGGGAGAAAAGCACGAATGAAACTTTTTTCATTTTTCATAGTCTAGTTCAAACACTTCCCACTGTAGTTCTTCTACTTCATTTTCCTCTTCCCCCTCCCCCAAATTCATGAACAATAGAAACAGATTAACAAGAAATTTGTAAATTTACAACTTCACCCGATTCAGGCAACCAAAATATAACGAGTCATAATTATGTACTGAAGTTACTTGTCACAATCACCGATGAAAATAACCAATCAATTTTTGGGCCATTCAAAATTAAACTTCCAATTATTCATCAACTCGTACATAAGTTCCACAAATTTCATACTCAATCAACGCGAATCAAACAACCAATAAACGAAACGTACAGAGGAACAGACACGCATATACATATATACGAATACAGTGTATTCGTTAATTGAGTGTGAAATTTGTGGAATTTATGTGCGGGTTGATGGATGATTGGAAGTTTAATTTCGAATGGCCCAAAAATTGATAGTTATTTTCATCGGTGATTGTGACAAGTAACTTCAGTAAATAATTATGACTTTGGTTATATTTTGGTTGCTTGAATCGCGTGAAGTTGTAAATTTACAAATTTCTTATTAATCTGTTTTTATTGTTCGTGAATTTGAGCGAGGAAAATGAAGTACAAGAACTACAGTGAGAAGTCAGACCATGAAAAATTTTTAATTCGTGCTTTTCTCCCAATTTCTTACCCAAATTTTAACTATGATTTTAACTTTTAAAACCAAAATGATGTTTAAAAATTTGTATCAGTTTTATATAAGTGCAGTTGTTTCCCAAGAATTTTTTGTACATTGGGAATTTTTTTTTCAAGTAGATACCACCATAATGCAGCCGAAAACACCTAAGTTTATCAAAACTGTATTTCCTTATTTATTTATTTTTATTTTTTGGAGGAAAAATGAAGAAAAGTAAACAAGTTACATGATTTTCATATTTCGTGGAAAAAAATACTTCACTTTATACCTGAACTGTGGATACCTTACGAAATTTATTTCTTATCCGAGGATAATATGGATTATTAGTTTTGTAATAATAATAATGACTTCAGAAACCATTATGGCGCGTTTATCAATGTATTATCATTTCATTCAGGTTCAGCATAATATTAAGGCTTGGTGGGCCTACTTTAATACGAGAATCATTTTCATTAATTCGTGGTGGCAAAGGGCAATACTGACGTACTTATTTGGTGCGTATGCTACATTACAGTTCGCCCTTTCATCAAAAGCTTCATTATTTTCGATTAAATTTTTTTCTTGATCACTTTAAATAGTGTGAGGCTCTTAAAAATTAGGTAGCCTATTGAAATGTCCATAAACAGCCTAGCAGTTATCGTGTGACTACTGGCCTTGGTGTGAACTGTCACTGAAATTGATTCAAAATAATGTGTAAGATGCATGCATACGAATTATGTTTTCAGAAAGATTTATTTTTTGTAGCTTTGAGCACAATTGTCCTGATAAATATTTTCTGGAATGATTAAATATCTTCTTATCCAATAATCATGCAGGAATTAATGAGACTTGAGACGAATTTGAAATTAATTCGATATTCTAAAAATTTGGAGCCAGTTTTTGGTCTACCGTCGCGTAACTCACTGCGTGGAATAATATTTTTGTATTTCAATCCTCGCTCTCTTTTCGTTACATCATGATTTGTTACCAGAATAATATTTTAATCTACTGAGAAAATTGTTCGGCGTACATTCGTTCCGATGCTTAAACAATTAGTTTAAATATCGTCTTTCAGACATCGAGCAACAATATTTTGCTGACGACACGGACAATGACCACCTGATTAAATTTGAACCAATAATTTTCGGTATTACTACCAAACAAATTCATATTTGTGTGTCTGTGCTACAGCCGTATGTGTTGTGAAAGGCGATTACCTGTGTTTAACCTCCCTCTGCAAAAAAAAGTAGAATTTATGTCTACATTATGTAGATTTTATAAATCTTTTCCACCATTAATGGCTTGTGTGTAGGTGTGGAATTTTCATGTCGGTATGATTCAGATACGCAATCCTTACCAATCTAATGGCTTTTTGTGTGGTGCTAAATTTAAACGTTGATATTAACGTACTTATTTTATTTATTTATTTTTTGAAGAAGTTAATCTATTCTCAGTGCTCAATGATTTCTTGAAGAGTCTTCAAATTGTTATGTCCTAATAAAGATGAATTTTATTTTTCAATTTTGTTGTATCAGACGTTACATAATATGACTGAGGATATTGCAATAAATTGATTTAAATGTAATTTATGGTTAAAATTGGTTGTGGGATATTTTAGAAATTTCAATTTCTCTTTTTATTTTGCTAAGAGAAATGAGTAGATCTCTTTTTCTTAGCCTGTATTGCTCGATAGTTGAATTAGTGATGAATAATTTATGTATTAAGATATGTAATGGTGAGGTACCCTTCCCCCTTTACCATCCACATCTTTTAGACAGTTTATATTTGTGTATTCGTGGATTTAACCCGTTCAAGTTGGAACAATTTATTTTACGCCGTTCAAATTTGAGAACTCTAGTCCTGGTACGTTGTTGTCATGAAAATTTCAATTCATAAGTTCAGTCTATGAAACTCATTACGGTAATTATCCCGGAGGATTGGAATTATAATGTTTATTGCGATACTATTGGTTTCGCAAGAGTTAAAAAATAATTTTGAGTATTTCAGTTTTGAAATGGAAACGAAATTCCAGTTCAGTTCCGGTATAATAAGTGAAGCGGTACTCTTGACACTTTCAGGGCAAAACTAGTTTCTCAGAAAATTTGTAATGTTACACGTAATGATTTTGAAGACTTCGCAGTCTCTGAAAAACGTGCCAGAAATGATTTTTATGACCGAAACGATGAATATTGTAGAATTTCTTGCGACAGGTTAAAAATACATGGGTAGGTATATGCTGTTTTCCAGTGTTTCATAAACAATGCCGTCAGTTCAATTCTGTATAGTAGACAATACAAGGCATCAGTTAACTTAATATTGAATATTGTTAATGAACTCTCCACGTACCTCAAATTACTGATTTCTGTGTGCCTGTCATTTAATAGCTCTAAAAAATTATATGTCTGCCATCTTTCTCGCACACGAGCCAGATAACGTCTTAACTTTCTGTTTTATGGAATTTCACATGGTGAATGATTTGGATGGAGAGGAAAAAAATTTCTTCGGCTTTGAAATTATCAGAACAATTATTAAATTGAAATTGAAAATTTATTTATTTATCTTTGCTTATTTTTGGTTCATGGTAATTTGGTGGGAGTGCTCGTGCTCGTTTTCGAAATAATCAATAATCTTTCAGCGTGCTTAAGCTATATGGCTAGAATTAGAAAAAAAAAAATTATATTTTCGTATTAATTCAAGTTATCTTTGTGATTCAAAGAATTTCCATTGGAATGAGCCCTACTTCTTTGTCCCCGTTATTGATAATTTTTAACATTTGTGTTTTCTAAATTGCTTATACCAGCATCAACAGTACGGCTAAGGCGTTATCAAAAAGCCATGTTGCAAGGAAATATTTTTGCACATTTTAATATTTTTAAAGAATATCATAAGTTTTGTTCCCTTATTCCCGTCTGTCGCTGCTCCCAATTTCCTTTTTAGTTTTTTTGCTAGAATACTGCCGTTTGGGATCATATGAACTTGAAAAGAGAATAAAACAGCCACCAATAACTTTACCATGCATCTGATCAAATTAATTTTTTGTTAATTTTTTTCATAGTCGAAAAGAATTAAAACTCGTTGACTGGGAAAAAAATTGAAATGTCAACGTGTTTTGGAAGGGTGAGAGGCGTGTTGGAAAATTTGTTCTCACTTGTATCGGTCGATACCCTGCTGTAAACTGTATTCAATATGACGAAGGAATGCTACACTTGTAGTGGAACGAGTTCTGTTAAATGTGTAGTGTCAGTTCAACCCTACAGTTTCAGTTTAGTGCCAATTCTGTAAAGTGACAAAACCTCGTAAAATAGAGGTTTCTCCGAATAGAACAATTGAAATAACTTTTTGATGAGGTCAGGCGATACACCGGAAACGAAATCGGTTCATCTTCGGAAGAGAACTTCTTATCAGAACCTACTCAGCAGATTCGAGTCGGGCAGTTCGGTACTTCCTGAGAAGTGAAATTATTTTTCCGTGTTCAGCCTTTTGGAAAATCGAATCGACGGGCCTTTTTGTCTGAAAGTGCTAGATGTTTCGCATTATTTCGATATTGAAAAGTGCTATTGCGCCAAAGCTGCAATATGTTTTCGTCTTTGAAAAATGAATGTGTTTTCGTTTTTTGATTTTATGCAATCATGGTGAGGAGGAATCACCGATGATTTTCTTCGTCTTCCATCTTTTTTTGCGAATAGAGAAACATGTGGCCAGAAACTGGATTGAAGTGCTCTGTGGTATGCGCGCCCATGTCTGCGTGGCAAATCAGTTGGGTAACCTTGATTATGTATGCTGTGTGCCTGCCTCCACTTCGCGACGTGTGTCTCCTCTCGTTCTCTCTCGCTCTTTCTCGGAGTGTAGGTCAATTTTTTTTTTTGTAGACTGTGAATGGCGAGCGAGCGCGAGAGCGAGTGAAGTGGAAAGATAGAAAGGTGGTGAGCGCGAGAGAGCGAGAAGAGGTAAAGAAATAATGTAGGTATAATGGCATCGCCCAGGCAACAACAACTGTTCGGTTCTTCGGTTTGTCGTTTTGGAACGAAACTGGCGCGCTCCTACGTTCACTCGCCGACGTCGAAGTGCCTTACGCGTGAAACGGTGCTCTGTGGTGCACCACCGTGTGCTTGCACTTTGTTAACTGCCCGGCCATTTTGATAATGTGTGCTCTTCGGCATCGATCCATTTCTCACGTGTTCGCCAGTGTGCGCTTCAAATTTGTGTACATTGCATTTTCGGGACGTTCAAAAAACGTTCGATTTGTTGAAAACTCGTGCTGAAAATGTTGAAAAATTGAAAACGTGGTAGAAAAAATTGACGAAAATACTCGCAATCGCTCGCTCGCCATCACACATATTATATTTATCCCTCTTATCTACATAATATTTACCTATATACACGTACCTGTCCATCATGTGCTGCAAAATTTCTCAATTAGTTCCTAAAAAATTTTTTAATGAAGTTACATAGTGTTTTTTTTCTCTTTTCGTCTTCGTATTGTAATTTTTTTTTTTTCGTTTTTCGTTTTTTATTTTCTACAATAATTTTTTTGATAATTTATTCGCCTTAAACTCGTTTCTCTCCTACTCGTACCCGGACGTTGTTGAACGTGAAATTTTAGCGGTGTCGTGTTTTAAAAATTATTCGTGGCATGAAATTGTGCGACCAGCCAGAGACGAGTGCCTTTTCGGAAATTTCTATTTTTACCTTGTCGTCTCACCATCATCATCACTACCACCACCACCACTACCATTATTATGACCAGTGATAAAAAAATTGGTAAATACAGTATTATGCAACAATTTTTTAAAACTTATTATTTACAATCAGTGGTCATGCACCCTTATAGTTGAAGGAATTCCTTGTCATTGAGACTTATGGGTGAGAAAGTGGATTTTTATTTTTTACCTTTTGAATTTTTGAATTTATTTTTCCTCCGATTACCTTGAATTTTTGTCACAAACAAGAAGTCTAAAGGAAGAAAGAAAACCATATTCGAATGTTACGTGACGTCTGCGTGGTGTATTCATTAGTCGAGAATGTTATGTCGTACGTCATGTTCTCGAGAAACGAGAGCCAAGTTTTGTGCCGATTCTATTTTTAGTCATATTCTTTTCGTCAGAAGTTCAGAGATAATTAATTCGTCGTTGCATCTAGTTTCATAATATGTTTTTGGGCGTATTGTTGCTCGAATTTCGTCTGAAGCTTTCGTGTGATAGCAAAATTCCTTTTATAGTTGATAGAGCCGGTCCAAGTTTGTCACTTGGTTTTAAGTTTCGTGGGAGTAAATTTTTTTCTTCGGACAGGTTGAATTTTGCTATGAAGATAGGTATTAAGTCTTTCAGCTTCCGTTTGATGCCATAAAAAGTTCCTGTTTCATAGAATTTCTTGGGCCTTTGATTCTGCTCCAAATTTTATTTCATGTTATAAGCCAAAGCTTGTTTAAAATTCATCTGACGTACGGAAAAATGTCAGAAAGATGCTCTTGGCCTTGATGCAGCTCTCAAAAACCATTTTTAACCTTTGAAGGACATCATTGAGTTTGGTTAAATTTTTGCTCCATCCGTTTCATTTTATTTGACATTCAAATTTATGAATAACACTTGCAGAGAGAAGTTCATAATCTTACGAATAGAAAATGATTAGATTCAAATATTATGGTAATATCGGTCCCGAAGTCCGTGTTGGATTGGCCGTCGAATATTCAACGTATAATTACCTTTCTTAAAACTGGTTAACTGGTTCAGGCGAACCATTTTATTATAAAATTTGATTAATTCTTTGACGTATTGATGCCACGGTTCCTCATACTTGCGATGTTGAAAAACAGTCGATTCTGGATGATGTTAGTTTCTGGCGAATTCACTCTACCAGTTGTTTCTGTGCCTTGTGCTCCGAATAAATTTAAATTTCTAACATGTCTCCATATTATGTTTTTGATTCGCATCACTTAGTGCTCTGAATGACCGCTAATAAGGTCTGGAGTTGAGTAATCAGCTCTACGTTCAGCGTTAGTCTTGAGAAGTTTGAGAATTCTGGTTTGAAATCTTTTATTTAAAAACTAGGTTCTAGTTCTTAGAATAATTACAGTTGTCCTCAGACTTCAACTCTGGAGAAGAAAAATTAGTCCCTTCGTTCTCCTAGCTCCTCTGTATTTGTTTGTTTGTATGAAGGTTTGTTTTGAATTGTTAGTAAGGCGTCCTCTTTCAATATTCGGAAATTAATGAAAAGAAGAAAAAAAAAAAGGAATTGTGTGATAAACGAAAATTTTAATGTCTAGATCATTAATATAGGCGCTTGAAACGTTCTGTAGTGCTTAGGCCTTGAAAATATCGATATTTAAAGATGGATGTGCCCTGAAAAATAAAAGAAATAATGATTAGGTACTTTCTTCCAAAAATATAATCCCAAATTATTAAATTCCATATCAAACACAAACCAATCATTCGAAAATCCTAAGGCTGTATAAGACATATTCATTCATGATAAGATCACAAAATTATACGAGTGTGAAAATAAGGAGTGAAACTATCTCGATTTGACATAGTTTTTTTTTGTTCTATAAATGATAATACAAAATCTCAGACTGCATCAATAAGCTGAAATTGCGAAAAATTGATAACATTATACTATTTCTGGTTGAAAGTTTTGTCGAAAATATTTGGTCTACTCAGCCAATTAGCATAGTCTTTCAAAACGAATTGTGGTTTTCATTTCTTGGTGATTATCTTAGTACAGTTGATGTCGTCTGAATACTTTTTTCGTAACCTAATCTCGTTTTGCCGTATTTTTGTTTTTTTGTTATCTGATATTTGATATTTTCATAAGATTATTTTCAAGAAACGAGTGGGTACCTATTATTGAAATAAGTTGAAAATTAAGCTATACTGACCTTTCTGTCACTCGTCGTATAAGCATTGTTTTAACTTGACTTTTTTACCAGCTACATTCTCACTTTTTTAGAAGCTACATGTAATATAAACAAACTAAAACTAGCTTGTTTACAGTCACGATTTTGTTAGTTCAAAGTTTAACATGGATTAACTTTCAGATTGTACAATATCTCTTTTTAGAAGCTGGATTGTTGCTCGTAAAACAGCCTATTGAAAATACCATTATAGACACCATTTTTTGAAATTTCCGGATTATAAATTTTTTTAATTTTAATTTTAAATAGAGATTGAATTGAAAAAAAGACGACTTCTTGAGACTAAATAGGATTTAAATGTTTAAAATGTGCTTTGTGATGTTCGGTCAACCGTTTCTATTGAATTGATAAGTTTTTCAATTAAAATGATGAAACGGAAGAAAAATTTTTGAATATGTGTATCCCTTAAATTGGCTGTAGCACAGTTCCACGCAAAGTAGTAAAACGCGAAAATGTTTCCTAGGTTATATAACAGTTCCAGGTGAAAGTTCTTTTTTTTTTTTAAATATGTCTTCCCAAGGGAGTATACGTAGCTCAATAATAAAGGAATCTACTTATTAACACTAATGTTATGAAACAAACTCGGGGTTGGAGGTAGGTATGTTTTTTGTTTCATAACTCATGGTATCGTAAACTCAAATTCATATGTATAAGTATATGTATAGATATTGCGGCGGACTTTTTTCTTGACAACAGGTAGTATGGCGGACCTTGGTCCGCCTTATTACCACTCCCCCCTTTTTTTTTTCAGGAAAAAATGAAGATAATGTTTTGTTCTTCGGAGGTTTATTGTATTAGGATAAGGGGCAACTCTATAAAATCGAATACTTGTCATCTCACTGTTGTTTTTACGATTTTCTCGTTAAAAGGTCAATATTACAAAAAAATTTTATAGTTAGTAAAAAATTTTCTTATAAAATTTTCTACAAATTAGGAAATATACACGTTTTTCATTGGCGCAAATAGATTCATGAGATAGGGAGTGAGGTAAAATATTTCTGCGTGGAATTGTACTACGTTGATGAGCTGAGCCACGCGGAACTGTATTATTATTAGTTTTCAATTGAGGCGGAACTTTCCTTTGCCCAAACCTCTTTCTCCCAACTTGCGCGGAATTGTTGTAACCCCCTCAAATTAATTTTTAATTCATTAACTGTGTTTTGTTCTCTGAATTACAGGCAAAACTATGAGTAAAAAGAAATCGAAGAATAAGAAAGACACAAATAAAAAAGGTTCCGATAAAGAAGGTACCGATATGGATATATTCATTGATAAAGGTCCGGCGTCTGCTGAAAAAAGTCGTGGCGGTGTTTCGGAGAAAACTCCTCAACAGCAACAACAAAACGTCACCTCTAACGCATCGAACGCCAGTAGCCGTAAAACCAATTCTAGTCAGAAATCTACTACTACTGTTTCTTCTTCTACCACTAGTAATGAAGCAAAGGTAATTGTACTTCAATTCTATTAGTCTTTAAAGGATTTTAACCTTTATATGTGTTTCATATGTTTGAAAAATAACAGTCTTCCTAGTTGTGTGTGTTTTTCTCTCTATCTCTTGATTACCACACGAGGGCTCGTTATCTACAGTTTAGTGTTACGTAATGGCGCCACAATGAAAGGAAATTGATGACCTTCGTAAAACCAAAGTGTATGACGAATTTTTCGGGTTATTTTCGATGCTATCGAGTCATTTTTGGCGATCGTCATTATATTATATTCCTTCGTTTTATAACAATAAGCATCTGGTTTACCGAGCTTTGCTCGGATGGGTAAATGAATGTATGCATTTGAAGAAAAAAATCTTGAAAAAATGTGTTATTCAGATTATATGAATTCAGTTAAGCTGTGGAATTTGAGCAATTATCTCGAAAACTAAACGTATGATAAATCTGAAATTCTGGAAGACGTCAACATACGTTAACTGAAGATTCTGTGAATATTTTTATGAAATCGTACAGTGGATAGACTGAGATTCTGATTTCAGGCTTTGTGGTGGCTACCGCACACATCGACGTGTGTGTTATATTTCTCTCACTCACCGTCACCTAGCACTGCAGCCGAGTGAGTACAGTACCATATTTTGAGTGGCAGTGAGGCGAGGAAGTTAGGTATTTATTTGGTATGGGTTTGAAACCCTGTACTGCCCGAATGCCTAAAGTGGTGACCTCGACGTGATTCGAGAGATGGGGTGTGGCACCCTCTGTTGGACATATTTGCTGTGTCAGTAGTATGTCCCCTCACCCCTTCCTAAATGTGATAGTGCCGTAGGTTGTGTGTATCGTTTGAGTAATATGAAGGGGATATCTGACACTCCTCTACACACTTACTTATTAGCTGTATCTTCATCTAGACATTTTATACTCCGCTATACTGGGTAGGAGTAGTATGGTTGCTACAACACACATTGGTTTGTGTATCATATTTGTCTCATTCACCATCACCTGGCACTGCGGCTGAGTGAGTGCAGTGCCGTATTTTGGGTGGTAGTGAGGTGAGGAAGTTAGATATTCAGTTGGTATGGGTTCAGATCCCCATACTACTTGAGCACCTAAAGGATTCAATGAATTTTCTCAAATTTGGGATCTATCTGGATGGTTTTCTCACTCCCAAGTAACCCTATTCTTAAAATTTCAGCCTTATTGTTGGTCTGGTTATTCAGAACGCATTTGCGTACATATCATACCTACATACACGCATACATTTATGTATACGTGCAATTATTGCTGGTATTATAGTATATATTATGATCGGATTGGTTGGATACAGTTTGAAGCTTTTTCAATTCTGGATTCAAGGTTCATTGATGAGTCAGATTTAGTTGATTACTGTGAAGAGTGTCTTACTTATAGCAGTTAATTCTTGCTGCGCATAACGCACTCAAAAATCATATTTTAAGTTACATTTTGTGTGTGTGTGTGTGTGTGTGTGTTTATTTGTTTGTTTTTTATGATTTTTTTAAAACATTTCTCGTGTGTCATGAAATGTTATTAATTGCGAATAATTGAATAATTATGATTATGAAAACGATACTAAACTTTTTGAGCTACGAGTGCTTTTGTATAATGACGAATACAAATTTTCTTGTAATTTAGGAGATTAACACTCAAATCAACAAAATAGTTCAAATCTGTACGATGTTTTAGTATACTGTATTGATGGAATAACGCGACTTGAGAACAAAATTAACCTATAAGATCGATAATTCTTTTTGTTATCTTATTTGTTTCTACTATGATCTGAAGTTGTCAGTTTTCAATTTCATGAGTTATTTGAGGAAGAAAAACTGTGGATTGTTTTTAACTTGAAAAATGTAGGATAAATTTTGTCCATGGTTATTGGAATCTTTTAAAAATTTTTATCATTTTCTATTACCTCGCAGTAATCAATAATTTTGTGCTTTAACTTACATCTTCCTAGTCGGCCAAAACGTGAATTATTTCACATCGTAATGACCTGTTGAATGTATTACAAAACAGTTTGTCCGTCATTAGAAAATAAAATAATTAATTCTGTGTACTTACCCGGTCCAGTAAACTGGTTGCGTTATTCGTTAACCGTCGATTGTGGCAGTAATTATGTGTGTGTATTGATAGGAAATGTACTTCCTGTTGAATTTATATCAGTGTTATTGATTTTGCATGATTTTGGGCTTAATTTGTGGTTTACAGTGGGAATTTATATCATTAGTGTAGAGTAAAATTATTCTTAAATTTTAACGTTTATATTTATGATTTTTTGTGGTAGTTGAGGTTTTAAAGAAAAGGAAAAAAAAATTATAATTTTTCTATGATAAGGGAACGGTTGACCGAAGTGATGAATTAATTTGAAGAATATAAATTTTATTAAGAAGTCTTTCTATAGTACCTACTTGAATGAAAAAAAAAAAGTTTGTTAGTTAGCTTTTTTTGGTTGCTCAAAACTCGTTAGCTTTAGAATAATGAATAGAATTCAATTCGTTGAGCACAGATCTGTGGAGAAATTATTCATTGAAAAAGTTATAAACTTAAGTTTAATATTATTAAATATCCTGGTGCTTTACAAATTTTTATAATTCATTGAAGATATTCTTAAAACTTGAAATATGTTGTAACTTTTAAGAAAATACAAATTTGAATTTGATTGAGTCGTTGAGATCTTCCAAATGTCATATAAAGTCTATTGACCTGTTGAATGTGTGGCAAATTGAAAACAAAAAAAAAACAGCAAGTTGGGCTAAATATAAAGATTTTCTTAATCAAAAGAAAAGCCAAGTAAAATATAAATAAATAAATACAATAGAAAAATAAAAATTATTTAGCCAAACGCTGGCTGAAAATTATGTTAATGAAGTGTCAGGGAAATTAAATGAATGAAATTTTATTGTAGAGTTATAAAATACTAACACCGGTTATTAAATGATTACGTGGCAAATACAATAATAACGAGCTAGCTTTCCGACCAGCTTCATTGGTTCATCAAGAATTTATCTTCTTTTCTCAGTAATAATTTGAGATTTTTTAAAATCACTTCTATGGATGAACCGTTTAGCCGTTTGAAACTAAATTTTGAAGAATGTTAGAATATAGTATCTACAATGTAAGTACCAAATGTCGTGCCTATTGCATGAAAATAACGCTTCATAACCATTTAAGCTTCAAAAATGCAACGTAATGGGGTATACCAGACGTTTCATCCGGACAATCTGAACCAAAAACAATTGGCCTCATCTTTGTGTAGGTTAGAATAAGTATACCATATTTCGAGACTATCGGATAAAAATTGTAATCGGTACTGTGTATCATAGAATCGTGTGTGTACCTAAAATTCTATATATATGTAAGTTTGTTTCCGGGTATTCCACTCGATCTAATTTGCACGTAAATAAAGTTTTGTGAACTCGTAATTAAAAGCAGAGTTTATTGACACGATTAAAATACGGTAGTGAAATCAGAAAATTCAAGATTATTATACACAAAGAAACGAACGAAGATACGACTAGGTTTTTATCTGTCTTTCTGAAACTGCGATTAACGGACGAATGAACGAATGAATGAATTTGAGAAATGAAATCGACGTTTGTTACAAAGGGAAAATAGTCATGTTGAGTATGGTCAAAAATGATGTCATTTAACAAAGGATGGTCGAGTCGATAATACATGAAATGACGTAACTTAAAGATAATAAAATCGGAACGGTTAATATTAGATAGTCGAATAGTGTCGATTTCTTAATGTGGGTCAAACAAAAATAAACATTACAAATTCATGAAAGAACGAGAGTAACATACGAAATTGTAGTCATTCGAAAAAGAAGAGTGTTCTTTTTAAATATATATATAGTTAATTGATTATATATTAATGTATACAATTTTCAGATAATAGTGCCAAAAGTTACGTGGGGTCGTGAAATGAGAAATGAACCGACCCTCATCCCTGAGTTTTGATACAGATCAATTTTAATTATGTATGTAAATTTTCTTCAAAAAGCTACATAAAAATCGGTTGTTTTCTTGCAGTTGTTGTCATTTGCCCTGTTCATTCTAGACTTTTTCTATTGTAAAAAATTAGTTTTTTTAATCGGAAATTACCTACCCTTATATGTAGATTTTTGTGAATTTATGATACGTCCAGTAGGATGTAGATGCGTTGAAATTCCTATGATTCTACCTTTTTAATTGCTAGCCATTGTTTAATGTTGTTATTAGTTGTTATATGGTGTGTTTGTTCCATATTTTAATATCTGAAGTTGTGGCACATGGGTAGCGTGATTGATCCTAATGCTTGGAGGCGTCGGTTTGTATCCAAACTGGCCTCATTCTTAGTGTTTTTTTTTTTTCAATAATTCAAACCCATGTTAATGTTTTTATCTAATATTTGTTTCACTTCACTCAATGTTTCACATGTTTTATAAAAGTGTATTTACAAAAAAAATTCATTTTTGATGTAATTATTTCCTTATTAAAAAGCTGAAAATGAAAATAAGAAATACAAATAATATGGACAAAAAACTTCGCATAATGATATTTTTCATCAATATTATAGTCCGTAACTCTGTTCATTATATTTTTTATTTGTGCGTGCTTGGTGTCTCCAATTATAGAAATTTACCATCAGAAAAATAATAAAATACATCCATTTTCAACTTCGCAATAAGAAAATAATGCAGATAATTATGATTTAAAAAAAACATATACAGTACTTTTTCATCACCCTGTAACTCAGCCCCTATGATAATTATAAAAACCATGTGTTGAAAATTTTTTAACAAATTTTATTTTTATTATTGTTGTAGGGAGTACCTACTTACCTATATTTTATGTTACTTATAGTTATTGAGGAAAATTAAATAAACTAAAGATTGTCACTTATTGTAGCCCATCACGATGGAAGTACAGGGTATGAGTAGATGAAGCATTGTTATCATTTATTAAAAGGCCCACTCAAACATATTTCAGCCGTAAAACCTTTTGTAATTACTAATTTCAATTTAACCAAGCACAAATACAGAAGGTAAGCTAAATTGATTACGTAAAAAAATTTCTCGATTTCAATCAAAAGGTTGCCTAGTTTGTATTATTATCAACTGGGAAGATATAAAAAACTTGAAATAGCCAAGAAATGAAACTTGGTTGTTGTTAAAAACTTCGTTGTAATCATTAGTATAAAAATAAAATTTCATTATTTCTGTTCGTGATCGCCTATGGCCGAGAACTTTTCCAATAACGAATAATGATTCGTCCAATAGGGTGTATATGCGTTGAAGTTTCTGTGATTATACCTTTCTAATATTATGCGAGTAGTGATCAGAATTAATTTGTCGAATACATTGAATGAGAAACTTTTGACATGCATATTAAAATACACAGTTTATTGTACATTCTAGTGAACTTAGTCTTTTGGTATTTGCATTATTTATAACCGAGAAAAGATGAGAAATCCTAAGTTATCAAATAGCCAAGAATTGAAACTTAATAGTTGTTAAAAATGTCATTAATCATCTGAATGAAAATAACATTTCAATATTTCTGTTTGTAATCGCCTGTAGTCAAGAACTCATGACAATAATGAGAACTGACTTGTCTAATATGATGTGTATGTGTATATGCGTTGAAGTTTCTATGATTATACTTTTTTAATATTATGCGAGTAGTGATCAGAATTCATTTGTTGAATATATCGAATGAGAAACTTTTGACATGCATATTACAGTATACAGTTTACCTTCATTAATATGTTTCATTGTCTAATGCGGAACGAACTCGTTGCCCTTACGATGACGCGGGTGCAAACGATTACTTTGGATCTGGCTCGAAAATTTTAGTCCTCCCCTCTAATCCATTCTTTTTCCTCTGTATTCACGCGTTTTTTAAGAAATGCACATAATGAATGTAATTTTATTTTTCTCATTTCAGGACAATGTGAATGTTGCCGCTGATTCAAAGGAGAAAGTTCAAACTCATCAAAACATTCCATCTGTACCAAAATTACCAGCTTCTCAAGCTCCTAATATTATTAAGACTGGTGAGTTGCGAATTTTATGGCTTTTTTTCCTTTGTCATTTTAATTTGCCTTTGTTTTCTGTGAGTCTTTGTGAACTTTTTGTCAACTATGTGTGTTTATTATTCATTTGTTACAATATATTATCTATTTGATCAGTGCTTAAAAGTCAGTTGACGAAGTCCTGAATTTTGTATCTTGACTTTCGATTCTAAAAAGAAAATTGTTTTAAGACTCGGCTCTTGTTTCTAGAAAATAGTACGTATTAAGGTCTGCTTATCAGCAGTTAGATGAACCAATATTGTCAAGTGGTTATTTGACAGTGTTTATATTCTGAACCCATAATATGGCTAAATCGAAATATTCTTCGTATTCTTACAATTTCTATAATTATGTTGTAAAATGCCTAATACTTTGTTCTTTATGTTTCGTAGAACTCATACCTTCTGATGAAATTCCTTCGAAGAGGAGGAAGTATACGGTCGAAGAAATGAAGCGAATGCGAGATGACCCACGTTGTAAACAAGAAGTCAAACTGAACCCGGGTGTTCCTCTAATGGTGGAGGCTAAATATGTGAGTATTTGGTTTGATTATAAACGTTTGTAAATTAGAAAACAAAATAAGAAGATATGAATGAACAGTTACCAACGCCATGACCATTAATTCGGATAAACGTTAGTCTTGTGTATTTTAATGAATTATTTGAAACTAATCAACTATAATTTATTTCACAATTCGAAAAAATTAATGTCTGCCATTAGTTTTAAAATTTTCTGGGCTGGATCACTCACAGTACCTATTACGTCTACATGTGGCTTGGTAAACATAGGCTTGGTGCTTATTGAAATTCTTCATATCAACCCTTGACTTCATAATCTTCCTGTTTGCTATTGATTCTAAAAATTTACGTTTGAATTGTGTTTTTGCGCAGGGAGGATCAAGGAGTATGTCACAGAATGGTTATTCAGCGGCTAATAATTTCATGCCGACTTTCGCGCATCCTCCCCCTCCATCGAGAATGTCGGTAAGTACAGTTTACGTATCTGTAGTTGAAGGATATTCTGCCCATAGCAGCTAGTGGTTGGTTAGAGATGACCATTTATTGATACTTGATAGATTTTTATGTTACGGAAAAGATGTTTATTCTTTTTCTTTAATTAAAAGTAATCAATTGGATAAAATGTTATGTAATTTGATATGGAAGTATCCAAGTATTCAAATTTAAAGTTAGAATATCTCTCGAAGAATAATCCTAAAATAGCTCGCACACTGGAGCAATGAGCAACTAACAATATTATTGTTTTTATTTCCATGAAAGTCGCACACTGAAAAACTCAAATACCATATTATATTACGATTTACGAAAGTCATCCAAGAAGTTTGGTCACTTATTTCGCTGCAGGAAAACTATTACATGAAACTGGATGAAATTTGGAGCGAATTTTGATGCCAGTGTAAATCTCAAAGTATTAGGAGAAGTAGAAATGAAATCATGTTGTATTGAAGATGTATTCCACTTTGACCTTGATATTCAATTTGTAATTCACATAGTGACTGAAATTTTCAAACTAGAAATTTTATCGGAAAAATTAAATCGCACGGAATTTATAGTGTTCTGTGATTTAACATTCATCAACAGAACAGAATTCTGTCTGCTATATAGCACTTACCCTTGTTCAGTAATTCACATACCTGCAATCGTTTCGTCATTCAGTTCAAGGCGTTTAGTGGGCATTCGTAACATTCTTTGTTCTTATTTTGAACTATTGTGTCCACTTCTACATATGATGTTAGGACATAATCTTTTTTTCGTCGTGCACTATACATAATCCTGTGGAAATTTCTTCACCCGTGATAGTTTCTAGAGTGAAAAGTGTAATCACTGTGAATTAGATGGCAAGGTTATATTGAAACCTATCGTTGATACTACTTTGGTCCAGTTCTATTCTTACCAATGATTTGATATTTACACAGTGATGTAGATGGTACACTAAACTTCCCTCCAAATTTCACTCAGTTTCATCAAATAGTTTTCCCATAGCCTGATGAATGCAATTAGTGACCATACTTTTTGGATCACTGTCTTACTTCCTGAAGCGATGTTTGTTACTTGGTAGTATAGCCTATGAAAAGGAAGTGTGAGTAAGTTATGTGTTACTCCTTAATCACTAAATAATACTAAACAGATAATATTCGAAAACAACACCTCATGTTGCTAATGCTTCGTGTGTGAGGTATGAGCAATAAAATGGTCGATAGCCTATTGTTAGTTGTCATTTCCAATTTACTTATTTGAAGCCGCCTAACGAGACTATTTTATCATAAGTATTTCGCACAAAAAAATAGGCTGGTTCTTGATGTGTCCCTAGCATTTTAGCTTTTTATGTGGATTAAGATGTGTGCTCGTCTGAAAATATATTTAATTTTATTCTCAAGCTTTTTCTGTTTTAAAGAGATAAATTGATTTTTATGTGTTACGTTTTCTTTAATTTCAGATGGGAGGATCTAGTCGAAAAAGTCTTCAAGGTATGCGACGCGATAGACCCCCTCAACAAATACACTTATCGATATCGGTTAATGACGTTCCTCTTCGTCAATCAAAGGACGCTTGGAAACCAACTAGATTTGGTTCGGAAGTTAAAAGTGTGGATGAAGATACTAGAAAAACTCAAGTACGTCTGGATTAAAGTTTTAATTATTTTCCATGATATCGAATTGAGCAGTACTCACGGATTATTTTCTGATCTTAGGAATTGCAAAAAGCAGTTCGAGGTATACTTAACAAACTAACGCCAGAAAAATTCCCAACTTTAATCAAAAGAATTGAATCATTACCAATAGACAATTCAAGTCGCTTGCAAGGCGTCATAGATTTAATTTTCCAAAAAGTGAGAGAATTTTTATAATTGTGATAACTTTATTGGTCCTTTTTTAATCCTGAAGTCTTATATGCTAATCGTTTGATCGTTATTTTTTAGGCTATCGATGAACCTGGTTTTTGTCGTTGGTACGCTGAAATGTGTCAAGTTATGCAGACGGTTAGTGTAGTAAACGAAGAAACTGGTGACAAAGAAACGTTTAGAAAAAGTTTGCTCAATAAATGTCAGAACGAATTTCAGCGTGAGAAAGCTGCTGAATTGGATTCAGAAAAGCGTTTAGCTGAAATTAAGGCATGCACGGATCCGGTAAGTTCGTGTCTCTACTGAATATTTTGTTTGTAAATTGCGTAACTGTGACGAATAAATTGCTTCTGTGGACACGATGATGCCTAAATTATGTATGGGATTTGTTTGTAGTCAGCTTAATATTATTATGATCTTTCAGGCTTTCCTTCTCCTTTCTTGCTTTTTTCTGTAGCTTCTTCGTCTTATTTCTTATTTTTGCTTTTTAAGGAAGGTACGCCAAGATTTATGAACCTCAATTTCATTATGTTTGTCTGTTCACAAGTTCTAATTAATGGTGTAATATCAACCTCCTCAATTGTCTAGTTTTTGTAATGTTTAACATTACAGATAACATCGTCGATATTCGCCACTTTTTAATTAGAATTTGTATTTTTGGTAAATATGTAGTTTTTAAAAAACAATTTAATTCTGCTAGTTTTGTATATGAATTTGTTTTCTCAGTTCAGACGCATTCGGTCCATTTTAGGTATTGTTAGTAAAGATAATAATAATAAGTTACATGTTAATGAAGTAGATTTCATTTATTGTGTGATTAATTCCATAATTGGATAATTTTTCGAGTAACGCGCTGTCATGATTGAAGTTTCTTCAGAATTATCAACTTTGCGTGAATGTAATTCATATTTTATCCACATCTCTTTCGAATGCGATTTTGATGATGGATTTTTACCGAGCATTGGGGCGCATTATTAGATATTTATGAATGCATCTTCTCTTCTCACATTTATGTTTGTTACTTTTTACAATCTAAATTAGTTAATCAATATCTACCCAATATTCCTGTTACTCTCGCTGTAACAATTCAGTTGTGAATCTGAAGTTTTTTTGTACTGATTTCTTTCTTTTTTCGTATTGCCAATCAGTGGTAAACAAGACGTGAACTAACCGTTAACTTTTTTTATTCCCCATTCATTCAGAATTTCTCGAACATCCGTATATAACATCGTAATATCTGTCTATTTTTACTCAGTACCTAATTTTAGTTTGTGCTTACGTTGAATATTATATTGCCTTTGCAGTATTGCGTTTATTCTTTTATCTATTTATTTATTTTTTTTTTAATAGGAAAAGAAAAAAGAATTGCAACTTGAGTTCGAAGAAGTGGAACGTAAAATGCGTCGAAAATCGGTCGGTAATTGCAGATTCATAGGTGAACTGTTCAAATTACAAATGTTGACTGCCAAGATTATGATCAGATGCGTGGCCCAGTTGGTCGGTAACCTCGAAGAAGAATCGCTGGAATGTTTATGTAAATTATTAACTACTATAGGAAAAGATTTGGAAAACAAATTGGTTGGTACTAATATTTTTTAAATTGAATTGTTTGTTTTCCAATGTGAGAATCTGTACGTCTATGATTTTAAATAGAAACCCGGTGATCTCGATCCATTTTTCGTTCAAATGCAAGATGCAATCCGTGATAAGAAGAATAAAGTATCTTCAAGAATTCGATTCATGTTGCAAGACGTGATTGATTTGAGGAGAAATAAATGGATACCGAGACGAGAAGCGGACAATCCAAAAACAATCGATCAGATGAATCAAGAATTTGAAAAGAAAGAACAAGATATCAAATTAGCCAACATGCTTCCACGTAGTAATAAACCGTACGATGATTTCGGACGTAATCGAGATTTTAAAAAGAATTCCAGTGAGTTTACGATGATTTTTGTTGTATAAATTTTAGTCTTCATTTATGATGAATCGAAGCTAATCTTCTCTCGTAATTTATAATGTCGAGAACAGTTAATGAGACTGATATTCCAATATGTATTTGTACCGATCATTTATATGTTGTTCAGTTTGAAGTGATCAAATTCACGTTTATTTGTAGGAAATGATAAAGATGACTGGCAGATGGTAATGAACAAAAATAGTTTTAATAATAAACCAATGAAGATTGACGCCACTAAATTACATGTTCTGCAACAATCAACGCAGGTTTGTTTAATTTTACTTATATTTCATTTCACTCTTTCAAACGGTGATTTAATGTTCTGGATTGTTTGAAGGATGTTGAATCGTTTGGACCTCCTATCGTGTTCAATAACTGGCGATCGGGTGTCGTCAGTTCGGGATCTTCTAAATCGGGTGAAAAGAAAATGGGAACCATGCATCCTATGCAACCATTAGGGTTTGTTGTAATTTGTGTTTGCTCAGTGAAACTTACAAATTATGTTATGTTTTATTGAGTGTACGTTTTTTTTACAGCGTACGAGGCTCGGTCAGCCGGCTGACGCCGTCGAGTTCGACTGAAAAACCACGACCATTTGCGATGCCAAGAGATGGTAAGTTGATCCGATTATATGGCTAAAATAAGTTGAATTTTGATTAAAAATTTGTTGGAGGAAATTAGCTTATACTTTGTCCAAATTGTGGCACCAAATCTCCCTGCAGCAAACATTTTTCGCGAATGTGCTTTGTTTATGCTAAGAAGTGCGTGACATTAGAATTACTTTTGGACATGACGATTAATTGGAGGAGAATAAAAGGTATAGATTTACATTATTGGACAATGAGGAGCATTAATTGAAGTTATTTTATAGAGTTAACAAATGAGTTTCAACTAGAAAAATGTGAATATGGTTTATAACGTCACACACTTCTTACCGAGAACAGAGAATGTAGTGAAATAAAATCTCATCCAACCTGTACTATGTGGTCTTATTTTGTTTCTCTTGTAATTTGAAAAAGCTGTGAGTTCTTCAAGTTCAAACAATGAATCATTTTCTTAAAGACGATTTTTCAAAATCTGACAAAAACCCGCTGTAATCTTGTCTTAAATTTAAAGGAGTTTTGCAGTTTTAAAGCTTATTTAAAAAAAATTATTTTTTTTTGTTTTAAATTTGATCTTATGATCAATAGTACAAAACTTAAAATTTTGTAGACTTACTTTCAATTTCTTTATTTTATTACTTGTTAGTTTAAGTACAAATTTTTTTCCCTACAGTTTTGCTCTGTCGCTGATTTGAATTTTTTTGGGTGTGGCATAAAATTTGTGAAAAAAATAGGTTAAGTTTAAAAATGGCCCATTCACAATTCCAAATAGCATTCTAGCTATCTATACAAAAGTTTAAACGTGTAAATTTGAAATCTTACAAATTAATTTTTGATTTTTGGAGATCTGTTTTGGTGACTAATTTGTTTCGGTGTGGCTTTTATCTCTTTTTCTACAGAAGTCAGCGTATCCGAATAATACCCAAAAAAAGTATAATTTATGAGATAAGTGCTATGATTACGATCACAAATTAGAAGCATTGATAGAAAATGCCCATAGTACGTGATTCGGATCGACTGTGATTAAAAAGTGAAAAGGTCATTCTTAGTAAAAATCTCGAGGGAAGAAAAATGAGAAAGTTCATTGAGAAATGCGATCATTGAAACCAATTTCTGAAGTTGGTTCATTTCACCCCTTATTCAAGGTCAAAACCTATTACCAACCTTGTTTTTTTGCTCAGATTTTTAAACAAATCACATCTCCACGATTCTATGAAACTCAGTGTTGTAAAAAAAACATGCAAATTAAAACTTTTAATGACCAAAACAACTCGAAAATCCTAAATTATTCAAATTAATCCTACAGCCGTCTTCTACTGGAGTTGTAAAATATTATCGGAGAGTTTCATTCGGTGCCCTAATATCTTATACTTCTAGTTGAACAACTATATATAAGAATACTAATATTTTGAAAACTGATAGAGCAAATAATGAATTCTACATTCTTGAAATAAAACGATTGCAATGTATACATTTTAGTCACTGATAATCTCTGATTTTCAGATGAATCTGGTAAATCATCACGAAGTGGCTCATCGCAAGGTGTGCGTTCAGTTTCCCGTGAAAGTTCGATGCAGAGAGCACCAGCCTCTAGGAATGCTTCTCAGTCGAGCACGCAGTCTTCTGCTCCACCTGTAGTTGATTCTGACCTAATAGAACGTTATTGCAAGACCATTTTAGTAGAATTTGCACTGAATAACAATTTAGCGGTAGGGTGACATCATATTTGACTTTTCTTAGCTTTGAGTGAATTTTTCATTTCTTATTTCGAAAATATTGCATGTGCCATTGTAGGACAGCATATGTGCGTTTGAAGAACGAATTAATCCTAAACAGTTGAACGATGCTCTGGAGAAGTTTGTTAATATTGTACTCGAAAAACGTAAATTAACCAATTTCTGTGGAAGACTGTTCGCAGCATTATTTAAAAAGAAAATTATTAATTTATCAAATATTTTACAGTTGTAAGTATGAATACCATGATCATCTCTCTGTTCGAATTTGATACTCGATGCGTTTACTAATCAATTTTTGTGGTTTCAGGCTTAATACATTTATAGATGCTTCTGAAGATATTATCATAGACTTTCCTCATCTCTGGCCATACTTAGCCGAGACGTTAAGTAAGTTGGTAATTGAGAAATGTAGTGTGTCTAAAGTGAAGAATTGATTTTTCATTTGGTGTTCTTATATTTTTTTCAGGTCCTTTATTTACTGAAGACTGTTTAAAATATAGTGAGTTCGAGACTGCTTTCGTTAAAATTTTACCCGGACAGCGAGGTGGTCCACTTTTATTGGCTGTTGATGAATTATTAAATAAGGTAAATTTGAAGATTATCTAATAATTTTTATAATGTTTTGAACTTTTCTGAATATTAATATCTATTCTAAACTTCATACTTCTAAATTGAGTGCAGTGGAGGCGATTTTATGCTGGCTAGTAGGATTGCTCTCACAATAATATTACATTGTTAATCTCTGTTTCATCTCTTTTGCTTTAAAGGATATTTGTTTATTTTTTATGGTTGGTTGCGTGTAATATTTTCAAAGCAGTATGCAAAATTCTTTGTAAAACGTTGATTACTCATATCTTTGTGGTATATGAATGAATTTGGCAGAATTTAAGACTGTAGTACATGCAATAGAATTTACCAAATCTTATTTCTCCGGAGCACCAAAATACTTGTATTCGATGCATTGTAGAAACAATGTAACAGACCTGGTTAGTCAGTCTTGCACTATTCTTCATTAATAACCAAAGAAATGACAAACAACCATGTAACAATTAGGCAGTAGAATAATTACCAGTAATCCAGGAAAGCTGTATCGTTGTGAACCCCATTTCTACGAATAGTTAACAAAAGAGAATTAGGAAGATGAGACTAAGGGTGCAATATTACAATCTGCATGTGACATATGTTTTAATTATTTTAATATTTGATATTAGAAATCTTGAAAAATATTACGCATGAAAAGTGCTGTTTATATATGTATATGTCTCCTCGGAAATGAACTTGACCGATTTGGTGCACCGTAAAACCGAGTTATTTGAGAAAATAGAGTACTTCCTCGGATACCATGTTATTCATTTATTTAATTTTCTGTTCATTTTCATTAATTTCACACTATTTTTTTTTAATTAGTTGTAAATGAAGATATTTCTTTTAGAGTATGCTATTATCTTATAATTTCTATTGCCCACATTAGTTTCTAAGTTGTTGATTATGTTTTCACCGATTCATAGCCCAATCAAATTTTGTCGTTGAAATTAAATCTCCCAATTAAATTTCATTATCCAGCATCGCAATAAACGTAGTATGTCTTTTGAATGTCATTTTAGTCAATTTTTGCAATTATGCATTTTTTTAATTTCTGTATAAAAAATTTATAGAATAGATTTTTTATATTATGGGAACATATTGACAGTCTTTATGATACTACATCTCACCTAATTTCTTCACTTTTTAGCTTGCTGCGTCAAAGAAACCGTCACTAAATGAATACCTCTCCAAGAACATTGACAGTGAATCTTTTGAAAACATGAAAGTATGGATTAGCGTAAGTATACGAATTTTCTGTGTTCATTTTTGTCTTCTATCTGGGATCAAATTGAATTTTGATGAGAACAAAATATTTAAAGGGGTTTTATGAGATTTACTTCCGTAACCTACGATTTTGCCAACGTAAGTTCTGCCTGGTCAAATAAAAAAAAAATTAAATTACATGATATATGCGAAAACTCAAATTTTCTGCGTCAAATTTAGCTTGGATCTGAAAAAATATTTGTTTACAATTTTTTCAATATTTTTCTAAGAAGTTCCGGAAAGTAATTGATGTTGATCGTTCATTAATCAGCTATATGCCATGTTGAAAATCGTTTTTTAAGCTTAGAGACTGCGTTATTTTTTGTAATACTTTGCTTTTGTGTCCAATAACGCCGTGTTGACTTACAGGAAAATGTGGAAAAATCTCAAGACAATCCAGATCTTGTGGCTGCTCTATCGCGAGCGGTTAGCGGGTATTTCTGTGCGCTTAGCGAAGGTAATTATTTTTTTTACTTCGTTCTGAACAGAGAAAACATTAATTCAAGCTAATATTTCTTTTATTATTTATTTTACTTCCAATTGCAGAAGAAGTGAAAGGCGAGAAATTTCACAAAATATTTTTGGACAAATTCTTTAAATATTTCAAATTTTACGTCGAAAACAAAGAATCTTTAGAAATACGATGTTTGGAAACAGTCGCTGATTTTGCTCGTGAAAATTCTTTCCCAAAAGGTCAGTAGAGTCGTGCAATAATGTGGGCTAGCAATATTTCGCGTTTGGGTGTCTTGCTGATATTTACGAATGTTTGTATGTTGCCGCAGGTTTCCTTCTGAACATGTGCAAGTCGTTGTACGATTCGAAGTGCGTATCGCACGAATCGTTCATACAGTGGAGGGAGCAATACCATAAGGAACTGTCGGGCGTCGTATTCACTTCATTAAAGGGATTCTTCCAGTTTATAGACGAGTAAGCAGTCTCAATAGTTCTATAATATATTATAAGGGTACGTTATCTTTATTGAGAACCCGAATTGTGCGACATTTAATATTGTTGGTAATTTAACCACTTTAAAACAAAAAAACTTGATATTAGGGTTCCTTTTAGAGTGAATTTGTTTTTTAAATTCTTTAAATCCCTTTTCTTGGGTGAAAACTGTACCACCGTAACTTTTTCCATTCCACAAATGTGTCAAATTTTGTGGAATTTGGTTGGGTTAATTTTTTCAATAATGTTTGCTTAATTTGCATTTATTTGTGTTTGAAATTACAGAATTTATGTTCACCCCAAATCAAAATAGAAGTTTCCCCACGCATACTCTTCCACGTCGAATTCAAAATGTTTCTGCTCTGAGTCATTTTGGGCTAAGAAGGGGATTAAATGGTAATTTCTTCTAATTTGTGAAACTAATTAATTATTTACGAGAATCCAGAATTTGTTGTTGAGATTTTTCTTGAAAATTTTTGAACTTGACGTCGTTAGTCGAGGAAGATGTAATCTGTGAGGTGGTCATTCTTCCATTTTTCAGCTGATGATCTCTCCTCTTGTGTTTTTGAAGGAATTCTGTTTAATTTATATTTTTTCTCTCTTTTTACAGTCCGGGTTCCGGTTCGTTAGACGAAGCTAATTCTCAATGAAAATTTTTAGTTGATAATGCGACTTTCGCGCGTTATTATTTATACCATTGTTATTTATATAGTATCTCGGATTGATACATTTTTTTTTTTTTAAATTTAACTTGTAATATCGTCGTGTACATCGGTTTCAGATTTTTTCTTTTTACTTTTATATAAGTCTTATCGAATCGAATTATTTGCCATGGCATAAACTAGGTGAATTACAAGACAAAATTCGTGAAGATTTATTGTATGTTTTAGTATCCCCCAGTACTTCGTTTCTTGAAATTATTGTCACTCTGATTGCGGTGGGAGGGTAATGAAAAAAAGTTTGAATGGTCATTATTTAAATCGATGTTGATTGGTAATTTCATAAAATGAGTTTTTTCCTTTGTGATAAAATTGTGAATTGTTGGAATTTATATTTATGATTTTTTTTTTCTTTCTAATTTTGTAAAGGAGATTCTTCGAATCAAGCGAATAATCGATTTTAGTTTTATACATATTCTTGTTACTTTCATTTCATTTTGTTAAAAATAAATACAAAAAAAGTCAAAAAAAAAAATTATGTACGAATTATTGCGCAAATTTATTAATTACTGTTTATTTTTTTTTATTTTTTTTTTCTTGTACCATAATTCGTACACGGAATGTTTAATTTTTCTTAAATCGTAAATACAAGGAATGAAAGATAATTTATTATGGAACTGTAAATAATTTACGTATGCAATATGTTTCTACCATATACTAAGGATTATTAAACACCTGTATATAAGTTTTTTTTTTTTTTTTTTTTCCTTCAACGTCTGGTAATAGTGTTATTTACCAGAAGAAGATATTAAAATTATTTCTGGACTTGTTTGATTTTCAAAACGTATAGTGTAGTTCACGGTTAAATCAACAGTATTTACCAATACTTTTGTATATCTTATAAATTTATAAATATATATAATTGATCTGATGGTTTTACAGAAGCGTGATAATCTTGATACGCTTGTCTCCACCTGTTTTTAAATGCAGGTGAATGTAGATACTATATTGGTTAAATATCTTTTCAATGACTTTTTTTTGTAACTAATTATAAATATTCTTTTGTGTTAATGCGTGTAAATAAATTTAATATTAAGAATCTTTAGCGTTTCTTATTTTAATGGGGTTTTGGTGTCGGGATCTTATTGTCACGTGTCTCGAGATCATTTGAGATGAATTAAAATGGTTTGGTCGAGGTTCGTTGGCCAAAGGTTTCCTGATATGTAATTTTCAGCTACGTGTGGTAACGCCAATTGTACCGAACCAAATACGTCACTTCCTCGTGTTCGTACACCTTGCCATACAAATCCTTTAAAGAATATTCGAATTCCATGTCTGCATTTTTGCATCAATAATAGGTAATTAATTTGTTATATACGATTTATTTAGTAGTATGCATATTTGATATTAATTTATTCTTATTTACAGATTTTTTTACAAAACGGAATATGATCATAGAAAATTTTCTTCCAATTTTATCCAGAATCGAAACAATACTTTGATTTTTGGTGCAGAGCATGAAGCCGAATTGTTTGGGTAATTAATCACTTTTCTTAAATCTTCTTTTCGAATCGATTTAATAAGTCTATTGGAATTTGGTGATTGTGACGCTTTATCGGAGTTCTCGTTCCGGTTATGAGTGAACTGGAGTCACTTAATTTTTATAAGCCAGCTTTGTCTCTTAAGTTTTCGGTGTTCTTTATTCCCCTCGATTCATGTTTGCAAACAATCTAGAAGGCTTATTCTTGCAAAATTCTGATATTGACGTCAGTATTTATTTTAAAAAATAAAGAAGGCTTCAGGATTACCAGAAAATTTTAGACAAACTTATAGTTAATGGTTAGAATTAAATGAGTAGTAAAGGCTAAATGTTGAAATGGTTAACTACAAATTTGTCGGAGAATTATATTGGAACTTCTTTGAAACTTATTAGTTAATGGGTTCAAAATTCAATAAAGGAGAGAACGTGGTTCTTATGATATGAAAAAAACAGCAGAAAAAATATTCTTTCCATTCTAAAATATAATGGCCCACCAAATGTTGGTAACGTTAAATGAGAAAATGGGGTGTGGTAAGATCCTTTGTGAATTTTGATTGAGTGTTTTTATTTACACTTTCCTAGAAAATGTGTTGGTAAAATGCTTGTATGAATTTTCGAGATGACCTATGTGGTGATCATCGATTCTGTGTGAGGTAAAAGGCTTGGCCTCTTGATGACAGTCGCTACTGAAAGGCTGGCCATTTTTAATGCCTTGTACTTTGAACAAACAAACAGTTCGTTTGTTTGTAATTACCTATAAATTCTGGCAGGTAATTTACAATGTTTGGACCATGACCAATCGGTAGATAACAATCTCGGTAACGTCGTGGACTGGTACACAAACTCGTATGTTATTTCTTATCCCTTACTAATAAGAAACAACGCAATCTTTCAAAACGTTCGTGTGTGTGTGTAAGAAGTTGATTATATAAATTTATGAAACTTACTATAAAATCACCAGTGTTTGCCAAGGTTTTGGCTCCACTATACATTCATTCATGAAGTGGCAGAATACGCGAATAGCTGTTTGCTACCTTCTTGCTGAGAAACCTCTTCACAAAAAGGTATTCCTTGACCTTTGTCAAATTTTTATTTGTACATAGACTTAGGAACTCCTCATTTTTCCAAATTTTTAACATTAGACGCATGTATTTTCTTGAAATTTGTGTTTTTAGCTCTTCACTCTCGTAGAAAATGGGTGCTTTTGCTGAGAAAAATTCCATAATTTGTGTAGATGTTAATTATGATTGACATTTCACTCAGACCAAGGGCCAAATGCTTGAACGATATTTGAGTACTAACCATGCCTTGAGAATTCTGAATTTCTTGTGGTATATAAGAATATCACCGCATCAATCCAGTCTGCATATATCTATTCCTTATTTGCAACTGATGAATAGGAAAAATGAAGTGCTCGGCGACCTGCGTATTTTTTATGTTTTTATTTGTAAAATATAAACCTTTGCTGTCTTATTTTTGCATTTTCTCAATCATTTTAGGCGTCATATAGTAAAAAACGGCCACCCCCCCAAAAAAAAAAAACGATAAATGAAAAAACTTTGAAAATGTAATTGGCCGACTCTAGATTCGAATTACCATTTCCAAAGTGCTCGTCCTCTTCTTGACCACTACACCAGGGAAGCAACTACTGAGTTGGGTATGTGGCGGCAATATAATTGCGTCAGATAGAAATGCGTAAAATTTACTGGTTTCATCGGTTGCATGTAAGGAATTCATATATGCTGTAAGTCTTAAGTTCTGGTTAGATCAGTACTTGAATATCAGGAAGGTGAACTTTTTATCAATACATATTTTTTGCGTAAAAATTGTCTTAGCTCATCAAATAGAATTATGATGCGAATTTTTTAAGTTACAGTGTGTACTTTTAAATTGCCTTAGTTTTCTTTACACTATTCAGTAATTTCTTGCCTTCTTTATCAGTCCAACCTACAACCTAATTTGTTTTCTTCGTGAATTTTTGAAACATTGAGCAGAATCTCCTATCCGATTAACTTAATTAAGTATTATTGTCTTGTTACTTTATAAAAAATTTATTTTTCTCAAATATTTTCATAGTTTGTTTTATTTTATTTTCAGACCTCCATGAAGTATCGAAATGGATACAAGAAACATATTTTTTCCAGATGAATTTAGTTGTCTTAATTTTATTGTGTATTCAGCGGGTATTTTTGTTGTCTTTTTCGACCTTCAATGATGATTTTTTGACTGGAGTCACTGAAAATTGTGATTATGACTTTATATCTGAGATTAAGTATTTTCTTAGCCTATTCTGTTTCATTTTCCAATGCCCATCAATACCAGAGGGATGGATTGAAGAAATGTATTTTGTGTAGATAAAATTACTTTCTATGTACTAAGTTATGCATGTATACAACTTATTGTTGTGTAAACATATTAGCACTTGGTATCTACGGTAGGGGCTAAATGAGAATTACGATTGTCGGATTTGTGTAACTAACTCTTACAATTGTAACTCTCATTTGTGTGTGTTGTACGACGTGTAGTTATGTGGTTGTGTGTGTTTCGCATGCACACAACCACACTATTATTACGTTTGTTTACACATCAATCTTTCATGAGTATACCCCAGCGAAACTCGTACTTATTTTTTGTTATCTTTCTCAACCATCATTGATGATTTTTTGACTGGAGTCACTGAAAATCGTGATTTTGAATTTTTATCTGACATTAAGTATTCTCTTTGCCTATTTTTATTTTATTTTCCGACACCCCTAAATTGTGCGATTGATTAGAGAAACGTATTTTGTGTGGATAAAATTACTTGCTTTGTACTGTGTAATGTATTCAACGTACATTTTTGTCATCTTTCTCAACCGTCATTGATGATTTCTTGACTGGAGTCACTGAAAATCGTGATTATGAATTTTTATCTGAGATTGAGTACTTTCTTTTTAGACGCCATCAAAATTACTGAGTGTATTTAAGAAATATATTTTTGCTGATAAATTTACTTGTATTATACTGTGTATTCAGCGTGTAATTTTATTTCGCTATCTTTTTCAATTTCGACCATCTATGATGATTTTTTGACTGGAGTCACTGAAAATTGTGATTATGAATTTTTATCTGAGATATAATTAAATTGAAAGTGGCCTTTTTTAATTATCGGATTATTTTTCACTGGTTTTTCATTCATTGTTTACATTAAGGTACTGTTTTTTATTTAAATACCAGGAAGTTTTTCTGTAATCTGTGCTACTTATTGTTGGAAATTTATGAAAATATATTATTTCTGCTCATTTGATTTGATTTGATTTTTATATTTTAGTTCCTCACTCTGAGAATTTTATCGAAATATCTTCACAAAGTTTCTGTGATAAAAATCATTATTTGCATGATATCCTGAACGTGAATCTGGTGTAACAAAGATTCTTTCTTTTAAAGTCTATTGTGTTCTCAACTTTTAATGATCTGGTCTATCATCTAAATTCAAACTTTGAACAACCTTAATCCGACATCGGAACGTTTCGATCATTCTTAGAGATACCTTCGTACGTACCACGGTGATAATCGTCGATTATAAAATAAATTTTCTGTTGGTGCGTAATTATAATACAATTTTTCAACTTCCGTACGCGTATGGGGTCATATGTGTGGGAAGAAACGATTAATCATTTATGGTTTTCAATAATTTCATGATTTTTCCTCATTAAATTGATTGAAAACTGATATTCAAATCAAACTACTTCGGCGAAATGATCTTTCTTGCGAAAAATTTCGATGTAGTTAGCTTTAAAATTAAGAAATCGTTTGGTCACTGCTGGCTTTGAATAGTGAATTTCATCGGTATACTATGGTGATACGTTCAAATTTACTACGTGAGAAAGTGATACGAATATTCTACCGTCGTTCGGAAGTTCTCAATTAATCTTCTCGTTGTTAAAATTTTCCTCCCTCTTGCACTCACGAAGAAAAAATTTCTAGCCGGTAGAGCATGTAATGTTACTAATTTAGCACCGTAGATGACAAGCTACCATGAAGATGAAAAAAACAGACAATTATGAAATGGAAATTAGAAAATTATTCTCTAGTTGATGAATTTATTCAACCGATTGAAGAAGAGAACTTGAAACTAATCGATTTCAATTTAGAGGTAAAATCTGCGAAGTTGGTATCTCAGCTGCTCGGTGTTTTTTTTTGGGCGTCATCACTCGGGATAATTGGGATCCGGTGGCCAGTGCATAGCTGATGGTCTAAATTTTTCTATTATATACCTGCTAGAGTTGTAGGACTATTTTGGGTCGGCATACAGAAATCTGACTGGTAATAGATGTGGATTTTGAATTCGTTACCTTCTGATTTCAAAGGCGGCCACTAAACCTTAGTACCGCCAAAGACACCCTAGTCTAGATAATTACAAAACCGAGAACACTGAAGTGTTGAAAGTTGAAAAAAGTTTTTGCAAGATGCATTTCGGTTGGACTGTAAGAAGATGGCGAACAAAAAGCAATTATTTAAGTACCTGGAGAGACCCATCGCCGCAGTGTAGAATATTTCAAATCTAACTATAGGTACCTACCCACATATAAGTTGAGTCACGAAATAAATATATTTTTCAGATAAACGATCAGTTTTTTCTTAAATTAAACTCTGAAGGTTCTATTAAGCGAAAAAACACTGTTTCATTTAGAAATTTTATAGCCTGAAAAATAGCAAAAACTTGGTTCGAGACCGCATTGTATTCGCGTTAAATGAAGATTTCGCAGTTTTCACAACATCCCGTAAGGGGTTTTAGTCATGCAACTTATTCAACATGTAGGTATGTATGTAGGTATTTTTTAATATTATCTTAATTTTTTGGCGCTCCATGATAATGTTTTGTAGATCTTTGAAACCTATTCCTATATGAGAATAAATGAATCAAAGCAGTGTAATCAATACTTCGTAATTCGAAGGTCAGACCCTTTTAATTTTTATAAAAGCTAAAATTTTTGCAGGCGCTCAGCAAGCAGTATCACTTGGGGGGGGGGATGTAATGGCTTAATTTTTACATGTTTTTCAAAATCAAGAGCTGTGTTTGATTGGACTACACTAACTTACACCGGTAGGGATATTCCACAAATATTCATGTAAAACTAGACATAAAGTCATATAACATTCCTACATTTGTGGAATCGCCCTCCCGGTGTAGGTTGGTGTAAGTTAGTGTAGTCCTATCAAACAGAGCTTATGATATTTTTGTCAAATATTGAAAAATTTGTAATAGAGTGCGAAATTTTCAAACCAGCAAAAAAAAAGTTTATTGTGTAATATTCAAATAAGGAAAACATGGATGAATTTATACACATGTACATAGAGAAAGACACAAACATAATATATACCTAAGGTAACTTCTTTATAAATAATTATAATCAATTGGTTTATAAATATAATTTAGTCTGTGATAAATTTTTATCATTAACCATTTTTTAATGTGATAACATTTTTATTTTTGGTACACGGGTTGCATTTTACATTCGATTGTCATTTTTCCTTCCTTCTTTGCAAGATTTTTTTACAAAATTATCGATAACATATTGAAATATTTTCCCTACGTTTTGTATTTAATCTCAACATATCGATAGTATTACCAAAATCACTGGTAGAAAAGGAAATTCCATGGTAAGAAAACAATTTTGATGGTTTGTGGCAAGATATATCAATTAATCTTTTTAGTTATCAAAATTTGATAATAGAAACAAATGAAAATGTTATCACAATAAATGTAATTCAACCTACTGATGCTATCTTTTTTCTTTTCTTTTCACATTCCCCCTTCCTCTGAATTTTTTTATATCTTGAAAACTGATATTTGAGAATAAAAAACAGTTTATATTAGTTGTTTTAAAAAGATTTAAAAGACATTGCCACGTATAATTATGTAGATAAACAAGCTACAAAACCTGTCCTGCTAACAGCCTATTTGAGTGATGAAGAAAATTTTTACTTCACTTACCTATTATCTTTCATTTTCAAATGTAAACAAAAAGAGTCAAATTTTAAAGTAGTACCCTAAAAAAAATACTGGTTTATGTATCACGTTATAAAATATGAGAAATCGAACTTTAGCCACTTTTGAAGCCACAACATCAAATTTGAAATGAGCACCCTAAGAAACTACTCCTACAATACCCATAATAAAATCAAATGTGAATTAAAAATTTTATCCAATTTTACAGCCCCTTTGGGTTGATGAATAAGTTGAATGTAAAATTTGAAATCAGTAACCTCCAAAAAATACATAATGATGTATCACATAATAAAATTTATAAACTCAAAATTGGCCCCTGGGGTCAAACAATAGGTCAAATAGAAGAAAAAACATCAAATTTGAAATCAGAACTCCAAAAAACATACCTAATCATTGATGTATTACACAAAAACATAAATAAATTCAAAATTTACCCCTCTTAGCCTTCAAGTGGTTAAAGAATTGGTCCAATGAAAAAATGAAGAACAAATTCAAAATCAGTGCCCCAAAAAACATACCCAATGATGTATTACACCACAAAATATATAAATTCAAAATTTTATCTTATTTTGAAGTTCCTGGGAGTCAAACAATGAGTCAAATATTAAAATGAACAACAAATTTGAAATCAGCACCCTGAAAAACATACCCAATGATGTATTACTCTACACCATGAAACACATAAATTCAAAAAGAAATTTCACCCTTCTATTCTGGTAACACTGACACATTTTAACCAGCAGATGACACTTAACTTCCTTTTAACGGCTTCATTAATCAGTACATTAATCCAAGTATCCATCGTTTCTTGATCTACACCACCCTACTCCTACATTAAACCAACTGACCAAAACCTTAAGACATTTTCAATGTCAAAAAATGTAAGTCCAGTAGGCTATTGAGTAGGCTATTGTATTAGATGAAAAGCATCCTATTGAAGTAACACACCTTATTAAATTTTAATTTACCTAGAAAGAGAATCGAGGCTCAGGCATGACGACATCAGTATTCATGGTTCGAGGTTCAAAATTTGATTGTATTCCTTGGGTATGTGTAATATTTTCTTCTTGTTTGATTATTGACTTTATAAAGTAGATGAAAAAATAAATAAAATAATAATAATAATAATAATAATAACAAAAATAATAAAAATAATAATAATTATAGTAATAACCCGTTTTAATTATTATGTAGGTATTCCAGCAAGAAAAAACTGTGTAGATGTTGAATTAAACTACTTATACTTACACTTTGATCCAAGCCAATTTTTTTTACTGGCTTCAAATGGATTATTTGGAGCATCTAAAGGAATAACCTTTGACTATATACATACTGGTCTGCTAATATTGATAAAAAGCTGTGTTCAAAACAAACAGGCGTATCCCTGTTCAAAATGTTAGTTCATTATCAAATTTGTTAATACTTGTTGTCTTTTCCTTTGACTAGGTCGCTTCTTACCACAATTATTGCTTTTAATTACGAATTAAATCGGTAATGTTGTAGTTTTATAAAACTCAGAAGTTCAATAATTTCAGTTAAATCAATTTAAAATTTGATTTATTGATGCACAAAAATAATCTTTTTTGTTGCTGTATGATGAATGTTTTTATCTAGTTGCGCAATATTCTTACAAATATGTCTAATTCTAATTTTTACATAGAAATTTGTAATTAATTCGGTTAAATGCTGTTAACTTTGCGATCAGATGGAACGAGAAAAGTATCTTTTATTAAAGAAAAATAAATAAAATTCACAACACCATATTTTATTAGATGTACATCAGTCGACGTTAAGATTCGAACAGCTTATTTATCACAGTAAAATTACAGAGTCAGAGATGCTAACTAAAGTCTCACAATAATCACAGACAAAGTGAATCGGCGTTCGGCTAATGGCGATTCAGTGTAGCCACAGTCGGTATCAAAAGGTACAGCTAGATATATAAGCTAGCATGCAGGTTTGCCAAAAGCATGAGTTAAATCAATAAATGCGGATCAGGTAGCTCTATGTTTTTAAACAGCAAACCAGTAAACTAACATTTTGAACGGGGATGCAGGTGTCTGACTCAACTTCACCAGTTGTTCATTAGACTCTGTGTTATTTTTATCAGTATTAGCAGTCCAGTCAGTGAACTGAATATAATATACTGGAATGCTCACAGCCCATAACAACACGTACTATCATAATGAAACAGTGTGTTAGAAAGAGACAGAGATAATGGGGTGGCAGAAAAATGTAAACAAACATATCAGCTCTTCATAAAATTACTTCTTATTTAGTATTTCTCTGAATTTCTTCACCCATTTTTACCAAGAACCTGATTTGTAATTATTGCTAAGCATGAATTAATTTTACTATTGATATTTAAGACCGTCACGTCTATTGACTCATTTGTAATTTACTTCGATTGTCTGTGGTTCGAGACTTGTCTTTTTTATATATACATCTTTCATACAAGGAGAAAAAAAAAAGACAATTCTCAAACCACAGACAATCGAAGTAAGTTACAAACAAGTCAATCAACGTGATGGTATGTTTAAGGGTCAATATTCATTTAAATCATGGTAAAAAGTTGTTCGGGCTACAATTGTACATCGAGATATGGGCAGAATGCCTCGATTAAATTTCATAAGTAAGTTGCTTTAACTTTCTTTAGTCCTTTTATTATTTTTTAGCAAACATCTCTTTCTTCTATTTTTTGTTATTGAAGCTATGGATTAAGAAGGTATGAACAAATAAATGATAAAATTAATGTTTAAAAGGTTTCCTTTAAAAAATCCTACTCTCTTGAAGACAACTTTATACTCTAGTGGACGCCCATAAACTTGAAAATGTGTGGAAAGTATCCCAAAAGTATATTCAACAAATGTAAAAATATTCAAACTCATCAGCTCAAACAGATGAATAAATAAATACGTGAATTATTACACTTCATTCTTATAACAGGTCACATTTATCTGCGATTTTCTCAACATTCAGTGTTTCTAACAAAAAAATAATTTATGCCATTTTATTCTCCATTAAATTTCCTATAAAAAATACTTCACCCATTTTTCCATTTTTCCACCCTATCAAACAAAAAAATAACAAATAAAAATATCCGCTCCTATTCCATTTCTATACTTACTACCATTAACGGACACGAGTAAGAGAGAGATCGAAAACGTTTTTTTGCCACCTTCTTATCGCTGTCTCTTTCTAACGCACCGTTTCGTTGTATTGCCAGCTGCGAGCATTCCAGTATATTATATTCAGTTCACTGAGTCCAGTATGTATATAGTCAAAGGGAATAACACGGGTACATTTTATCTGGTGTGGACCTCTATAATCAAAATTAAATTGACGATGACAATCTGAGCATTCAACTTTGAACCTTTTGCTTTGATCAGTAACTTTTTTGAACATTATATTTCTATATAATATAATGTAATTCAACAAAAAAAAAAAATTCAATTGAAAACCAAATCAAATGAACACAAAAGTAAAAGAAGATAATAAAGATTAAAGTATCACAATTCACAATTAGACATTAGTTAGTGATATGATATGTATTGTATTTGTGAGTAAGGTTGCATTTGCATTAGCATTTAGCAGCCAGCAATATGTGAGAAGAGATTAAAAAATTTCTTATGTCTAGATAATGTAAAAATGTGCGGTGGATTTTGATTTTGTGAGAATGGTATCTACGTAAGAGTATTACGTAAAGTAAATAAGAAAGAACATATAAGCAAGAGTAAGAACTCTCAGATATATAATACAGGTATGGAACCTATCGATAGTTATCGATATAACTATCGATATATATTCAACGTACACATCGATACAAGACATCGAGAACCTCAAGAATCTACTACGCCATATTATATGTTACCTACATCACAGTTTGTCCGTTGTACTCACACAATAAACTCATATAGTTCCTCTTGTACATATTATTCTTACAGATTTGTTGAATTTTGTCACCATAGATAATATGTTTTTAGGGCCAGGGTTCAGTGAACATCACCTATTCTGTATTCTCACACGTAATTATTTTTCTCAAACAAAGTTTTATATCCTTTTACTTTTAATTTAATAATTTTCACAAGAACGGTCAATTTTTACAACAAATTTGAAACAAAATTAGCAATGGGGGTGTCACACCCCCCACACCCTCGCCTGGCTGGGCCCCTGGATTTTTGAATGCAACGCGAACGTCATAGCAACTGTATCTTTCAAATTTATTACTATTAAAAATGCACTAAATAGTTGGGGGTTCTCTCTCTGTCAGCCTCTTGTAGTAGTATACAAAATAACAATACTAAAGTAGGCGGGTCGAAATTCGTGTGATAGGAATACGACGCAAGCTACGACATGATCAATTAATGATCACGCTAGGTTTAATTTCAATACGCCGTATTCTAGTATCCAGCTCTATGCTGGGCAGGGAAGAATTATAGCCTGAATTGGAATTCGACAGACACAGCGTACGCGCAAGTGATTTTGTAATTATTTTTTGTGTAATTAATTTCTGATTAGGTGAAAAATATTTTAGGTACAGTTATGCGATTGTCGGTTAGTTGTTATATTGATGAAAATAGGATTCTTGAATTAAAATCACGTTTTTCTATAGTGATTGGCAGTTTAATTGTCTACACACGTGTATGATTGTGTCATTGAAATGGTAACGAATATAAAATAGTATACACGCACTTGTAACATTTTAAATTACCTAACTAACTATAATATTAACGTGTAACTATGTATCGTTATGTCCGATACTCTATGATATTGTAACCATTTATCGAGTTTTGTATCAGATTTTGTCCATATTGTAACTCGCCGATTGGTGCACTATATTATATTTTCTGCAGGATCCTTACGATAGTCTCGTCGATAATTCAGTCTCCTCCGATTGTAATAATTTGGAAAAAATTGTTTGTCAAATTAAGGAATTGTCAATAGATGACTCTTTTAATTTGAGTTACTTGGCGAGTTTATTATTACAAAAAGTAAGAACTGGCTATATAAATAAGTATGTATACCTAGTCACAGTTTTATCTGTTCTAACCGGAAAAAAAATCACGCATCTATATGTAGGTAAAATTTAGTGAATATTCCGCTGTCGCCGTATATGTTGAAAAAGTTTGTTTTTTGCTACAAAATGACGACCGATTCGAATTTGAAAATATTTTAGTCAATAGTTGTCAAATAGAATTCAATAATGCTATAAACGAATACAATCAGAAAAGATGTTTATCGGAACGTAAAGATTTTCTTTTGAATGTAAGAATTGAACATTAAGCAATTCGCTCACAAAATTTGTACCTGGCCAATATTAATTTATATGCTTTTGCGATGATTACAGCAGCTACTGATTAATAATGTTGAAGAGGAGAGAAAATTACGATGCATTACCAAAAGACTCTTACAGTTAGTTCGTTATTTATTTTAAAATTTATTTCATATATACTCTTATCATTTCATTTACCTGTGCATTTAAATCTTAATTAATCACCTTTTTTCTCAATTTTATTATAGCTTTATTGGTGAATTGTTTCTGCTAAAAATATGCCCACTGAAGGGTGTTTGTGATTGCATAGATGTTTTATTAATTATGCAGGATGACTTCTCCGTAGATTGTCTGTGCACATTATTGAATACGTGTGGAAAACATCTTGAACAATATTTCCACATAAAAGTACCTACCTACCTCAAAAATATACGGCTGCTAAAATATACGGCTGTTGAAATAAATTTGCTACATATTATTCTTTTAGAGAGTTTTTGACCATGTTTTACGTATAATTATAGGAAAAAGTTTATATGGACTACTATTTCGACAGTATTAGCATTTTGGTCGAATACAGTGAGAAATTCAACATCAGCCGTGAGACAGCCCGCGAAGCTCATCGTTTAGTGGCTTTAAGGATTTCTGATTGGCATCCTAGCGTTATGATTAAACATCAGCAAGAATCACCAAATTCTGACGCAGTGACTCATGAATATGTACTTCAGCAGTATTGCCAAGATATCTTAGTAAACTTTGCTCCTGGAAACCAATTATCCGTTTGTTGCTTAAAATTATAAATTACCTTATTGTTTTATAATTTGCCAATAATCAAATTTTTATTCTATTTATAACGCGTTCGGTTATTTTACTAATATATAGGAGAGTATCGTTGCATTTGAACAATTTATCAGTGGGCCACAGTCGATAAATGAAGCTACAAAAGGATTCATTAATACTGCTCTTGAGAAAGTTGAACTAATTAATTTTTGCGGAAGGTTTTTAGCTGAACTACATAAGAAAAAGTTGATAAATTTAAAAAATATTTTATATTCGTAGGTGTAGGAATTGCTTTTTTGTTTTTTATCGTAATTGGATAATTATAGACCTTCGTGCGTTAATAGTTTTTCTGTTCTAGGTTTTTTATTATCGCCAATATTTTTTGTATCACTCACGTTGATTGTCCTCGTCTATGGAGTGATTTGGCTAAAATTCTGTGTAAGTGGATGCAGCCTTATATAATTAATGTACATGATTGTTCGTTTATTAAATCAGCAAACTGAAGTTCAATTATTTCTTAAATTTACAGATTCTGTGTTTATTCATGGCGAATTATCATGTGCTGAGTTTGCAACTGTCCTTGCTGAAAATCCTGTTAGGCTACAAGTTGGTATGCTCATCTCAGCTCTGAATGAGCTTTTGAAAAACGAGGTGACTTGATCATAATTACCTATATACCTATTTTGCTATTTTAAAGAGTCATTCATACGAACGAAACTTCGTTATGAAGAATGTTCGTTCTATTTTTCATTTTGATGCATCAATTTTCGTAGTTTTTCTTCTTTTTCGTATCTTTTTTATAGAAATATAGTTTCATTTTAATTTCCCTGAAAATTTCATATAGGAACTGGATGGAAAATAAAATTACTTACTCTCTCAAAATTTACTAATGCAGTATAGTCAAAAATGTTCAGTAAGCGTGAAAAATTACGACTTTTTTTTTGTCTTTATTTAATTACTTACATGAATATTTTGTAATTTATGATTTTTAAATAGTTACCTGTTACCTATTTTAATTTAATTAGACGAATGTTCGAGAAAAAAAAAACAGTGATTATACCTAATGATGACTGATTACGTAGGGATCGAACTCTAGAAATCAGGGTGTCAAATGTAGATGGCGATCTTCTGAAACAAAATTAAAAAAAATATTGAATAAAAATTGACGTCTTTTTATTTTAACTTGAAAACAATATTGAAAGTGTTCAGTAAGATTTAAACTAGGAGTGAAGTTAATTAATGGGGGAAAAAATGGAAATACTAATTTTTTTTTAAATTTGTTTTCAGATAACAGATCAAAATCAAAAATGTGAACATCTTAAAGAAAAAAATAATTTCCCTGAAAAGCATCAGCCAGTGTCAACTAAACCAAAAGGTGTCAACATAGTGAGGATATATGAAGAACTGAAAAATATCGGAGTACGTGCAACTTAAATTCTTGATCATGACATTATGACATCAAATCTCGTTTACTCATTCAGGAACTCTTTTATTTATTTTTATTCCCGTTTAATCAGGAAGAAATGCGGAAAAACCGTATTTGTGAAGGAAAACTCATTCGTTTATTTCTGTGTAGCCTATACCTATTAACGATGCTAATCTGATTCATGGACATATTTACATTCAGTTTTTACTACCTACAGTCTATATACGTATCTTATTTTATCCTGATAAATGAAGTTCGTTTATCAAGTAGAACTGAATACGTTTATTATTTTATTTGACTCATTCGCCTTTATGTTGGTTAATCATTCGCGAATCAACTTTTATTAGTTTTGGTCTAATCAAAGCCAACTCTATTTGCCAAGCCGTGTAGTGAAAATTGCAACGTCGCAAAAATCAGTTCCTCGGCATATATTTTCAAAAACCCAGTAGTTTTTTTAGTTGAGTTTCATATATATATATATATATATATAATATTAAATTTAATAGGCGAGCAGTTTCCTTGTACTAATTTTTTTTTCTAGGACTACTGGACAAATTTTATCCAGGCAGGTTTTATTTGAAAGGGTTTCAGTTTTAGATGTCAAGAAACTAATTTGAAGAAAAAAAAAGGCTGGAAGAGTGAAAATAAGGGTGGAAAAAGTGAAGGCGCCTGTAGTCTGAAGATTTAAGTGTGACTTTGACTATATAGTATTTGACAAGTAAAGAACCATGATTTCTGGTTAGACATGCAGCACTAAATAGACAACCATTGTGTACCATTTGATGTATTTTAAACCACTTTAAACTACAAAAAATGTAACATATGAAAAATGTTGAGAATATAGGTAATCTACTTTGAGACCCACATATCCACCCTATTGTAATTTTTACAACTACTGCACAACACCTTTAAAATTTTAGACCCCTGACTGTGAGTGATTCAAAATTGATAGTTTACCTATACCTTAAACCATTTTCCTGTACCTATAAATAAAACTTTTTCATGAATATTTGAAATAATTTATTCGAAAATAGATCCGTGGGAAGAATTTTCAACGATAGATATCTTAATGGAAGGATCAATTTTATAAGGGATTG
Organism: Ericerus pela; assembly: GCA_011428145.1. NCBI lineage: Eukaryota > Metazoa > Arthropoda > Insecta > Hemiptera > Coccidae > Ericerus > Ericerus pela. Next base: position 12,993 of record WOFM01000203.1, on the reverse strand, counting down.
ATTTATTGTTGATAAAGTGGATGTCAAAATTCTTGGTGGTAGTAGAGTAGGTTGAGTATATAATATGTGTTAGAGTAGCTGCATAGCCAGCTGCAGCTTTGTTTTCAAAATTTTGAAAATATCATCACCATATATATTACTACGCTAAAGTCATATCTTACTTCTCCCTTTTGTGTCACAACGGATGGACAGATTTTTATGAAAAAGGCAATAATCGAAAGAGCTTTGAGCGTAGAATGTATCAGGGCCAATGATATTTTCCAAAATTCGATTGTGTAGTGAAAATTTTGAAAAAAGTGAGTAAAGATGGGCCCAGACTAATGGCATCAGAGCAGATGGACAAATATGACACTCTCAGTACATGTATCCTTTTCTGTACAATTCCGTGCGAATAATTTATGCAGGTACAGCTAGTTGTTATTATAATGCCTTATACCAATGTGTCATTGGAAAAATTCAAGTAGCAATTATGATGCTATTCATAGAAAATGTTGGAAAAAATGTGTTCTTTCATTAAGGTGTAGTACTTTTTGTCTTAATCTCAATTTGTTTTTGAGTTATTTTGGTTGCAAGGGTAGAAAATATTAATTTTTATGAAAAATTCTCATATTCTCCATTGTGGTATGTGAATTGGGGCAGAAAAACTCATTCCCCACAGCAATACCTACAAAATTCCAAGTCCATCTAATCATAGTCTACAAACCTGGGAGAAATCATCTACATTGAATAGCAACACTAAAAAATATTTCTGCCAAACCTGGGTAGCCTGTCAGGTATCCGTTGGACTTGGATGTAGACCTTGCCAGAATGAAATTAAAAATCATTTAATCCTGAGCTAACATTTTTTCTGGGCACGGGTAAAGATCAATTCGATGCCACGGCTAATATCACCAAATGGCCCATGCCAGTTTGCAAAACTTAACACATATTTATGAAAATTAGAGCCATATATTAACAAAAAGTAAAATTGAAAAATTTGTACATAAAAATATAAAAATAGCCTTGGTGAAACAAGAGCTAAAAAAGCAATGATGAGCAGTTGACCCAGTTAGAAAAGATTCAGATGAAAAAATCTGGTTGTCCACATAAAATGAAAGAGTGGGAGAAAAATAGCAAAAAGGAGATGGTACTGAATAGTTGAAAATATTACACAGATATGGATTTTAAAATAATAGAAAATAAAAATAAATAAAAACCCAGGGCACTGATCACGGAGGTGACGTGTGGAAATAGGAAGATAATATAAAAATAAGAGGAAGCGAAAAAAAGTTAACAACCAGGGCGGAAAGAAACAACTAATACCTTTGTAGAAGAGTGAAGTGAAGAGTGAAAAGATGTGAGATTAAGAAGAAATGAAAAGATGAAGCAGTAGTAATAGCAGCTAAAATAACATGATTAGAAGTGAATGAATTAAGACGGAAATGAAGATGTGTGAAGAGATAAAGTGAATGAATGAAGCCAAGGTAATAGTTTTGTGCAAAATGGAAAAAGTGAAAGATGAAAAATAAGGAAAAGACAAGTTCTTACTGTGATCGAATTCCTGGGTGAAATTTAGAAATACTTTTTTATATTATATCAAACTTTAAATAGAAAATATAATTTTGAAAAAATTTTAAACAGGATAAGATCGCGAATTTTAGGGATTGTAATTTTGGGTGGTAGGCCAAATGTGTCACCATTGTTGTCAAATTTTATGAAAGCTACAGGGTGGTATGCATTGAAAAATAAATTGTGTTGATGAATTAGCTACGTTTTCACTAGACTTTTCACAAGTTACAATCTATCTTCTAAAAAACTGGGACAGTATAATCCAAAATTTAAATCATGTTAAACTTTCAAGATATTAAAAGCTCAATTGAAAATTGTCAGTTTTTGCTTGTTAACATTCAGCTTTTTTTTATTCAAATTCTAAAAAAGCAAGATTGTAGCTTGTAAAAAATCTTAATGAAAATCTTAAACCACTCTGTAGGTGTAATTTCCAAAGTCATATGTACCTAGTGTGGTCTCTTAAGACCAAGAAAATGAATGAATATGGTTGTTTTCCAATTTTCCCCCAATGAATTAAGAAATAAAAAATAAATTGCTGTCATATGACGAGTGGAATTTCTTCAAATCCAGAAAATTGAACTTTTGCCTGTAAATTAGTTTAAATGTCTTTTTAAAACAAAAACTGCTCTGTATCTTATTGGATCTTAAATATATTTAGAAATATATAAAAATATAGTTAACCCTGTTTGACTCGCCTAGGAGTGGAATTTCACAAAATCCAAAACAATAGTCTAAGGAAATTTTAAAAACAAAAATTGGTTCGAATGTTCCATATCTTTGGGGTCTTAAAGATATTGACAAATACATAAAAACAAATTTGACCCCATAAGACCTCCTTAGGGATGGAATTTTCCAAAATTCAATAAAATTGCAGACATTGTGGTATGCCAAGGAGGGTGGTAACACGTCACAAACAAAACATTGTAGGCTACACGAAATTTTACCAACCAGAACTTTACAAACTCAATTGAACTCATGAATCCTGGAATTGTGGAACAACCGAAGTCCAAATTTTGTATAAAACGTAAGGATTCTGACTATGAAAATCACATAATGATTAAAAATATTACAAGTACAAAATAAAATAGTAATATAAGAAATATGATGCTCACACCAAGGAGAACAAGAATGGAAAAAACATGAAAGTTAAGACGATCAACTGAGAAGCTACAAAGAACAAATCAGGTGATTGTGAAACTTTCTGATTGGCCTACATTTCTCTCTTTCGATAGAAAAATTTAAAGAGAAGGGAGAAAAATGTAGGTTAATCAGTTAGAAATAATTTGAAAATAGATGAGTTCCAGAAACACCAGAATTTGTGTTATGTACAGGTAAAATCACACATATAACTCAACATTAAGTAGAATAATTTTTTTAAATAAAAACTTATATTTAATAAGAATTTGGTGTGAAAGATATTGAGAAGTACATTCAAATTCATTTGACGCCATTTGACTCCCTTGTGGGTGGAATTTCAAAAAATTAAAAAAACGGTTGCATAAATTTTTAGAACAAAATATCACGATATTTCCGCCCCCCTTAGGGGATGGAATTTTACAGAGTTCAAGAAATAATTTTTAGACAATTAGTTGATTTGACTTTTTAAAACAAAAGATACTTCATTATTTTATCATATTCTAAAAGTATATTTACAAATACGTAAAAATATCTTTGATCCCTACAGTTGCAACCCCTTAGTGTTGGTTGTACCAAAAAGTTGAAGCGCCGGTGAGCAGTTTTTAAATTTATTTTACTATGTAACTTATCAGTTAAACTTAGTTCATCCCATAGTTGAAAGTTGATAGAACTCGGCCGTAGGTGTGGAATTTTGCAAAATCAAAAAAGTTATTTTCAGACAATGAGTCGAATGTCATCCTAAAACAAACACTGGTTCAATATCTTATTGGGCATAAAAGATATTAGGACACATGTAAAAACACATTTGTCCTCCTCAGAGATAGAATTTCAGAAAACCTACACTTAGTAAGTCCTTATGACGTATTAGGAATATACCGTGAAAATTTCAGATCAATATGTTCAGCGGTTTTGGCTGGACGTTGATGAATGAGTGATTCAGTCAGTCAGGGCTTCGTTTTGTATATAATATAATATAGACAGTTTAGGTATATTAAGATTTGATTAGCCATGTTTATTCTGCAAGAACTGTATGTATAGGTAGGTATGAGTGAATAAGTTGAAAACAATAGTCACTGAAGCGTGTAGTGAACAAATTATGGCAGTGCCTTGTGAAAACTTGCGAAGAAATCAGTAGTGCCTATTACAATTTGTTCCTTATTTTCAGATTCTATACGAAGCCGTTTGTGATGTACTTGATCAATTGACACCGGCACAATTACCAACTTTACTAGAAAAAATGTCAAAATTATCAATTAACGATGCAGCTGGGTTGCGACTCGTTTCCAGCCTAATTTTTCAGAAGGTTGATTTTGGCTGTTCTAAAATTTCTTGTTTGTAGAGCGGCCGGCCATTCGATTTTTCTTAATATTGTTATCTTAATAATTTTACAGGCTACGATGGAGCCTGATTCTTGTCAATTATGCGTCGAAATTTGTGTAATGATAAATCAAACAACTGTTTTTAACGCAGAAACTAATGAAAAAGAAACATTCAAAAAATTGTTTCTCCGCCAATGTCAAAACGCGTTCGAGTCTGAGAGAAATTACGCTGAGCTTGATTCAAACTTGAGAAATGTGTCTTGCACTGAAACAGTAAATTTAATATATTCTGTACCTTATGGCTGCTCGATTTCCTGTTGGTTTTGTATAGATATTGCACATGTATGTTACTCTGGACAATGAAAAGGGCTTTCAACGATAAAAAACTTTTTTAAGAAAAGTGAATAAGTGAAGAAAACAAATATTTCTTATAGGTTTCAGTTTCTTGTTAAAGTTTGGAATAAAATTAAAAATTAAAAATATTTAATATTGAGGACAGAGTATATGCCTTCGGATCTATCTGCTACCTATTGCAAAAATATTCATTATTTCTTGTTTTTCATTGAAAAACCTTGCTTTTCATCATTATTTTCCTTCACATTGATCCTATCTTATAGATGCCAATTTTTAAATTTCGTAATATTTTTAATTTTTCTTCAAAGAATTCTTACTTGCATATAGGTTAGGTACAAACGAACAGTGTAAGTCAAAATATCTGATTCTTTTGAATTTTATTTTAGTTGTAATTTGAAGCACTCCCTTTAGAATGGCACTGACAATATGCCAGTCTGTTCGTTCTATCGCAATTTATTTTATGTTAAAAAAATAAAAACAACTGAAAGACTAGGCCGATTACCACTAAAAATTAAACCGTTGTTTGCACTTCTGAGAAATTGTGTTTTTTGACCCTTACATCCACTGTTTAGCCTATTCACGCAAAATTAATGTATTAATTATGATACCAAGCGACAAATTTATTGTTTTAGGAGTCGAAGAAAACGTTTCTACAAAAGTGCGATGAGAATGAGAGTCGTCGAAAACGTTGTATTGGCAGATTAATTGGGGAATTATTTAAAGTATCATGTCTCACCGACAGAATTGTTGCCAGATGGATCTCTCAATTGATCAGCAACCTGGAGAACGAAACATCGGTAGAATCCTTATGTGAAATATTAACAGTCGCCGGAAAGTTATTGGAAAGCAAATTGGTAAATCTATTTTAATAAAACTCAATGTAAATATAATTGTTCGCCCATAACGTCAGAAATGCGTGGCAGATCGAGATGAAATTTTCAGTATTTAATTCTGTTATTTCGAGGCTTGTTTAAAGCCATCATCGAAGTCTCTAGCCTCTCTGGAGGCAGTGTTATCCATTTTCACCAAAATTATTTATTTACGGTACAAAAACAAATGAAAAAGAATGAAAAAACTGTAGAATCGCGAGTGCAGCGCAGGTGAAGCTGCAGTACATTATATATTGTGCCTACGTATATACGGCTGACTTCATAATTGAATAAAAATCAATTTTATTGCCTTTCAGAAAATCTTACATTGCCTAGCGCAGTTTCTGATCACATATTCGCAAAATCAATTGGCATGCAGCTATTCTAAATGTTTAATAATGATATTGAGTTCAATACTTTATATATTTGTAGTATACTTAATATTTTCTGTCTGGTCACCTGACAAAAATTTAATACAGTAGGTTTTCACCAGGCGTCATATGTTTTTCAAATGGCTAATGAATTTCTCTTGTTTCTTTTCTATTTAAGGAGGAGATTAAATTTATTGGCAGATTGATTTCCTCTACTTTCAAGATAAATTTGACTTTGCTCTAATGTTCTTAATTGTTGGTGAAATCTGTTGGACACAGTCCATGTAACTCTTATAACCTCGTTTTACATATGGTAACACTGATCATACATATTGATGTGAGGTATGCAGAACAAGGATCGAAAGAACTTGAGACTTTCTTCTTTTAAGACATTTATTTCGCGACTAAAATATATTTCACAAACGAAAAAGTAAATGGCGAAGCAACAGCGATATACGATCGAAAGTAGTAGGGGAAACACTTCGTGACTAGAGTGTACATATGACATATATATATATAGAATGATATGACGATGATGATGAAGAATGAGATGAGGTGGGATTTTGTATCAACACCCCCCTGAAATTTTACCAAATAAGTTCTTCATCATGTTTCCTGAAAATTGTTGAGGTGAGGTTTAAATACTGATGTGAGGTATGCAGAACGAGGATCGAAAGAACTTGAGACTTTAGACTTTTAAGAGGTTTATTTCGCAACTAAAAAACATTTGACAAACGAAAAAGTAAATGGTGAAGCAACAGCGATATGCGATCGAAAGTAGAAGGGGAAACACTTCGTGACTAGACTGTACGTATGACATATATATATATAGAATGTTGTGATGATGATGATGAAGAATGAGATGAGGTGGGATTTTGTATCAACACCCCCCTGAAATTTTACCGAATAATTTCTTCATCGTGTTTCCTGAAATCGAATTAATGATTATTATTCAAAAAAAAATATTAAATACACAAAAAATACAAGTACAAAAATTGATGTATAATAAAAATTTCAAAAAAAATATTAATATTGTTTGTTTATTATTTCTGGTAACTTGGGTTCCTAAAAAATTTATTGCGCTGTGCTTCAAAAAAAATTGGTTAAAATAAATTAATATAAAATTAATAAATATATAGAATATGGTAACATGCATGCAATAATGAACACTATCGTGTACGTAAATATTATATGGTATATGTATATAAATTAAAAAAAATAAATAATTAAAAAATTAAAAAATGGTAACATGCATAATTATTTAAGTATATCGACTAATATTTATATTTTCGCTCGTATAATTCGAGTCGAAAAAAAAAATTCAAAAAGGAAAAATATTCACGAACATATATACGAATGAATAAAAAAAATTAAAGAAGGTGATAGAATAAATATGATGAAAGGTTTTTCCATTTACAGGTTCAATGAATTCGAGCGTACGTTGCGTATTTTATCTTAAAAGTAACATGAACAAGATTGCAGAATAATATTTGTTGCATCGTATATTATCTTTCGTACGTTGTATTGTATTCGAAGTGGCGTTTAATATGTTATCAGATAAGGCAACGTTTTCGGTTTATCTTAATTTGCGGTCATGTAATGGGTTTTTATCTCTTTATTATATTTATTGTTGAAGAGTTTCCTTTCATACATGCGTGTGGGAATATTTCGTGTATTTTTCTCACGCTTGTTGGAAAGTGTATAGGGTTTTTATTATACGATTTGTAGGGTTTTTTCTTGCTCGATTTTCCAAATTTTTTCTTTGTTGTAATATTCGAGAAACCTACGATTTATCTTTAGCATGTATTTTCTAGTAAATGGTGTTATTAGGTATTCTTTTTTGACAATAATTGAAGGTTAATTTTTCTGCAAATATTTTCGTGTTACGACTTATTTTCGAACATTTTACGACTTGTAATTGAAATGGGAGAAAATGAGTTTAAGGACTTGTACTAATTTTGACTTGAATTTGCTATTATGTGTATATATTCGTTTCGTTTAATATTTTCACAATTATGTTTTCAAATTTTGACCTGTCTAATGATTTTGTTAGGATATCTGCCAATTGATCCTCAGATGTGACTGTTCTAAAAAATATTATTTTGTCTTCATATGCTTCCAAAATTGAGTAACACTTGATCATTAGGGCTCGTGACTTTCTTTGACTTCCCCCGGAACATATTTTCTGCGTCGAGATATTGTCTTCCATAATATCGACCATTAATTTTTCCCCAAAGATTTCGAAATTTAAATATTGAATCACTTTTATAGTATCAAGGGTGTCAAAAACTGCAATTATTTCAGCCGCGGTACTTGATGATGCGTGAATAGTCTGTTTACAACAATTCCACTCCACCAAGTCTCCATAGGCGAATAGCATAGATCCAGTTATTGACTTTCCTTTATCTAAATTATTTATATCTATATTTTTATCGTCAACCTGGGGCACATAAGATGCATCAATATATGCCTGAATTCCATCCCCCTTTGATGTAAATTTTAAATTATAATTTTTGGTTGTGTTGATGTACCTGAATATTCTTTTTACATAATTTTTTAAAGTATCATTTGAACTGTTCTGAAAGTGGGAAAAAAAGTTCACTGGAAATAATATGTCCGGTCTTGTCAGTCTCGCTAAATAAAGTAGTCCCCCTATCATTGATCTATACTCCGTGTCATCTCTGCCATTTTGTATTTTATCAATTTTTAGTCCCGTCTCCATGGGTGTATTTGTGTTTTTAAGTTCAGAAATTCCAAATTTTTTGATCATTTTATCTATATGTTTGTACTGGGAAATTGTTATTGTGTTATTTTCGATGTCTCTCATTATTTCTAAACCTACAAAAAATTTTGGATTATTCGTAATTGTGATTGTAAAATCTTTTTGGAGTTCTTCGTTTATTTTCGTGATGGCAGATTGTGAATTTGATGCTATTAAAATGTCATCTACATAACTCAAAAAATATGTTTTTTCATTTTCATTTTTCATAATATATAAGCATCTGTCACTTTTAGTTTTTTCAAATCCCATTTCTTTTACTTTCATGTCTAATAAGTCGTACCACGATTTGCTAGAAGTTTTTAGGCCGTAAATTGATTTCTGAAGTTCTAGTACTTGATTTTTATTTATATTGATTCCTTCTGGCCTTTTAACAAAAATTGGTTTTATAATGGGTGAGTTTAAGTAAGCAGTTTTTACGTCGTATTGTACCATTATTAATTTTTCTTTATTGACGATTGATAATAATAGCCTTATTGTACCTATGGATGCTACAGGTCCATGTGTTTCTGCAATGCCATATTCTGTCCGATCCTTAAAGCCACGTGCTACAAGTCTGGCTTTAGGTTTTGGGTTCCCGAATTCGTCGAATTTTATCGTAAATATCCACCTCGTATCTATTAATTTTTGGCGATCATAATCTACCACTTTCCATACTTTTAAATCATCAAGAGAACCAAATTCGTCATTAATGGCCTTTGTCCACTCTTCTCTAAAAGGATTAATTTCAATTTCAGAGAATGATTTTGGTATATTATCTTCTATGTAGGCCTTATTATATTTCATTCTTACGTTCATAACTACAGGATTTATTATTCCCAGATCATACTCATAGTCTGCTGATTTTATTGTAAGGGGTTTTTTATTGATTGAGAGTGATTTTATGTTTTGGGTTTCATCTACTTTAACGTCGCATGATATATGTGATTTTGAATTATATGGATCTCCCAAACAATACCCTGTATTCGTGTAGCCCATTAATATGCTCTTTTGTGCCCTATGCGCCAATTTTGGGTCAATTTTGTCTTTTGATTTGGACTTTTCCTTTGTGGCATTTTGTTTCCTTACCTCCATGGGTATATGTCTGTATGTTAGTGCACCGAATACTTTTAGATTTTTTAAATTTGGTTTTCTTCCGTAAAATAATTCGTATGGTGTTTTATATCCTTCATTCGCTTTAGTTGGGGATCTATTAATTAAGTAAGCTGCTGTTACAACAGCATAGGACCAGTATTTTATATCGAGATTAGCATCAATTAACATGGCCCTTACTCTCCTCATTAATGTTTGATTTTGCCTTTCGGCAACACCATTCAATTCAGGAGAATATGGAACCACATAATCCATTGTTATGCCTATTTCTCTACAGTAATTTATTATTTTTGTATCCGTATACTCTTTTGCATTATCGCATATTATTGTTCCTATGGGGTGTTCCGGAAATTTATTTTTCATGGACATTATAATATTTTTAAATTCGTTTGTTACCTGATTTTTGTTGGTTATGGACATTACAAATGTATATTTGGAAAAATGGTCTATGAAAGTTAGGATATATTTTTGATTAGCCACAGAGGGCGTGAATGGACCCATGATATCTGACGATGTTAATTCTAATTTTCGGGTTGGTTTGGTTCTAATTCCCGTATGTCCCAGTTTCGAATTGTTGGCTATACAGCATATTTGGCAGTTAACGAAATCTTCATCTCTAAAATTAATATTTTCGGGTATTCCAATTGCTAAATTTTTTAATTTCTGTAAATATCTGGCATTTAAGTGTCCTAATCTCCTGTGCATTATTAATTTTTTATTTATATTATTATTATGTTTAGGTTCATCTATTTCATTATTTTCATTGGGTTCATTTTTTATTTCAGTTTCGTCACCCCCCTGAGATTGTTGGGTATTTTCGTTTTCCTCAATAATTTCCATTTCAACTGTGAAATCATCCCATTCATCACTAGTATCTTGGGTGACTGGGGCACATATTACATTTTTTTTATCCATATAATCCTCTTTATCTTTTTTTTTTTTTTATCATTATTTTTGACATTATAGTATATGTAAAATATACCCTCTTCTTTTTTGGCGGTTATTATTATTTCCGCTGTCTCAATAAAATAAATATTTGCTATTTCCTTTTGTTGGTCGATGTTAATTATACCTGTGTTAGTTATTTTTATGGCCGAGATAATATCCAAATTTAAGTCCGGCACATAATGAACGTCGTTTAGTTCTATTAATGACTGATTTTTTTTGGAATTTTCAATTTTTATGATCATTCTGCCCGTATGTGTAGCATATAAAAATGTATTTCTACCCGCACATTGTAATTTAATGGGGGTTATAAATTTTTTAACATCCATTAATTTATTCAGATCGGAAGTTAAGTGGACCTCTGCAGCTCCATCAAGAATTGCTCTATTATTTAATATTTCATAATTTTCCTCTAAATTTTGTTTATTTTCACGAGTTAATTCATTCAACAACCAATCTCCATTACTATTAAATTTTTTTACCATACAGGACATTTTTACCTGTTGGTCCGAATTCTCCTTTTTATTACTATTGGATGAATTTGGGTTTGCTTTCGGTGGATAATTTCCCTGATTACTATTTGCACTATCACTATTATTCGTTTGGGAATTATTACTTACACAATTTTGTGCTATATGGCCAAATTGCCCACACCTATAACATTTAGGGTTGTTTTGGTTATTATTTCTAGTACTGCCTCTAAAATTATTTCCTCTATAATTGGGATTACCTCTATAACCGTTTCCCCTGTAATTACCATTACCATTATTAACATTATTATTCGTATTACCATTATTTTGGTTTTGTTCCGTCAAATTACCATTATTATTACCATTATGACCGTTATTATTGAAACCATTTCTATTCCCATTTCTATAATTATTATAATTATTATTTTGGTTTCTATAATTATTTCTACCTCGATAGTTGCTATTAAATCTTCCTCTATAATTATACCTATTATTATTTCCATTATTATTATTGTTCCGATATGTATTATTATTTTGGTTATTACCATTGTTATTTTGTTTCTTTAACGTTTGGTCCCTGTATTTTTGGTCTGAGTCCTCTCTCAATATCCTTTTGAAATTATCTAAATTCTTTTCGTTTAGTGGTAGACTTTCATATTGTATTTTTGCAATTTGTTGTTCGTAACATAATGCTAATTGTAAATTTTCTAGTTCTTCGGCTTCTGTAACCTCTTTGCCGCTGTCTCTCACATCTGTTACGAGTTCATCCCATTTTTTTAAGAAACCTTTCATGTTTCCGCCTGGCTGAAATCTAAATTCTAACCATTTTGCCTTAGCCATATTAGCCGTAACTGAAGTCTTAGTCCCGTAAATATTATCTAATTTTTTAAGCATTAATATTGCGGTATTACAGTCTCGTATTTGTTTTGTTATTCGTTGGATACTCTTTCTAAAACGAACGCTTTGGCGTTATCCTGCATTTTACAGTAGTTGATCATATTTTTATCTGGCCGAAAATTTAAATCATCAATATTATTAATATATGGCTGTAAAAACTCATGTTCCCCAAAGATATCATAATATCCCGCACCTCGGATGGCAGATATGATCATTCTACGCCAATCTAAATAGTATTTGCCATTAAAAACTTTCCCGAGTGGGGCTTGGATGGGTTTAATTTCATTCGGGGATGCCATTTCTTCTTCTATTTTCTCAAAACCTAACAAATTATTTTCTTTATTACAAACAGGTGTGTATTTTTTATTTTCGATTAATTCTTTTTCTAATTTTTCTATTAAACTTTTTCTTCTCGATTTTCTTTTTTATCCAGTTTTCTAAATTTATTCAATTAAAGAATCTGTTCATAAATTTTTCTTTCGATTTAGCAGAACTGTAGACTCTGTTCGAAAAATAATTTACTGAGGATTCTGAAATCACAATATATTTTAGAGTACTGATTTCCTCTATTCTACCCGATATGTCTATTACAAAAGATTCCAAAATTATTTCACCTGTATAGTATTTTACGTGTGGTAAATTATAAATTTCGATTTTTAGATCAACTACTTTCTCTCCTTCAAACTTTTTTACCAATTCTTCCAAATCTTCCTTTTTAATATTATATTCTCCTATTTTACACTCAGACACGTTTATAATTTGGGACATATGATTTTTAATTTTATTTACTTATTTTTTCCTCTCTTCAAATACAATTACAGAATACGAAAAATAATTAATTTCATCAAATATTACCTTTACAATAGTTTCACCTTATAATTTCTGCTGTGCTTGCTAACGATTTATGTTTTTTACACCGTTGACCTTGGTACTTCCTGCTTTAATTTTGTTGTGGGTTGTCCGAAAAAATTGGGTCTTCGATGTTGGATCTCCGGTGAGTCCTCGATGACGGGAGCAGGTTTCCGTTGGCTGTTCTCTTGATCTCGTTGGCAGTCCCTCTGGATTTAGCGTTCGTTGACTTCCAGTATTGGCCGTTATTTGAGTCCGGAACTTCAGCTATTCTTCAAATTTAAATTTTGATTTTTTCAAAATAAATTAAAATTCGAGATACTTTCTCGAAAAACACGATAACTTTCCGTGTATTACTTAATA